>CM077648.1:86951118-87368618 GCA_039707465.1 Rhabdophis nuchalis
ACGAAGTGGTTTGCAGTTGGTGGAACAATTGTATCCAATATGTAGTGGAGGTATTCATAGAGAAAATCTATGTGTGAAGTTACTAAGAGTCACCAATGACTTGATAGCACATAATCAATGGCTCTGTGTTTACATGAAGAATAGTATGCAGTGGGACATCTTAGAATTCTATTCTAGACCCAGTGCTCTTCAATGTTTTAAAATATTTTTTAGACAAATGGTATTTTAGCAAATTTGAAGTCAATACACCAACATTAGAATAGGTAGAATGGGGAGTACTTCTTCAGTGTGAGACAGTGGTGAAAGATCTGATGTGATGGTTGGCTGCATCACAGGGATATATGTTGAGATTACAGGAAGTAATCATTCTCTTCTACGCTGCTCTGGTCAAACTACATCTAGAATACTGTGTCCAGTTTTGGTTATCACAATACAAGAAAGATGCTGAGAATTTGAAAAATGTGTAGAGAAGAGCAACAAAGATGATGAAGAGATTGAAGGTTAAATCCTATGAATAATGGTAAAAAGAACTATATGTGTTTACCTGAACAAGAGAAGTCTAAGATGAGACGTGATAGCATTATTTCAATATTTGAAGAGTTGTGACACGGAAGAGAATATGAATTCATTGCAAAGAAAACAGCTTTCCAAAGAGAGAACCATCTTGAAATATCCAACTGACTGTGAGAGCTAGTGAAACAGTCTGCTTCCTGGAATCATGAGTGCTCCATCAGTGAAAGTTTTCAAACAAATATTGGACATTTTTAACATTTTAAATTGTGTTAACTGTTTTTTGTTCAAATTCAAAAAGGAATACAAAAATATTTTAAAAAATTATTATTGTGACATCAAGCTTTCATTTAAATAATGAAAGTGAGTAACATATTTAGTGAGTAAATGATATATATGCTACTATTTATGTTAATAAAATTTCCAAAACAATTTCAATAATTATTTCTTTTATAGGTAAACGTGCTGCAGAATTGCCATAACAATGGAGTTGATGCTAAATAAATTGAAGAGCACTGTTACAAAAGTGACTGCAGATGTCACAAGTGCAGTCATGGGAAATCCAGTAACCAGGGAATTTGATGTTGGTCGGCACATTGCTAGTGGTGGCAACAAACTTGCTTGGAAAATTTTTAATGGCTTTAAAAAGTCAACAAAACAGGTAAGCTTTTTGAGAAAGAAATCTATATAATTTATTTATTTATTTTATTTTTTCACATTTATAACCCGCACCCATTTCACCATAAAGGGACTCGGGGCGGTGAACAGAGATTTAAAATCAATTATACATAAATACAAAATATTATTAAATAATAACGAAATTAAATCAATATCCTACTTAACTTAAAATAAGTTTAAATTTAAAACCCAAATTACAGTTTTGATTTGTTATAAAATAATGGGTGTGGAGTAGATCATGCTAGGCCGGCCAGATGAAAATAATAAGTTTTTAGGTGCCGGCGAAACAAGCGGAGGTCTGTGATGGAACGGAGGTCGGAAGGTAGGCCATTCCAGAGGGTAGGGCCCACCACAGAGAAGGCCCTTCCCCTGGGAGCCGCCAACCGGCATTGTCCGGTCGACGGCACCCGGAGAAGACCCTCTCCCTGGGAGCGAGTCGGTCGAAGGGATGTATGGGGCAGAAGACGGTCTCGAAGGTAGCTAGGCCCCGTGCCATGGAGCACCTTGAATATGGTCATCAAAACCTTGTAACGCACCCGGTAGGTCACAGGTAGCCAGTGCAGCTCGCGCAGGAGTGGTGTTATGTGGGAATGTCTTGAGATTCCCATGATCACCCGCGCTGCCGCATTCTGGACCAACTGCAACCTCCGAGTGCATCTCAAGGGGAGCCCCATGTAGAGAGCGTTGCAGTAGTCCAGACGAGAAGTCACGAGTGCTTGAGTGACTGTGCGAAGGGCATCCCGGTCCAGTAAGGGGCGCAATTGACGGACCAGGCGAACCTGGTAAAATGCCCCCCTGGCCACGGCCGCCACCTGATCCTCAAGGGACAACCGGGAATCCAGGAGGACTCCTAAATTGCGCACTCTGTCCACGGGGACCAAATTTTCAGTCCCCATGGCCAGCGATGGTGTCAACTGGCTAAACCGGGAAGCCGGGAACCACAGCCACTCAGTCTTGGACGGGTTGAGTTTGAGTTTGTTACTGCCCATCCAGATCCGTACAGCCTCTAAACACCGGGACATCACCTCAATGGCATCGTTGGGGTGGCTTGGGGTAGAGATGTACAACTGGGTATCATCAGCGTACAGATGGTATTCTACCCCAAAACCACGGATGATCTCACCCAGCGGCTTCATATACGTGTTGAATAGGAGTGGCGAGAGGACCGACCCCTGCGGTACCCCGTATGCGAGGGGCCTAGAAGTCCCGTCAACACATATTGCGACCGATCAGAGAGGAAGGAGGAGAACCACCGCAAAACGGTGCCTCCCACCCCCAACCCCTCTAGTCGGTGCAAAAGGATACCATGGTCGATGGTATCAAAAGCCGCTGAGAGATCTAACAAGACCAGGATGGAGGAACAACCCCTATCCCTGGTCCTCCAGAGATCATCTACCAATGCGACCAATGCCGTCTCGGTGCTATGACCGGGCCGAAAGCCGGATAATCAGTTTCCTCCAGGTGACGAGGAAACTGCTGTGCAACCACACTCTCTACAACCTTCGCAAGAAAGTGAAGGTTGGAGACCGGACGATAATTAGCCAATAATGCTGAGTCCAGGGAAGGCTTTTTGAGGAGGGGTCTCACCACCGCCTCTTTCAAGATGGTAGGTAAGGACCCCTCACGCAGAGAAGCGTTCACAATGGCCTGGAGCCAGCCTCCTCCCAGGATGCCAGTACAAGCCAGGAGGGACAAGGGTCTAATAAACATGTGGTGGCCTTTAGTCTCCTCGCCAACCTGTCCATGTCCTTGGCAGTAACAAAGTCAAAGTCTTCCCATAAAATAGTCTCAAGGCCTGCATCGGATACTTCCACCGGACCACTATCTGTGGAGAGCAACTCGCTCCGAATCTGAGTGATTTTATCCTGCAGATATTCTCCAAATTCCTCGGCTCGGCCCTGCAAGGAGGACTCCCGCGGCCTCTGTTGAAGGAGAGAGCGGGTCACCCCAAACAGGGCCGCCAGGCGGTTCTCTGCGGATGCGATGAGGGTGGCACAATACTTGCGTTTGGCCACCCTCATTGCCACTAAGTAAGTCCTTAAATGGGCTCTTACCAGTGTTCGATCAGATTCAGATCGAGAGGATCTCCACCTACTCTCTAGGCGTCTCTTGCGGCGTTTCATCTCCCTCAGCTCCTCAGAAAACCAAGGAGCCTGGGTGGGATGACGCCGCGTGAGAGGCCGCAAAGGCGCGACGCGGTCTAAGGCCCCCGCGGCCGCACTATACCATGCTGTCACTAGGTCCTCAGCCGCGGCACGAGTCAAGGATACAGGTATTGGCCCAAGCTCCTTCTGGAACTTTTCAGGGTCCATCAGGCGCCTGGGGCGGAACCATAATCACAATGGTCTTTCAAAAGAGAGTATATAGTTTATAGTGGCAGAATAGAAGCTATTGATTATGCTCAATATTATAATATTTTTGGAAGTGACGCAGGGGTGGGTTTCAAAATTTTTGGAACAGGTTCTGTGGCTTGCTGGCCATGTGACCGGGTGGGAGTGGCTTGCCGGCCATGTGACCGGGTGGAAGTGGCTTGCCAGCCATGTGACCGGGTGGGAGTGGCCAATTTGGAAAATGTGAAACTCACTTAACAATGGTCTTGGTTAGCAACCAAACTTTTGGGCTTAATTGTGGTCATAAGTTCTCTCTCTCTCTCTCTCTTTCTTTTTCTTTCTTTCCTTCTGTCTTTCTTTCTCTCTTTCTCTGTCTCTCTTTCTTTCTCTGTCTCTTTCCTTCCCTCTTTCTTTCTCTCTCTCTCTTTATTTCTTTCTCTTTCTCTCTTTCTTTCTCTTTCTCTCCTTCTTTCTCTTTCCCTCTTTCTCTCTCTTTCTTTCTCTCTCATTTTTTCTTTCTTTCCCTCTTTCTCTCTCTCTTTCTTTCTTTCTCTTTCTTTCTTTCCCTCTTTCTCTCTCCCTCTCTTTCTCTTTCTCTCTTTCTTTCTCTCTCTCCCACCTTCTTTTTTATCTTTCTCTCTCTGTGTCTCTCTCTCCTTTGTTTGCCCATCTGTCACTCTGTGTGTGTGTGTGTGTGTGTCTGTCTCGCATTCAGGCACTTAAATCACTCATTCTGTGTCTCTATCTTTCTCTCCCTCCCTTCCACTCTCTGTCTCTGTGTGTGTGTCTGTCACTCTCTGGTTCCCCCCTCCCTCCCTGTCTCTCTGTGTGTCTGTGCCTCTCTCTGTCTGTCTGTCTCCCCCCCCCCCCCCCCATAAACCTCCTCAGCTCCAGGAAGTAGCCTGACCGGCCCGCCAGCCCGCTGGCTGTATTTACTCGCTCTCTCTCTCACCCATCCACCGGACGAAGGAACCTGGTGTCGGATGGGTGAGCAAGCGAGCGAGCGAGCAACCGGGGCCAGCGGGCAGGAGGATTTTTGGGCGTTGCCGCAGCAACTTTCCTTACCCGCCCGCCGGCCACAGTTACTTACTTCCCTCCCCAATCTCCCTCCTGGCCGCCCACGCCAAAGTCGGGGACCCCCTTCTGCACCCCTTCCCCCCCCCACAAGGACAGACCCCCCTCCCTCCCCAGATCCCTCCTCTTCCCCTTGCCCCCCCTCCCCTTTGCCCGGGACTCTCAGGGCGCCGCTCACCTGCAGGGCGCGCACGTTCTCCTCGCCCAGGAGGCCGCTGGCGCCCTGGTAGACGCCGCTGGCCGCCCTGCGGAGGCTGTTCTGCTTGTCGGCGCCCCGGGACCCCGTGCCCCCGGCCCGCACAGCAGCAGCGACAGCAGCAGCGCACCCCGCGCCGGCTCGCCATGGCGCTCGCGGGTGGCTCGTGCGCTCCAGCCGGGCGCGCTTGCCTCGGCTCGGCGCAAGGCCCCCCCCCAAGCCTCTGCATTCGCGCCAAGCGCGAAAGGCCCACCCCGGCCCTGGCAGCTTCAAAACTAAAGGGCCCAGGCCGGGCCTTGAAACTCTTTCCCTGTTGGCGCGGCTGGGGAGGGCGGGGGGGGCCTTCGCGCACCTAGCATGCCTTCCGCTGCCCCCCCTAGCCATGCTAACAACGAAAGAGCTTCAAGGCCCGGCCCCCGCCCTTTAGTTTTGAAGCCTGGCAGGCTAGGGGCGGCGGAAGGCAGGCGCGCTAGCCTGCGCGAACCCCCCCCCCCCCAGCCGCCCCAACAGAGAAAGAGCTTCAAACGGAGGTTTTGACGGAGCGAGCCACGTGTTCCGGAAGTAACTTCCGGGTCCATCGTCCAACGGGATCGGCCAGGATCTCTAAATTTTACCATCGGGCTCGCGCGATCCTGGCCGATCCCCCAGAAACCCACCCCTGAAGTGACGTTCATATATGTTCCTGCTAGGCTTCTAAAATGTCTCAATATTTAAAAGTTATGAGAAAACTAAAGAGAATTAAATATACTATAACTTCTTGGGTTTCAATCTAAGGAGGTTGTCTATCTAAATACTGTAGATATAGGAAGTCCTATCCTAATCTATCTCAGACGTGTATGCTTACAATGCTATCCAGTATTCAGATGTCAATAAGACAACTTGAATATATCTTTACATTAGTGTGGTGGGATTATTGCATTAATCCTGCAATAATGCAATTGTTGCAGCACCTCCATGATCACATTATCAAAATGATCACCTAATGACTGCTATGTTTAGCGATAGAAATTCCAGTCCAAATTGGGGTGGTTGTCAGAAATACTGGTAGATGAGGTGATTATGTATGGGTTTGATAGATTTATAAATAAGATACTTCATGTCACATGTAATTTTTATTTAGTAATTATTTTGTTCTAGCTCTACCATTTAAAAAAATATATTCACAGCCATGTCTCATTTTTCTTTGAGAGTAGGGCTTCTTAAATACCAAATCATCTCTTCTTTAGATAAATTTTTTTTTAAATGTGCAGGTTTTTAGGATAGAGCACAACGCTTATCAAGAGTAAAAATTATATCCTAAAAATATTTAGCAACATCATCTTTTAGATACACTGATAATTATATTTTTATCATTTATTTTCTTATTTGCTGATTTTTAAAAGTGACAAAATGATTAGTTCTTAAGCATGCTAATCTTTGGGCAGTTTTTTACACTTGTAATATATTTGTGTTATCTTGTATTTTCTAATCTATCTCCCACTTATTTCTTATCAATGGAGTTAGGGCCATTCCTAAATTCCGGTTTGCTCAACAGAGGGTTTTTAGTTATATTTATGTAGTTAGTATGTGTTGCCCCGTTGATGAATTATTTGTTATTGCTACTGGAAGACAGGAATTGGGTTGGGATATATTGGTTGGAATTTCAGACATTGGGAGAAATAGCATTCAGTAACTAAGACAGAGAACCAGCAATATGTAATTTCACAGCCAAGCTAAAAATTCACTAATTTATAATTTGGCTCTGAGATGTGATTAAGAGATTTTGTAGAGACTATCGTGATTTTATTGTGTATCTCATGTCCTAATAAATGTGTGGTATGTGGCCAAACACATCTAAAATGAAGAGATCTAGACTCAGTAAATATTTATGGAATAAAAGTATATTAAATATTACCAGGAAAAGTATATTGAAACATACTATCCCTTTGTATATGTGTATTTATTTATGTACTGAACTCTTTCCAGTCCTTTATTGAAAAGCTATTGTACGTACTTTCTGCCCCCTCCCTCCTATCCACTGTCTCTTTAATACTAGACCACCTACATGAAATCCCTGGGCATTATAATTGATGTGCTAAGTAGAGTATTGTTTTGTGGTGGCCATTGATGTTGGTGCCATTGTTTGCTTCTGTAGCCAAATGATTTTGTGATTCAAGAGTGGAAGTAGTTTATCAGGAAAATTGTTATATTGTACTTACTGTATTACTATTCCAGTGAATTTTTCAGCACCACTATGTAATAGAGTTTTAAAAATGTACTTTTAATAAAACGTTTTTGTTACATGTAAAAAGAATATGACAGAATTAGGTGCCTGAAAATAAAGCTTATTTTTTTACTAAAGACATAGCTTGAAAATTCTGAATAGATATAGTAGTTTAAGTGTGGTTTATATATAGGTTGTCCTCAACTTACAGCCATTCATTTAATGACCATTCAAAGTTACAATGGTGCTGAAAAAGTTGACTTATGACTGGTTCTTGTACTTATGACTGTCACAGAATTCCCATGGTCACATGATCAAAATTTGGGCAGTTGACAATCAACATGTTTTTACTGGTTACAACATCCCAGGATCACATCATTACCATTTGTGACCTTCCTCACCAACTTCCAACAAGCAAAGTCAATGGCAAGTGCCAGATCTTCTTAACATGATTCACTTAACAACTGCATGGTTCACTTAAAAACCTGCATTGTTTTGTTTAACTATGGCAAAAGAGATTAGAAAATTAGATTCATAACTGTCTTGCTTAACAACAGATGATCCAGTCCCAATTGTGGTTGTAAGTTGAAGACCACCAGTACAAGATGGCAATTCTCTTACAGTGGTAAAATGACTTGTTTTCAATTAAAAGGCATCAAAAAGAATTATTTTAAAGTAAATTATTAAATATGTAGTTTTCTTTAGTAAGATACACATAAACTATAAATGGCTCATTAATTACATTTGTATACCTTATGTTTAGGAAGTGGCAGTCTTTGTATTTGATAAAAAACATATGGATAAATATCAGAAATTTGAGAAGGATCAAATTATTGATTGCTTAAAACGTGGAGTTCAGCAGTTGACGAGACTTCGACATCCTCGGCTGCTAACTGTGCAGCATCCACTAGAAGAATCCCGGTAAAAATTTCTGATGCTAAAGTAATAATAGATTCAAAGTCAAAACAGTCTAATAATTGGATTCTGATGAATTTTGAAAATTGACAACCAAAGTGCAGTATAGAATACAGAATTGTAAAAAACGGAATTCTTTTTCAAATACTTATATAGACTTCTAAATAAAGCAAGAGTTTACAACTTATACCCAGATTTTAAATACTTTTCAAATATTTTATACCCTGGGTATAATGGGTGATAAAATACATGCTTTTAATTCAGTTTGCATTCTATGAATGCAAGAGAGTCTTATAAGAAAAAAATCAAAGGGATCTATTTAAAATATTCAAAAATTTCACTTGTTTTTTCTTTTTCCAGTAATTCTGAGAAGCTTTAAAGGATTTTAACTGGTGTTGATTCTTGCAAAATAATGGTGATTTATGTAGTTGGGATTTTGGTACTTGCTGTTAAGATTCCAAATTGAAATATATTCACTTATTATAATGTCCTGTAAATTTTCCAGATGCCTGTGTGCTATACAACCTATAAACTACCTTCATTAATACACCTATCTCTTTTTTTAAATTGAACATTTGGAGTTTTTTAGTAAAACTATCCTTGTTTTCTTTTAGAGATTGTCTAGCATTTTGTACAGAGCCAGTTAGTGCAAGTTTGGCTAATATTTTGGGTAACTGGGAGAATCTTCCTTCACCCTTACCATCTGACATCAAAGAATATAACTTGTATGATGTGGAAACGAAATATGGCTTGCTTCAGGTATCAATTGACTTATAACTTCACTACTTATAACTGTAATCCATTCAAAATTGTGTGTGTGTGTGCTTATAAATGAGTAGATGTATTCTAATTTTACCAGACTTGAAGACAGGAGGACCATTACATGACTAAAGATATGAAAGTAAACCTATTTTAAGAAGTGGATATTGCAACTGTGCTTTATTTTTGAACACCTTAATGTATTCCGTATATAAATGAGACACTTAGTCCGCATTGTTTTTCTTCTACAGAAAGAAACAGTAAAAGTACTGTTTACAATAAAAATTATAATAAATTTGGAAATCAATTCCTTGCATGTTGTAAAATAATCTGCAAGTGAATTCACACATTTTAGATAATTAAAAACTTCAGTCCTCGGCTGCTTTTGGTTCTTGAAAGATTTTTGGGAACTCCTCAAAAGATTATCTTGTTCAGATATCTTGGTCATTTGCATCCTACTCTCTGTGTTCTATAATAGTTATTCTTGTGTAATCACGAATAAGAATGGCTCAAAGACCTAATTGCAATTGATTGGATAAACAAGTATGTCTTGGTTACATTGTGTGGAGTATTGACATAGTGGTTGCAAGCAAAAATATAATCTATCATAATAAGTAAATTTCAGGAAATTGGGGGGAAAAGACATTATCACAAGAATATAACTTGTTCTTCCCAACAGGTTTCAGAAGGGTTGTCATTTCTACACAGCAGTGTGAAAATGGTCCATGGCAACCTTACTCCTGAAAACATAATTTTGAATAAAAGCGGTGCATGGAAAATTATGGGATTTGACTTCTGCATTCAATCAATAAATCCATCTGAACAAGAGGTAATAAATTGTTTAATGTGTTATTTTCTTAAATAAATCCCAGCTGAAAAAACTAAGAGTCTAATACTTAGCTGATTTCCTTTACTTTACCAGATAGACAAACACATGATATTATCATAGATGGAAATTTTGTATAAGATTTGTGGTTTGAACCTTTTAGTAAAGATTTGTATGGATTTTTGAGGAGGTTATGGAGGACAGGCTAGTGAATTATTTATTTATTTTATATTATTTATATAGTCTCCAACTCCCAAAAGTGACTTTGATAGTCTATAAAATAAAAACACAAAACCCTACTGCACACAATTACCTAGTGCCCAAGGATAAACAATAGCCTCAGTCACAATCAGTAGTAACAGCTCATCTCTCCAAAAATGCCTGGAGAAACAGCCAGGTTTTCATTGGTTGGTGAAAGGCTAAGAGGGTTGGGGTCCAACAAGATGACACATATTCACCACTATTGCAAGATGGCATTGTTTGATAGGAGCATGGGGCATATCTGTCTACTAGATCTGGTGAGTCAAAAAAAAATAGAAAACAGTCCTACAGATTGCCTGTCATGTGCCATGGAGGTTTTATAGATAATGGTAGTCTTTTGCCAGGGCAGCTCATAGAACATTGGTATTATAGTAATAACAGGAAATACCAAACACTACACCGTACTACTACATCCTGGACCAGTTGCAGCTTCTATGTATTTTTCAAGGGCATATAGAATGCATTCAATAATTCAGTTGGGAAGTGAGTGAGGCATGAGTCACTATAAGCAGGGTCTTCCAATCCAGAAATGGCCACAATTGATGTACAAGGCAAAGCTGTGCAACAGCCCCCCTGGCCACTGCTGTAACCTGTTCTTCAAGCAGGACCTGAGAGTCCAAGAGGATTCCCAAATACACCCCTATACAGAGTTAAGGATGGAAAATCCCCAGAATAAGTGGGCCTTAAAATCCACAGCAACTTGATCTTGCCATGGTTGAAGCTTATTATCCCTCATCCATTAGATATCTAACAACCCTAAAATTAAGTAGGATGTTATATTTTTTATATATGTTATGAAGAAAAGTTTTGCTTTTTTCACATAATATGAAAAATGTGCGTCAAAAATTAATTGAATTTCAATTAAAATGGGAATATATCAAAAATATAGATACTTTTGAATGTTAATATTTCTTGACTAAGTAAATTTTATTTAAATTTTATTGTTTCAAAATATATGACTTCACTACATTTCTTGTTGCAGCCCAAATTCTCTTCTAAAGAATGGGATCCAAATTTACCATCTTTGTGTCTTCCAAATCCTCAGTATTTGGCACCAGAATACATCCTTTCAGTAAGCTGTGAAACAGCTAGTGACATGTATTCTCTAGGGGCAATTATATTTGCTATATTTAATAATGGGAAGCCAATTTTTGAGGTCAACAAACAAGATATATATAAAAGCTTCAGCAGACAGCTGGATCAGGTACATTTAAATCTATTAATATGTGTTTTCAAATTCAGATAGTCCTCAACTTATGACTAGTTGCTTAGCAACCTATTGAAGTTGCAACAGATTCCCCAAAAGTTACTTATAACCTGGTTTCAAAGTTACGATTGCTGCAGCACCCTTGCCGTCATTTGCCCTTATGGTTGACTGCAGGGATGGTGCAGAATTCATCCACCCTGCTGGATCCCTACAGCCACTCATTCACCCAAGGGAAATCAGGCTGGCTGTAAGAGGATGCAAGTCAGCTGAAGTTTGCAAGCTATCACAAGCGATCTTCTCACTCAGCAAGCAAGAGGAGATCAGCTGTCCGGTGCTTGACAGCTTCCTTCCCACTCAAGGACTTTCAGGACTCAGCATGCTTCACAGACCAGCAATACTCATCTTTCTGTTTTTTCAGCTTCTGAGAGAGACATCCAGGCTAGTATAGGATCAGCTTTCTTATGTAGCCTCCTGGCAAACAGGTGTATTCTTGCACATCTGTAGGGATTTCCCTTTTTAAGGAGGCTCCATAAATTCCACAAACAAATAGAATGTGCTTAAAAAGTGGAGCCTCCATAAAACAAAATAGAATCTGTTGCAAAATAGCACAAGAGTTTGCCACGAGTCTGGGGTTGTAAGAAACTGATGCTATATTGGGCCAGGTGTGTCTTTCTGAAGATGCAAAAAACAAAAAGGTAAGTTGGGCACTGCTGAGCAAGCAAGAGTCCTGAACGTCCTTGGGTGGGATCTCCCATTGTTCAATTGACGTTTCCAAGCTCTGGATGGATTGATCTCCCCTTGCATGTTGGAGATTGCAAACCCTGTTCAGCCTGATCTCCACATCCTTGCTGGGTGGGAAGGCAGCTGGAGGCTTGCAAGTTTCAGCTGGCTTAATTTCCCTTGCTTGCTGGGTGGGAAGAACGCTGAAGGAATGTGGGAACCCCATGGGATGAGAAGCTGAACATGGGTTGCTTCAGGAGGTTTGGGTAACTATGGGAGGTACAGGGCAGAAGATTCTGGGCCTGCATAGGCCTCCCAGAACCTCCTCCACCTGAGGCACCGTGTGCTCCATTTAACAACCTTAAGCTTTATTTAATAGCTACATCAGGGAGACAAGGGTGAAGGATGGCTAAATGAGTCTCTTTCACTTAAAGGTTATTGACATGCAACTGTAATGGGCAGGCTCCATTATGGCTGTATCTCAAGGACTACCTGTATTGATTTATAATGTTTGGTTTCTGATACTAGACTTGATTTGTGAGCATGAAAATGTATATTGTTTATGCTGAAATTCTAAACTGAAAGATTTTGATATAATACCCTGTTTCCCTGAAAATAAGATTCCCCAGATAATGAGTCCAATTGGGATTTTGAGCGCATGTAGTAAAATAAGTCCTCCCCGAAAATATTGCAACACAGCAGCAGCCATGAGGTGCCCATGCTACCCGTCTCCTGCACCTCAAAAATAATAAGACCTCCCTGAAAACAAGGCCAGGCGCTTATTTCAGGAGGTTTGGGTAACCATGGGAGGTACAGGGCAGATGATTCTGGGCCTGCATAGGCCTCCCAGAACCTCCTCCACCTGAGGCACCGTGTGTTCCAGAAGTTGTGAATGCCCCAACACTGCAAGTCTTCAAGAAGATGTTGGATAGCCATTTATCTGAAATGGTATAGGGCTTCCTGCCTAGGCAGGGAATTGGACTTGATGACCTCCAAGGTCCCTTCCAACTCTGCTATATTGTATTGTATTTCAGGGGTCAAAAGAAAATGAGACACTGTCTTATTTTTGGGGAAACACAGTACATATATTACAGGCAGGAATTTTTTGTTGTTGTTAATGATGAATGGCATGTGTTCTGTACAGCTTAGTCGGTTGAATTCCAGTAATCTTCAGAACATCCCAGACGATGTCCTTGAGCATGTGAAACTATTGTTAAATGTCACTCCTGCAGTCAGACCAGATGCAGACCAAATGACTAAAGTGAGTAAATAGAAATAATTGCAGAACGTAAGTCTTCAATAGGCAATGAATATAGCCTTTAAAAATGTTTTGTTAAAATATCCTGGTTTGTAGAAGATTGGAATGTCAGTAATTACATTTCTCTTATTAGCAGAGCCAGGTCTCAGTAATTCCCTGGAATTTTTTTGGGGGGGCAGAATATCTTTTTAGAGACTACCTCAAGAAATACATCAAGAAAAATGTCTATTTTTATCTTTATTTTTTTTTGATATTATATTGTATACTGTACTCCCCAGACAGTCAAGACTATTCATTAATTAACCTGTTAATCTTAATTAAAATGAAATTGTATTTCTGATCTTTTTTAGATACCATTCTTCGATGATGTTGGGGCAATGACATTACAATACTTTGATTCTTTATTCCAAAGGGATAATCTTCAAAAATCACAATTTTTCAAAGGGCTGCCAAAAGTTTTACCAAAACTACCTAAGGTTAGCAACTTCTAAATACCTTAATAAATGCCTGCACAGTGCTGTATATTGTAAATGAAATGTGCATTGTAACAACTTCCTTTTGGGATTGATAAATGTTGCTGATTTCACATGTTTTACAAAAGAGAGTTATAGGATGCACCAGTTATAAAATTATTTTTGTAAATGCTGCATTTTTATTTGTAATATTTAAGGTTAATTATAAAAATCTTATATCTTTGAAAAGTAAGGTATCTATTTTCTTTCAGCGTGTTATAGTGCAAAGAATTTTGCCTTGCTTAACATCTGAATTTGTAAATCCAGACATGGTACCTTTTGTTCTGCCTAATGTTCTGCTCATTGCGGAGGAATGTACCAAAGAAGAATACATTAAACTAATTCTACCTGACCTCAGCCCTGTCTTTAGACAACAGGAACCAATCCAGGTACATATGTATCTTAAAACATTATTATTGTTTCCTATTATTGCACTTTTTGTATTTCCCATTAAATAGTGACAAAAATGTGTGCCTTAAAGTCAGATTACACTAACATGCTGAAAAGAAAAGATATTTCAGAATCCTAGATGAAATTCCCTGGAATAGATTTCTGCCAGGTGAGCAGAGTTAGTTTCTAGGTCCAACATATTGCATTTTGTGGATATACTGCATTCTGCTACACATTTTAATAAGTACGTACTGGTAATTTCTATTTTAAAATTGGTGTTCTTGTTTTCCATGCTTCCAGGCTAGCAACATGGTAAGTGAATATATTTGATACTAACTATACCCGGACATGCGTTGCTGTGGCCCAGTCTGGTTAAATGGCCAACCAATCTGTGTGTAGATCTACATCTGCACACATACACACAACCACCATATAACCCCCAACGTACCTACCTACTGTATTTCTCCCTCTCTATCTATCCCTCTACCTACCTACCTACTGTATTTCTCCCTCTCTATCTATCACCCTATCTACTTACCTACCTACCTACCTACCTACCTACCTACCTACCTACTGTGTTTCTCCCTATCTATCTATCTATCCACCTACCTACCTATCTTATTTCTCCCTCTCTATCTATCCCTCTATCTACCTACCTACTGTAATACAATAATACAATAGCAGAGTTGGAAGGGACCTTGGAGGTCATCTAGTCCAACTTCCTGCCTAGGCAGGAAGCCCTATACCCATGATGTCGAACCTATGGCACGGGTGCCACAGGTGGCACACGGAACCATTTCTTAGGCCACGCGAGGCATTGCCCTGTCAGTTTCAGTGTGTATGTGTGCCCTGGCCAGCTGATTTAGGCCTTCTTCTGAGGCCGATTTTTCCCCTCTGGAGGTGGGGGAAGGCTGTTTTCACCCTCCCCAGGCTCCTATAAATCCTTTGGAGCCTGGGGAGGACGTAAAAAGCATGCCAAATGCAGGGGGTCATGCACATAGCATTATGGATGGGGCACACCTGTGCACATCGCCCCTGCACTCCCCCTGCTTTTGGCACGTGAGCCAAAAAAGGTTAGCCATCACTGCACTATACCATTTCAGACAAATGGCTATCCAAAATCATCTTGAAGACTTGCAGTGTTGGGGCATTCACAACTTCTGGAGGCAAGCTGTTCCACTGGTTAATTGTTCTAACTGTCAGGAAATTTCTCCTCAGTTCTAAGTTGCTTCTCTCCTTGATTAGTTTCTACCCATTGCTTCTTGTTCTGCCCTCAGGTGCTTTGGAGAATAGTTTGACTCCCTCTTCTTTGTGGCAACCCCTGAGATATTGGAAGGCTGCGATCCTGTCTCCCCTAGTCCCTCTTTTATTAAACTGTATTTTTCCCTCTCTCTCTCTCTCTCTATGGGCCACCTGGGAGTTTGCTGTCCCAGTGCCTTTTTGGCCCTAAGAGGCCTCCATACGTGGCTGAGGAAATGACTGTTGGTAGGAGGAGTTACAGGGAGGTGAAAACCTGATCAGTGGGTACATTTTACATTTGTGTACCTTGCACATGACACACGTGTGCTAGGCACAAAATGAGTACGTATTCTATTATCGGAAGTCCTTGTAAACATTGTGTGAAAGTTTGGTGTAAATCGGTGCAGTAGTTTTTGAGATTGGTGGATTCGTACAAACTATTTTACATTTTTATTTATACAGATATATAAATTTATATATATATATATATGTGTGTGTGTGTGTGTGTGTGTGTGTGTTAAATTTTTAAAGGGATGATTAATAATATATGCAGGTCTTTGATTGTTCGGGTTTTCTCCCGCGTAGAATTGGAAGTATCTTCACGACGTTTCGATGAAGTCTTATTCATCATCTTCAGGCTGGTGCTTCCGGCTTGGTGCTTCCAGGAGCAAAGCTGCTGGAAGCACCAAGCCGGAAGCACCAGCCTGAAGATGATGAATGAGACTTCATCGAAACGTCGTGAAGATACTTCCAATTCTACGCGGGAGAAAACCCGAACAACCAAAGACCTACATACAAACACCCGTGAAAATCTCAGAAAATATATATATATATGTATATGTGTATGCGTATATGTATATGTATATGTATATGTGTATATGTATATACATATACATTTGAATACAGATTGGTACCAAATGTTACACTGAAAGTTATCGTATTTTTCGGAGTATAAGACGCACCGGAGTATAAGACGCACCAAGGTTTTGAAGAGGTAAATTACAAAAAAAAGTAGGTAGGTAGGTAGATAGATAGAGGGAGAGAGAGGGAGAGAAATAAAGAGAAATACGGTAGGTAGGTAGATAAAGGGATAGAGAGAGAGAGAGAAATAGAGAGAAATACAGTAGGTAGGGAGGGAGAGAGAGAGTAGATAGGTAGGTAAAGGGATAGAGAGAGAGAGAAATGGAGAGAGAAATACAGTAGGTAGGGAGAGAGAGTGTCTGTGTAGGTAGGTAGGTAGGTAGGTAGATAAAGGGGAAGAGAGAGAAATACAGTAGATATGTAGGGGGAGAGGGAGAATGTGTGTGGTTAGGTAGGTAGAAAGATAGAGAGAGAAATAGAAAGATAGAGAAATACAGTAGGTAGGGAGAGAGAGTGTGTGTGTAGGTAGGTAGGTAGGATAGAGAGAGAAATAGAAAGAGAGAGAGAAATACAATAGGTATGTAGGGGGAGAGGGAGATGTGTGTGTGTAGGTAGGTAGGTAGAAGGATGAGAGAGAAATAGAGAGAAATACAGTAGGTAGGATGGAAGAGAGAGTGTGTGTAGGTAGGTAGGTAGAAGTATATATAGAGAGAAATAGAGAGAGAGAGAGAGAGAGAGAAATACAGTAAGTAGGGAGGGAGGAAGTGTGTGTGTGTGTGTGTAGTTAGGTAGAAGGATAGAGAGAGAAAGAGAAATACAGTAAGTAGGTAAAAAGAGAGAGAGATTAGGTAGGGAGGTTGATGTTCTCAGGTGTATTTATCTATGTCCTGCAGAAGTAAATCGCTGACAAACCTTAAAACTTCGTTTCTGCTTGCTCAGAAACAGTTAAAGAGCCTTCCGAAAGGGGGGGGGGGGGAGCCTTTGCATGGGACACACTTCCAAAACAGCCCATTTCTCCGTGAAAATGAGGCCGTTTTTTTTTCCAAATAAAAAGCATAACTAGCCTTGAGGGGGGCTTGCAGAATGCTTCTGGGGTGTGTGTGAAAAATGAGCAAAAAAACTGCCCCATTTATCGCCCGTTTGAGGCTAATTCCTGCCCTCCCCAGCCCTCAGGAGCTGTCTGGAAGCCTCGGCACAGCCAGTTTGGTTAAGGGGGCGGGGTTCCAGGAGGCAAAAAGGGTTTTTTTGGGCTTTGCATACTTCCCCAAACGGCTCTTTCTCCGCGAAAACGGGGCCAATTTTCTTCAAATAAAAAGCATAACTAGCGTTGGGGGGGGCTTGCAGAGTTCTACTGGGGGGGTGGGGGATAAAAAATGAGCAAAAAACCCGTCCCATTTATCGCGAAAACGGACCATTTTTATGTCAAATAAATTGCATGCATAGCCCTATGGAGGCTTATAGAGTGCTGCTGGGGGAGGGGGGAACGGCCCGTTTGAGGCTAATTTCTGCCCTCCCCAGCCCCCAGGAGCTCTCTGGAAGCCTCCATAAGACTAGGCACAGCCAGTTTGGTGAAGGGGGCAGGGTTCCAGGAGGCAAAAAAATGCTGTATTCAATGTATAAGACGCACCCAGATTTTCAGCCTCTTTTTAGAGGGAAAAAGGTGTGTCTTATACTCCGAAAAATACGGTATTATGACGTATTAGTCTGATTAACAAAATAAGAGAAAGTAATTTTTTAAAATTTACATTTCATAAACAGATTCTCTTGATATTTCTTCAAAAAATGGATCTACTACTAACCAAAACACCTCCAGATGAAATAAAGAACAGTGTTCTGCCAATGGTTTATAGAGCCTTAGAAGCACCATCAATTCAAATACAGGTCTGACAACCATATATTTTGTTCAACTTTTGTTATAATTGAAATGTATTTGGGATCTTTGAAAGAGGCTGTTATCCTAACTTTATTTCTTGTATTTGTTTCTATCAGTCTTTAGAATAAGGTCTTCAAAGCAGTAAAAATATGTAAAAAGCAGTATGATAATTTTTTTATGTTTGCATTTTTTAAATTTTGGAATAACACTTTTTCTTACAACATTGACTGTATGAACTGATTGTTTTTCAGGTCAAAAGGAAGGATGAACAAATAAATATTCTTTTCTCTAGAAGTGTTGAAAATGTTTCAAGGTTGAAAAGTCAGAAAGTATCATTCTGACTTTCAAGTGCTCTCTGTTCTAGTTTCACAAAAGCATTCTAAAATCAGGGCATACCGTTCCAAATTTACTGGAAGTGTTTGGCTTAGATTAGATTGGATTGGTCCATTTCAGTATCAACTTATTTCGTGGATGAATAGAGCTTCTTGTTCCAAACTAAGTTTGTGATTCTGATAAGATGAGAGTGATCCAACCTCAAAATGTTTTGCACCATGTTTCCCACACTCCATTCTTCATCCTACCTTTTGACCTAGGTATTTATAAATATATTTATAAAGTTTGTCTTAACATATTAATCATTTAGTGTAGACAGAAATTTAAAAAAAATGGCTTGACAATTTTTTTTAAAGTTAACTCTAACCTTTTCCAATTTTTATATATCGATTGTGGTCTTTCTATTTGCAGGAACTCTGTTTAAATATAATTCCCACATTTGCCAACCTTATAGACTATCCCTCAATGAAAAATTCATTGATACCAAGAATTAAAAATGCATGTTTACAAACTTCATCTCTTGCTGTAAGTTTAATACAGACTTTTTTTATAATTGTTTGTATTTTGCTTTTTTAAGTTTGAACAATATTACTTGATATTAAATATAATTTAGCACAGATTTATATTTTTGTAAGTCATCTTGAACCATTAAGGATCTGTATAGCATATGCATTTTGTAAATAAACATTATTATTGTTGTTGCTGCTGTTGAAATGGCTGCTGATTTGATGACAGACTTCACATCTCTCCCTTTCTCTCTGCTCTCCACCCATCTATTTTTTTGTTATATTGATACATTCTTACTTTTTCATTATTTATTTATTCTGTTATTTTACTTCTAGTTTGTTTACACTCTTTTCATTTCTTCCTTTTTATTTTTGTAACCTCCTAGAGCAGCCCCACAATAAAATAATTTAATTAACAAATGAATTTTCCTACTTCATATTAGGTAAATAGGTAGACTATCTGACTTTTTAAAAAAACTGCAGAATTATTTACTATACTTTTCATGCAATAAATTCTTACAATTATATTATTTTTGAAGCTTCCCATGTAAGAATAAGTTTTCACTGCTTCTGTGTACATAAACCCATACCGTTTAGATCTGGAAAGGAAATATAGGAATTGCATCCCATATACACATAGGTTTTAAGTGATTAAATAGCTGGTTCATGAAATTTCATTCTAAATCACCTTTGTTCATAAAAGTTGAGAGGATTTGTTTATATTTTTATTAGGTTCGTGTAAATTCCTTAGTCTGCTTGGGAAAAATTTTGGAATACTTGGATAAGTGGTTTGTTCTTGATGATATTCTGCCTTTTTTGCAACAAATTCCTTCCAAAGAACCTGCAGTCCTTATGGGAATCTTAGGTAATACAACTTTTTATTTTTTTATGTGGTCTACCGTAATTCCTCTATCGTACTTTGGGTGCACTGATTCAAAAACAATATGTTTATAATATGGCTCAGAGTTGTATAACTTGTTTAGTTTCCCAATATTTTATTTTAGTTCAAACTCTGTATCAATATATATTAGCTACCCAGGAACATATTATTATATCTAGTTGAAAAAATAATCAACTTCACCATCTTGTTTCCCCTCAAATTAAAAGAAATACAAAACATGTTCATACATTTATAATTGCATGCAACAGTTTTGACAGCCCTGCTCAAATTTTAGCTTCAGTGAATCCCTAAATGAATAGACCAGGGGTGGGCAAACTTTGCAACTTTAAGTCTGAAGGACTTCAGCTCCCAGAATTCTCCAGCCAGCAAAGCTGGCTGGAGAATTCTGGAAGCTGAAGTCCTTCAGACTTAAAGTTGCAAAGTTTGCCCACCCCTGGAATAGACGCTAACACCAATCTCTGTCTTATACAAAGTTAAGCATGAAATCTTGCTGCAAATCTGAACACAATTATGTTTATGTGCAGTTGTTTACAAATTCAAAATTAACTGGGTATCTCTCTCACTTTTAACCTGCATTAGCATAACCAGTCTATCTCCCATCCACCCACCCACTTTCCGGTTCATCACAATTTAAATCCTACATCAATCAGTGCATAAAATCATCTGATGAATTCAGCTGCAGCTAGAAAAGTTTGTGTATTTTAATAAAAAGGTCCTTCTGATTTTTTGTTATGTAAGCAAAAGCTTTAGTCAGCTACTTTAGAATTAGCCGAACTTTTCAGTTGTTTGTTTATAGTGATCTGTGAGTTCCATTTTTCTAGATCTTGCCAGCTTGGGAACAGCTCTAGCAGAGATTTTTCTTGGTCTTCCTTGCCTTGACTTGAATAGCTACATGTAGCTTCTGTTTCTGAATAACACTTCTTGAAACTGAAATGGATAGCAGAAAGTTTTTAGAAATTTTTAAAATAGATTTCCCCTGTTTTATAAATATAAATTATCTTCATTCTTAAATAGGCAGACAGCTGTCTAGAGAAGATCATGGTTGCTGAAAGTAAATAAAACACTCACAACCTGAGAAGCTAAAAGTGTCAGAGTATTTATCTTTACCTAGGTATTGTAGCAAGTGAGTCGCCATCTTTTGGGGCTTTATTAACAACTTTAAAATAATGTGATTAATTTGGAGGTGTGCCAAATTTCTGTTCTTGTCATATTCACTACAGTGTTATTTGATTTTGTAAGCAACTGCAAATAAATAATAGGTATGGACTCATTCATTTTTTTAAAAAAATCATTCTTTATGTATCAGTTTCTATTATTTTGAAGCACGTAGACTGACTGGGGGGTTTATCGGTATGTTTGTATGCAACTATATATATAAAGTGCAATGAAAGTTTCCATTATTTAATTGAAACTAGTCTTGTGCTCAGAGTAAAATATAATGATTGTGATTCAAGATAAATAGCTAAACCATTAATATTTCATAACAGGCATTTACAAATGTACATTTAGTCACAAAAAGCTGGGAATTGCAAAAGAACAACTTGCAGGAAAGGTGCTCCCACATCTGATTCCTCTTAGCATTGAGAACAATCTTAATCTAAATCAGGTAAGATGATTAATCATATGTTTTCAGTATAAAAATGTAATATTGGAGTTATTCATAAAGAATCCAAACTTGGATCACAGATGAGATGTTCATTTTATATTTCACTATGTTGCATTAAAGCTATTTTGAGTGCAATTCTGCAAAAGTCAGGGGAACTGAATTGGTCTTGATTTCATCCCATGATTTCTTTTAATGAAGGAGCAGACGTTCCAATTTGGAACCTTCTTTAAAGAAAAGATCACACACAGCCTACACTGGTTGAGTTATTTTGGTTTTTTGAGATGGTGGAAATTATACAAATAACTTTCAGCATAGGTAATATGTATAGTCTCTATAATGAAGTACAGTTATGCCAAAGAGGCAATATACAGTGACACCAGTCTTGCCCTTATATATAGTACTTGCAAGTCTTAAGTCAGGGCTGTCAAACCGCGACCCACGAACTGGATGCATCACATGCTGGCCACGGCCATGCTAGGCTTAGCAAAGGGAGAAAAAAGTCCCAATAAATTGCATGATGCCTCTGTGACAACACAAGTTTGACACCCGGTCTTAAGTTGTAGTGGCTCCATCATGGGATGGCATTCATTTGTTCCCTCCCTTGCAAATACCCATGGATAGATTTTGACCTCACTAAGGAAATATAAATACAATGGTGTTCATAAAAAAGGCAGCAAACTAGAAGGGGATTGGTGATTTGAATGAAAAGTATATTGCTAGCAAATAAATCTGGACAATTTCAGAAAAAAAGTGTGAGGATTCAGGCGTTTTAATTACTAAAACATTCATTCATTTTATTTCTTTATTTCTCTTTTGCTCAATTGGCAACAATATTACAGAGAGTACAGTGACCTGATTAGATTGCCAACATTTTCCAAACATATGAAAGAAAGCTTATAAAGAGCACTAAGCATGGGAATAAGGCTGTGAAATATTTCTTTATATCCCCCAAAGTTGTGAACACTGACAAAAAAAATCATTTGTTGTGATCAAGAGACTAGAACTGTTAATCACAAAACAACCAACCCTTGTCCTCACTTAAATCTTCTTTTTATGGAAAACTTGAAGAGAAATATATGAGTTTCTGCAGACTTCATTTCCATGTCCTAATATTTAAATCACTAATAAAGTTTCAGGGTCCAACTGTACTGAACATTTTTCATGCCATTAATGAGTAATAGCATTAAATTTATTTGCCTGAAGGCTTTTGGAAGGGGCAATTGTCTAGGCCAGGAGAATGATAAAAGAGCTGCTTGAGACCTACACATACACATAGACTGAGAAAAAAAAACATTGGGTACAAACGTGTTTGAATTATTTGGGAAATAAATGTAAAATGTTTACATGCATAGATCAGGTTAAGTACATAAAATAATTTAAGTGTACTTTGGGGGCAGTTTGACAAGGCAATTTGTTAATTTGTATTATGTATTTTAAGATGGTACTATTTCAGACCTTAATACTGCACTGTTGTGTACACATATATGCATGTGTACCCATCACCCTATTCCCTTTTAGGATAAGCAGTGTTTTGCAAACTGCAGGGGAGGAAAAAGAAATAGTAAAGAAAAGAAATTGGAGGGAGATGAAAGTAGAAAAAAAGAAGGAAATCAAACAGTAGTTTGTACCAACATTTGTGATGACTCTATACCCATGATGGCAAACCTATGGCACACATGCCAGAGGTGGCATGCAATGCCCTCTCTGATGGCATATAAGCCGTTGCCCCAGTCCAGCTCTGCAGCGCATGCACGCACACCTCCCACCAGCCAGCTGGTTTTTGGGTCTGTGCCATGCATGTGTGAGGGGTGGGGCACATTTATTTATTTATTTATTTTATTTTTCACATTTATAACCCACACCCATCTCACCACAAAGGGACTTGGGGCGGCGAACAGAGATTTAAAATCAATTATACATAAATACAAAATATTATTAAATAATAACTAAATTAAATCAATACCCTGCTTAAAATAAGTTTAAATTTAAAACCCAAATTACAATTTTGATTTGTTATAAAATAATGGGCGTGGAGTAGATCATGCTAGGCCGGCCAGATGAAAATAATAAGTTTTTAGGTGCCGGCGAAACAAGCGGAGGTCTGTGATGGAACGGAGATCGGGAGGTAGGCCATTCCAGAGGGTAGGGCCCACCACAGAGAAGGCCCTTCCCCTGGGAGCCGCCAACTGGCATTGTCCGGTCGACGGCACCCGGAGAAGACCCTCTCCCTGGGAGCGACTCGGTCGAAGGGATGTATGGGGTAGAAGACGGTCTCGAAGGTAGCTAGGCCCCGTGCCATGGAGCACCTTGAATATGGTCATCAAAACCTTGTAACACACCCAGTAGGTCACAGATAGCCAGTGCAGCTCGCGCAGGAGTGGTGTTATGTGGGAATGTCTTGAGATTCCCATGATCACCCGCGCGGCCGCGTTTTGGACCAACTGCAACCTCTGAGTGCATCTCAAGGGGAGCCCCATGTAGAGAGCGTTGCAGTAGTCCAGACAAGAAGTCACGAGTGCTTGAGTGACTGTGCGAAGGGCCTCCCAGTCCAGTAAGGGGCGCAATTGACGGACCAGGCGAACCTGGTAAAATGCCTCCCTGGCCACGGCGGCCACCTGATCCTCAAGGGACAACCGGGAATCCAGGAGGACTCCTAAATTGCACACTCTATCCAAGGGGGCCAAATTTTCATTCCCCATGGCCAGCGATGGTGTCAACTAGCTAAACCGGGAAGCCGGGAACCACAACCACTCGGTCTTGGACGGGTTGAGTTTGAGTTTGTTACTGCCCATCCAGATCCGTACAGCCTCTAAACACCGGGACATCACCTCAACGGCATCGTTGGGGTGGCCTAGGGTAGAGATGTACAACTGGGTATCATCAGCGTACAGATGGTATTCTACCCCAAAACCACAGATGATCTCACCCAGCGGCTTCATATACGTGTTGAATAGGAGTGGCGAGAGGGCCGACCCCTGCGGTACCCCGTATGCGAGGGGCCTAGAAGTCGACCTCTGCCCCCCCGTCAACACGTATTGCGACCGATCAGAGAGGAAGGAGGAGAACCACCGCAAAACGGTGCCACCCACCCCCAACCCCTCTAGTCGGTGCAAAAGGATACCATTGTCGATGGTATCAAAAGCCGCTGAGAGATCTAACAAGACCAGGATAGAGGAACAACCCCTATTCCGGGCCCTCCAGAGATCATCTACCAATGCGGCCAATGCCATCTCGGTGCTATGACCGGGCCGAAAGCCGGACTGGCGCGGGTCTAGATAATCAGTTTTCTCCAGGTGACAAGGAAACTGCTGTGCAACCACACTCTCTACAACCTTCGCTAGAAAGTGAAGGTTGGAGACCGGACGATAATTAGCCAATAATGCTGAGTCCAGGGAAGGCTTTTTGAGGAGGGGTCTCACCACCGCCTCTTTCAAGACGGTAGGTAAGGACCCCTCACCCAGAGAAGCGTTCACAATGGCCTGGAGCCAGCCTTGTGTCTCCTCCCAGGATGCCAGTACAAGCCAGGAGGGACAAGGGTCTAATAAACATGTGGTGGCCTTTAGTCTCCTCGCCAACCTGTCCATGTCCTTGGCAGTAACAAAGTCAAAGTCTTCCCATAAAATAGTTTCAAGGCCTGCATCGGATACTTCCTCCGGACCATTATCTGTGGAGGGCAACTCGCTCCGAATCTGAGTGATTTTATCCTGCAGATATTCTCCAAATTCCTCGGCTCGGCCCTACAAGGAGGACTCTCGTGACCTCTGTTGAAGGAGGGAGCGGGTCACCCCAAACAGGGCCGCCGGGCGGTTCTCTGCGGATGCGATGAGGGTGGCACAATACTTGCGTTTGGCCACCCTCATTGCCACTAAGTAAGTCCTCAAATGGGCTCTTACCAGTGTTCGATCAGATTCAGATCGAGAGGATCTCCACCTACTCTCTAGGCGTCTCTTGCGGCATTTCATCTCCCTCAGCTCCTCAGAAAACCGAGGAGCCCGGGTGGGATGATGCCGCGCGAGAGGCCGCAAAGGCGCGACGCGGTCTAAGGCCCCCATGGCCACACTATACCATGCTGCCACTAGGTCCTCAGCCGCGGCACGAGTCAAGGATACAGGTATTGGCCCAAGCTCCTTCTGGAACTTTTCAGGGTCCATCAGGCGCCTGGGGCGGAACCATCTGGGTGTCTCTGGCTCCGCCTCCCCGCGGTGAGATGAGGCGATTGGAAAGTTGCACATGCACTGCATTTGAGATTTCGGGCATGCACACATTCATGCACGCTTTGGACACTTGGTCTGGAAAAGGTTAGCCATCACTGCTCTATACAGTTCTGTCCTTGCAAACCATTCTTGTTTTTATGACATCCATACCTCAATTAGTGTGTTACTTTTTTCTTGAATTTTTTCAGTTCTTTTTGAGATTATTATCAATTCCATCCAACCATTACTTTCTTGTTTCCTTCCTCTTTTGTTTTGCAATTTGATCCTCATTCTTTCTTCCAGCTTCAGTTCCATATAACAAAGTGGACAGAAGTACAGGCTTATATGCAGAAATGGTAACTTCTTTTATAAACATTCATTCCTTGCAGTATTTTTTCTACCAACATTTGCATATCCTAATATTTATCTTTTATCCATTTCCCTGTCTTTAAGAAGCATTCTATGGTACATTAATTTTCATTCTCATATTTCTTTTTTCACCATATTCAGGTTCTCAACCAACAACATAGCAGCATATAAAAATACAGATTCATTTATTTCACTAGTCAACACACCTTTAACATCACTACAATCCTTATAAATTTAATGAAAAATATAAAAAAAGCCTACAAGGCATGTGTTCTTACATTACATATACTTTGCAGTATGAATATAAATAAAGTCATTGAATTCAGCATGTCTTCTAATTAAGTGTGCGTAGGAATGTTGAATGTCACACTGTTCCTCACATAATGATTTTGTGGTGCCCATTTTAATTTGTTAGATTTCTATTAGTACATATTCTATATTAGAAGACTGGTGTTTTTCATATTTCTTCATGTTAAATATATTTCTCTTCTAGTTTAATTCCTTTATTTCAGTCATAAAAGAGATGTTAAATAAATTGGAAGCTGAACACAAGACCAAACTTGAACAAATCCATGTTATGCAGGAACAACAAAAGTAAGTATGCGAAATATCATGCTGTCACAATGAATTCATATTATCTTTTTGCTTTCTTAGGTAATTTTCTTGTTCTCTTGAGTTTTCCTATCTGAAAACTAGATAAACTTTATAAATAGTATATACTAATAGGTTAACTGGCTATTAATATTCTATTGCAAGGAAGTTTATGATACTTTTCTTCACTTCTTCACAATCCTATAAAGTTAGCTAACTGCCATCCATCTTCACAGTTGGAGCAGTTTGGAATAGATTTTCAATATAAGGAGACTATGAACTTTATCTTCCATCATCTTGGATAGGAATTTAGTATTCTACACCAAACCACACTCAATAATGGCTGGACTAGTACACGTTAAACCACACTATTCATTTGATTTGAGTTCATGAGTTGGTGTATGGATTTGTATTATGTATGTACGACTTCAGCATTGTTAAAACAAACCATGGGTTAGTACAATGAGTGAATTGAACCAATGATGCGTTTAAATTAAAACTGAGATAGCTTGGGCATGATGTCTGTCACAGAATTTGAATACAATATAGGTATGTGTTTTCAATTTATATTCAATACTGTTATATAGTTAAGTGAGAAAAACAAAAATTGGAAGAATCTATGATCTGTTATATGTATTTCATATAATTTAAATGGGGTAACATATTTTATAGTTTATTAATGCAAGTAACTTAATAGCAATAGTGAAAATATTATTTTTATTATTTTAAGAGATTGTTTGAGCATAGCTATGTGGTATTGGGAGTAAAGGAGGCATTCCGGAGTGCCCCAAAATTATTCTGCATGCAGAGGAAAAATAAACATAAAACACATGCATAGTTATTGTACTGATGGTAGTGAGAGATGAAGGAGAAATTTTAATTGTTCCAGAATGCATGCAAAATAGATAAATTTTTGAATTGCTGTGGCAGAAAAGAGCTGAGGAGAATTGAATATTGATTTTTTTCCCAACCATCCTCTGTGTTGGTCTATTGTACAGTAGCCCTGTGTTGTCTTTGTGTTAATTCTATTTTATTACTTTGATTTAACCTGTGAATTTATGCTGCTTTGATTTAACCTGTGATATAGAGGCTGATGTGACCTCTGTATAATAATATAATTAGTAATTGTTGTTATGTTGAAAAAGAAACTCAGGCAAGCAAATTATTTTTAATTTGTAATGATAACATTTGGAATGTATTTCTGTTACATTCTGTTGAAATGTATTTCTGGGTGGTTTTTGAGATTGAAACTATAACTTATTATAATTATCTTTTTACAGATCTTTGGATATAACTAATCAAATGAAACCACTTGAAGAATCCAAAGTCAGCAATACAGGCAATCAAGTAAGATATATGTATGTAATGTATGTATGTATGTCATGTATGTACATACATATGTAATGTAAGTTAAGGTGGCAAATATACATATTATTCTTTCTTCCTCCTGTTTTCCCTACAATAACAACCCTGTGAGGTCACTTGGACTGAGAGTCAGTGATTGAAACATAGGCACCTGGCTGATACTGTGTTTATTAGATGAATATAATACTGGTTTCAAGTAACTGTTTTAAATATTTTTTTAAATCTTGTTTTAATTCAAACAGGTGGACAAAACGTTTAGCAATCGAGGAATGTTAACTAGCGGACCTGATTGTAAAGAGAATGGATTGATGACAAATCAAAAAAAGGTAAGCTTTAATAATGAGGTATGTGCTCGTATGTGTCTGTGCATGCATATTTAGTCTGTAATCCATGGTAGATTTCAATATGATGGGTTGGTTAGATAGAATTCTTCATTTTTGGTGTTGTCTTCATAGTTTTAATGCAAACTAATGAGATATAAGATATAGTGATATAAATTATATATATATAATGAGATATAAGATAAGGCTAGGAAGATCAAGCAATCTGATGTTGTAAAGAATATGCACAGAAGATATATATATGATGCTCTTTTTAAAAAAAAATTCTGAAAGCAATTGAAATGAAACCTTCATTTAATGTGCCTCCATTTAAATGATTTCAGATATAACTGGAAAAACTGTCTGGAGATTTCCCTAAAATTATAGACAAATCCATTGCATCTAAAGCCATCTGGATGAGGCAGTTACCATATTTTTCGGAGTGTAAGATGCACCAGAGTATAAGATGCACCAAGGTTTTGAAGAGGCAATTTTTTTTAAAAAAAAGTTTGCAATCTGCAAACCTCCCAAAAACGGCCCGTTTTTCACGAAAACAGGCCCATTTTTTTGTCAAAAAAAATGGCATTAGGAAGCTTACAGACTGCTCTTGGGGGCTGGGGCGGAAAAATTGAGCAAAAAAATGGTCAATTTTTTCCTCATTTCTGCCCTCCCCAGCCCCCAGGAGCGCCCTGAAAGCCTCCTACAAGCTACACTCAGCCATTTTGGTGAAGGGGTGGAGTTTCAGGAGGCAAAAAAATGCTGTATTCAGTGTATAAGATGCACCCAGATTTTCAGCCTCTTTTTTGAAGGAAAAAGATGCATCTTATACTCCGAAAAATACAGTAAATTTAATCTAATGTTTAAACAAATGTATGAATCTTTACACAATGATAGATTGCTGTGAAAAATACAATTTTCAATTTAACAGTTATTTGGAAGCAATGGACTTGCCTTATCTCTACCCCTCTTTCTTAAACATGGTAACTAAATGGCAGGTTCTTGGTTTTTTAAAAAGATCTGTCATTAGCCATGGACAATTACTTAATAGGAAACAGAAATTGTCGACCTACCTGAATTATGAAAGCCTGGCAACAGAAAACAAAGTCTTTATTTGCATTTGGACAAACGTTTCTAACTCTGCTTTGCTAGTCTTGCTGATTTAAAGCTAGCTGCAGTTGGTTCAGGCTATCAATTAACGAATGTATTCTTTTGAAGGGATCACTTACACTTGAAGAAAAGCAGAAGTTAGCAAAGGAACAGGAGCAAGCACAAAAACTGAAAAACCAACAGCCGCTTAAACCCCAGCCTCATGCAATCATTGCACCAGTGAAACAGGTATGGATGCATTGACTGATTGATTTCATAAATATATTGGACTGTCAATAAGTGAAAATAAAGAAGCAGTAAAATATTAATAGCAATTAAAACCATTTCAGCAGCTATGTTTAAACATCTCAGAAAGTGATTTTAGCTGCGATACCAGCAAACTGTCCTAAGTAGAAATAGATCACACAGCCTTTCTTTGTTGTCCACCTAATCTTAAAGTAAACATTTGGTAAAGTGATCTTTTCTCAACAAAAGTTATAAATACTAGCCTTTTTTTACAGACAGTGGACGAGGAGCCCGTAGTTTCTCAACAATAATTCATTTGTTCTAGCTATCAGTAGCAGCCACATTACAATGTACACCGTTATTTAGACTGTGTTCAACAGGCACATATTGGAAGCAAAGTATTGTGTAAGTGTAGCACATTTAAAACATTAGACCAAGAAATATGCTAGAGTAGAGGAGGGGGTATATATCATCTAAACATTTAGTGAAAGAAACAATTACACATGCTGATGTTGTAAATCTGCCTTTGTGTTGCACAATATAATATGCAAGTAGACCTTGACATACGACCAGTTGTTTAATGAGTATTCAAATTTAGCACAAACCCTGAAAAAGCTACCTATAACTGGGTTCATAGTTTTGATGTTTGGCCCTTCCCCCATGGTCACATGACCACATTTTGCTGCTTGGTAACCAGCCAGCATTTACATTCATTTGCAGCTTCCAAGAATTATTTGACTGCAATTTATGATGTTTTTGACAGAAACCAGTCTTTACTTCCTGGTTTTGGCACAAAACGCTCCATAACAAACAATGTGCTTGCTTTGTTAACTACATATTCTAAAGACCACCACAATTGTAAAATTGGGTGCGGATATTGGTGACCTGCTTTATGACCATCACAATTTACCATTGAAATTGCAGGCTCAATTATAGTCATAAGTCAAGAACTCTGTCTATAGTTTTGAAAATGAAATAATGTTGCTGATGTTTATTATTTAATTGATAACAATTGATGCTGCTGTAAAATAATTTTAATTGTGTTGTGTTGTATTTTTAGACTAAGGACTTGACTGATACTCTGAGAGATAATATAGCTTCATTGACCACTCAACCCATCAGCAAACCTAAAGTTCCTTCTTCAAGTAGCTTTTCTTCAGTGGGCATTGGAATGGGATTTTCATCATCTGTTGAAAACACTAAGAGAAATGGACTAAATGCTAATATGGGGTTTCAGCCCTCTGGATTTGGCATTGGTACCACAAGCCAGAATTTCTTTGGTAATACTGGTGTCACTGGAATGGCGAACATGAATATGTTGCCAACAGCAAACATGCCATCTTATAGCCCTTTGAACACTACATCGCCAGCTGTGCAGCAAAGCAGGCCACCTGATATGTCTGCTTTAGATAGCCTATTTGGGCCTCAAAAACCCAAAGTTAGTATGAATCAGTTGTCACAACAGAAAACAAACCAATGGCTTAATCAATTTGCACCTCCTCGGGGTACCAACAGTTGTCCTTTGGGAACACAGATGAATGTAATGGGACAAACTGGCTTTGGCTTACAGGGAAATCCTTTCTTTAATCCTCAGAACTTTACACAACCAACGAACAGCATGGTAAACAGCAGCTCAGCTAACAAGGACTTAAATGACCTCTTTGGATAATGTAATTGTGAGCAAGATGGTTTACATTATTTTATGCCTGTTAAAAAGCTGATTTGGGTAAATTTGATATAATGAAATGAACATGTGAAAAATATTTCCACAGTGACTAATATATTTCATTTGTCTATCTGTTTTACTTTTCTTAAGAATTTACAAGCCTCTGCCCCTAATTTCATTGTTTTTAAATCAGGTTGTATCAATCTGAGCACCCAGAGTTATGATTAATAAATAAAGACTGCATATCTACCAATTTTAGGCATTTACCTACTGTTTGTTCTTGCTATCTTCTACTGATAAATATGGTCAGATAAATTATTCCCAGTTGCAAACTGGGTTGTACCAAATGCACAAGGCCTGAAAATGGGTGCCCTAAGTGAGATGGACTAGGTAGTAATGTAGGATTTCAGCCTTCTGGAGTTGGCATGGAAATTGTTACATAAGCCAGACTTTCTTTAGTACACTAGTTTCACTGGAATTACAAGTGTAGCCAACAACGAATATGTCATCCAATAACCCTATAAATACTACATCACCTGTTGTAAAGCAGAGCAGGCCAATTGTTACATTTCCTTTTGATATCCTAATTACTGTATATTTGTACAAATACAAGCAAATGGTTTATCAGCAATCCAGGGTCCAGCATATGCACCTGAAGTATATGCTACACCTTGGCTTTTGAATTTTGCTCTGTCTGAATTTGATATATCTAGTTAGAAATAAAGATGACTTGTGGTTGAATGTAATATGGCATTTCTGGAAAATATGAGAGCTAAGATTGGTGTTCAAAACCACAATTATTTACCCTACAGCATTCTTCCCCAATAGAGAGTGTTTTGAAAATATTTGTAGAATAGTGGTCTTTTACATTGAAAAATACTGCAAACTATGAATGCTCTGATTTACCTCTTAATACCTAATGTCTGCCCAACCAGAGCTCTTACATTTTTGGCATAAACTTTAAAATTTTTATCTAAAACAGGGGTCTCCAACCTTTGCAACTTTAAGTCTGAAGGACTTCAGCTCCCAGAATTCTCCAGCCAGCAAAGCTGGCTGGAGAAGTCTGGGAGCTGAAGTCCTTCAGATTTAAAGTTGCAAAGGTTGGAGACCCCTGATCTAAAACATTTAGTTAATTTTATCACGCTTATTATGCTTAACATCCAATCATTAAAATAATAAGTTGCATATTGCTGAACAGAAGTCAATTGGGCAGCAAAGCTGGTAATTTTTCTGGATACTTAAATGCAAGCAGTACATCTTCAGATAAATATTCGTTAGGGAATCAGATTTGATTGCCATTGGCAGAAGCCTTCATGTTTCTTCAGAGTTAAGTAGATGAGCTTTAACTAAGACAATGTTATTTACTGAAATGTGTTTTTTTCTCATTGAGGGCCCTGTTGGAATATATAGAAGAATAAACTTTTAACATCAACTCGGAGAAAACAATCAACTTTCATCTGAATATAGTTCTCAGTGTAAAAGCTTTCTTTCAGAAAAAACCAATAGTAAATTCTGCTTTATAGGGGAAAAAGGAAGGTGTTTTTTTTTCCCCTCTATTATTTCTTTCCCAGAACTTAGGTGATCTATCATACACAATTCTTTGGAATGTAGCAAATTATATTGAAAAGATGTGAAACCTTTTTGTTGGAAAGAAAGCTAACATTTTATTTTCAGTACCTTTCATGGATTAAACTGTTTCCATTTGCTGCTTAAGAAACCAAAGGTGCTTATGCTGTGAATGTGAATTGTATTTTCTTAAATTATATGTTCAATTATAAACAGTAATGGTGTTAAATATATCTTGAGGACATGCTTTATTTTTCTGTCTTAGTACTTTTATTTTGTATCTTTGGCCAGTGATATTATTTATCACAAAAATCACTTGTGCTATTTATGTACAATCAATATTTCGTTGAGGTATGTTTAATTAACCACATATGTAAAAAGTATGAATGCTGTATATGCAGTTCTTTGTATAGTTCCAGGTTTCTTTAAATTTCTTATTTATGGCTTAGGAGGATTTCCCAAATATTAAAACAATTTTTTAAAAAGATAAAGTAAATATATTGAAGATACAAGTTTCCTATAATATATGAAAAACAAACTTTTACAAAAAATGTAAAATACCGGTATATCTTTACAATGCTGTTGTTTGTTAAAAATTTAGCTTTTATAATGTAATCTGAATTTCTTAAGGATAGCTATAGAAAATGTTTGCTCTAACTTCATCTCACTAATAAAAATTTCCATTCCAATGTTATATCACCAGAACGTACAAAACTTTGATAGTAACTAATGATACAGGTGTTTTAATTTTGTACAGTGTGAATTTCATTTAATGTAAGACTGTACATGGAAGATAACCTATAATAGGAAGGGAGCCTTCATGCCTCAGTTGTATAAAAATTCTTGAAGCATTTTTATACATGGACAATATCATAGTAACTGTATAACCAAATACTATATCTAATTTTCATAAGACGAAAAAAGAAATAGGGCATATGAATAGTTCGCTAACTACTATAACTCTTTAATAAAGTTTATTTGTTTCCAAAATGGTAAACAACCTTAATTTCATAGAGGACACTTCACTGATTTGCTGAAAAAAGAATATTTGTTCAGTCTCTTCTATGATTGTACATTTAAAACTAATTTAGATACAATGACCCTTGATTTATTATGGGGCTTTTTAAAAGATCCTTTGGCCTATGAATAGATACAGCTGCCTTTATAGCAAATTACTTTTTTCTTTTACAGCGAGTCCAACAAATGAACTGCTACTACCTTAAGAGGATGCTTGGATTATATCAGTGAAATTATGTTGTCAACCTTTAATGAATATTAACACAAGGATGGAATTTAAAAAGCCATTTAAAGTCAAGAAGCATTTTTCCTCAAAAAATACTACAAGAATTCTCCATTTTTAAAATGATTTCATTAATCAGAATAAAATAAAGTGTTTTGTTTCATCTCCATTTTTTTACAATGCAAAAAATATACTTTTAAAAATGGTTCCAGAAGTTTGGAAGGAAAATATCTTTAGATAACACCAACTTTAACTCTGATCTCATTAAGTAGGATCAAGTTCTATCAACTGGCATGAGCTAAAATGTATGAATAAAATAGGCCACTGAGCCACAGCCATAAGAAAAAGCTTGAGGACAAAGGTCTGCCTAGTTAATAATCAGGTGAAATGTTTATTAAAGGAAAGAAATTATATTTTCTCTGCAAAAGAAGAGGACCAATCTAATGGATGCAGACCTCGCTCAGAAAAGTTAAGAGAGTAACAAAATTTAAGAATTAAGAGATAAAATATTTAAGTAAACATTTCCATTCTCATGTTTTTCTGAACTTAAAATTATAAAATTCATTTTTTTTCTTCCTCCTATAGCAATCTGTTTTATTTTAAACAGAGAAGGCGTATCTGGATGTAAGTCAGATAAACAAGCTTCTTTTAAAGTACATCCAATATTTTGGTCTTACTATAGTGAAATAAATCTACTAAATAACAGATACTTTAATGAAGGCTTCCGATATTTGATTTCTGTACAGTTATGCGTGACAACAGGCTTATAGTTGTCCATAGGGATAATCCATATAAAAAATTATTGCTTGTACCTGTTCATATTATAACTATATCAGTCTAATGTAACCAACAAAAGGCAGATACAATATTTAAAATAAAATAATACTCCCAACGGCATACTTCCAATTTGACTTTGTGGATATTTTCTAAATATTGATGAGCTTGTGCAGCACAAGATTTTAACAAATAATTATTAAAACACATTTAGCTTTCCTACAAAGATTAAGCGTTTGTTTGTAATATACAGTATAAGGATTCTTTCATTGTGTGATTTGTTATCCTGAACTAAAAAACCATTGTATATAATAGATAGGAATTAATAGTCTAGGATTACTCCTAAACTTTCTTGGATTTCAATCAACTTAAAAATATACAAGTTGCTTATATGTGTTTTTATAGACAAAGAGAAAGAGAGAGGACTCAGGCCTGATTGAAATTATTTGATGGTTAATTGTTCAATCTTTATTTAAGCATTATTTTCTTTGTTTAAAATTATACAGCACTCAAATTCTTATGTGTAAAGTGATATTACTCTAGTGTCATTGTGGTTTGTATGAGATAAATATTTGGAACATGAAATTCTATTTTGATTTATTGAACCTTTGCTCTTCTTTGGAACAAATATATTGATATCAAATTTTAAAACTGTTAACACTTAAAATATGTAAAATGTACAGTGATGGTTATAAGAAATTCCTACCATTTTGTACTGTGAATGAATAACTGTAGTTTTCAAATAGTCAATGATACTGCTTTATTGGAATAAAGGTTTTGTGTTTTTTCCATATATTCGGTTTTCAAATGAGAATGGATTATGTTTAGATGAAAAATAAAGGTTTTACACAATTGGCTATGAAAAAGTTCTAATTGAAAAGAACATTTGAACTTTATTAGTAAATTAAATTAGTAAATAGAACATACATTTGATTTAATAGCCAGCTGTTTGTGATGCCAGTTAATTTTGAAACCATGCCTCCATAAAGCAAAAAACAAATTTAATTATCAGAATGAATATGTTGCAATGTTTCTCAGCCTTATCAATTTAAAGATGTTCAACTCCATATATCTTCATGCTGCCAAGGTTAAGAAACACTGATGTAGAAAAATATTTAAAGAAATATGAATGTATTAGTAAAAAAACTTTTGCTCAACTCCACTTACAGGAATGTTGGGGGGAAACAGGAGGAGGAAGCATTATGTAGGCCACCTTGAGTCATGCAAAATAAGGGCAAGATATATAAATCAAATAACTAATTCCTAAGAATTTCATTGTATCAGGCCAGTGATCCTTTCATAATTTCTACAGTTTAACTGTTGTGGGGAAAATAGGAGGAAGGGGTATTATATATGTTCGCTGCATTGGGTTATTTATAAAGCAATAAAGATAAAATGTAAAAAATAATAGCAACTCGGCTAAATGTATTGGTATCCCTCTTTCCCCCACAAAATCCCAATTTGCCAAGAAATAAATATAAATTAATATATTCTTTATTCCATATTCCATACAGCAAATGCTTCCCATTTTCATTTAATTGATGTATGGCTTCATTCAAGTCATACATCAAAAGTAGTGCCTGCTGTATAGTCTATGGATCAAAGGATGGTGCGTGCCATTTACTTGTGTTAGTTTCAACTTATTTCATGGCAAATTAGAATTCTTAGGAAAAATTGAGAGGTATCAATGCAGGTAGTCCTTGATCTATGACCAGAATTGAGCCCAAAATTTCTGTTGCTAAGCAAAACAGCTGTTCAGTGAGTTTCACTCCATTTTACAGCTTTTCTTGCCAGAGTTGTTAAGTGAATCACTGCAGTTATTAAATTGGTAACACAATTGTTAAGCGACTCTGGCTTCCCCGTTGACTTTGCTTGTCAGAAGTTGCAAAAGGTGATCACATGATCCCAGGACACTGCAATTCTCATAAAGAGTCGGTTTCCAAATGTCCAAATTTTGATAATATGACCATAGGGATGCTGCAACAGTTATAAGTCTGAAAAATGGTCATAAGTCACTTCTTTATCAGTGAAACTTTAAACAGTCACTAAACCAAGAGATGTAAGTTGAGGACTATCTGTACTTTTGGTTGCATCTGTATATAACTAATAAGAGTTCCTTATCTTCACTGTATATAACTAATGAGATTTACTGTACTTTTTTCAGGATCACCCAAGATTCATTTTTAATGACTTCGTGCATAGAGTTTTATGATTGTTACCCCGCTTTAAAAAATATGGCAGAAAATTAATTTTATTATGTTGTTGTTGTCAGTGTATAGAAAAACTAATTTTAATATTCTAAATTTGGAATAAGAGTTTGTTTTAAATTAACTTTCAAACTACCTCAATATATGCGTAATCAAGTTATTTAAACATTACAAAAAGATGATGCCACAGCTAAATAACAATTGCACATTTAAAGTGGATGTGAACTATATCAGCCCAACCAGCTGGATTTATCAGGGTGAAACTGCTGCAAATCCTTCCCTCGGGTGGGTTGAACGCCTGAGGCAAGATGCAATGGTGCTGTTTTTCTGTAGTAAGGCCACCAACATACCCTGGAACAGGCTCCCCATGTAGATCAGATTGGTTCCCTCCTTGTTGGTTTTTGGAAGCTCTTGGTGACTTTCCCCTGATGTGAATGTTGCCACCTCTACTTTTATTTCTTCTTTGTTGGCTTTTTATTTTTCTACTCTTTTTGTAGTTGCTTTATTCTTCCCTTGGGTATTTTAATCTGTATTTGTATTGTATAAATGGCCTGGAATCTCTTTTATTGTGGCATAGAATACTCATAATAATAAATCTTGCCCTGCAGCAGATCTTTGAATAATCCTCTCTATTTTCTCCCCCCCCCCCCCCATTTGTTATAAACTGGGCAGTTAAGGAAAAGATAGAAACACAACCAGTGTGTGGCTTAGAATGGCATGCATTATGCCTCTGCTCTGCAAGCTGCATTGGCTGCCAATTGCTTGCAGATCCAATTCACAAGGCTGGTTTTGAACTTTAAAGTCCTTTATGACATGAGGCCAACTTTGATAATGGCCTCTTCTTGATTATTTCTACCCATCACAAAAGAGGCATACTCTAGGTCCCATCTGCTAAGGAACTATGTTTGGTAGGACCCAAGAGGCAGGCATTTTCTGCTATAGCCCTCCCCCTGTGGAGCATCATTCCCCCCCCCCCCAAGATATGACAGTTCTCCCTCCTTGATGTCCTAGAAATCTCCTAAAACTTGACACCAATCTTAAGAAGTTTGACCAAAAAGGAGATTTAATGAACTGGCTATATTGTGTGTAATATCTATGCACTCCCTATCTTTTGTTTGTATTTTAATAATTAAAGTAGTATTTGTTTTCATTTTACAGTATTTTTGTAATTATTGTTCATATGATTTGATTGTATACGGCTCAGAATCACATTTTTATGTGTTGGGTGATGCATAAATATAATAAATAAACTCAACAATTTTGCATAACCCATCTCAGCAACTAGTGCAATTCACTTAGTAAACAGTAGCCTGCTAAACATGTATTTATTCTTCTGCCAGCAAGCCAAAGAGGAGTAATTGGCCCTGATCTATATTTTTTCTATAGAGTATATGTTCATATATAACATATATTAATGTATAATATAATAATATTACAATATATAATATATGCAACATAATAATGTAATATACAGGCACAGAATCAGTGGTGCAGTTAAATTGACGGACTAGGAGTAGTGAGACATACTCTGCTTCACCCTTTGCCAGAGAAGACAACTGCATGATTTTGAAATAGAGATAAGAGGTAGATCAGAGTGCAAGCGAGTTGGAAAGGGAGAAATAAATGGATGGACAGATAGATAGATGGATGGACAGATGGATCCCTTTAAGCTTCTATGCATAAAAGGTGGCTATAAATTGAATAAACACATGCTGTATATATTCCATAAATTGTGTTACAGGTCTACATTTATTAAATATATACCATAGCCCATCTCACTGCTGTAATTTTAGGTGAGTTATAAAATTAAAGACCAAGACAACTCCACACACAGAAACCGACACACACACAACTTTTACCCATAAACTCACCTTCAAAGAGATTTTTTAAAATATATATTAAACCATTAAAAATTAGAACCTATATAGTTTTCTTGACAGATGCAATGAAATAATTATCTTTATTATGGAATAATAGTTTATGTGAGACAAACAAATATCCGAATATACCTTGCATTTGGGTAGCCATAGCGTAACAGTTTCCAGAGACTGCAAATTTTAAAAAATCCAGAAGGTGGTATTATTGATCCAAGGCCCGAGTGACACTAATGCAAAATGATGTAGGATTTAAAAACTAGTGGAATAATTGTCTACGACACCACTGATGCTGCATAGATTCTCTCTGAAATCTGCACTGTCAAAGTTAGTAAATTTAGCAGCAGCATTTATATTGAGGACGGTTGAAATTTGGAAATGTTTTTTTGTTGTCATGTGTTGCGTTTTCCCATGTGTTGTACCACAAGAAAACAGACCTTACTAGGTTAATACTGCTTTTTTCCAAAATATAAAATAACATTAGCTGAGCTTTGGCTTTTTAAAGATTCTAGGTTCATTTCAAAATATGTTGGTGGTTTCAGAAATAGATTTTGCTTAAAGGAACATGAATGTAAAACAAAATCCACAGAAACACTGCTTTTAAAAGGAGAATTTACTTATTGAGTATGAATTGCGTTGTAGAATTAAAATAAGAGCTATATACATATTATATAGAAACTGATAACAAACCAGCCTTTCTCAAGACAAAAATATTCATTATTTTTATTATGGTTGATCGCACAGCCGGTCAGATGTTTAAACTGAATTTGGCACTTTTTTCCTGCCTATCGAGTCCATCCCATGAACTATGATAGGCAAATATTGTTTAACGGTATTGTCACATATGTAAGAAATTCCAAGTAAAGCTACCTTTTACAATTGACTGATTTTCTCAATGCCAATGGGGTTCAAGTGGTGTTCCAGATGTTTTGAAATTGCAACCAACCCAACTATTAGCATTGGTACTACCAGTATCTTTGTTTTTTATTGCCATAGTCATTCTACTTTTCTATGCAAGTCTTTGTATTTTATGATTTTCTTCAGTTCTTTCTCTTCTATTTTTCCATCACCATATTACTGTAATATCTGAATCATTGTATTTTCTAAACATCTACAAAAGTCACATTTCATTAAGATTATGTTAACTGGTATAATTATTTAAATAAAATGAGGTCTGATATCTGTGTGTGTGTGTGTGGTTTTACAAAGAAGATAGAATTGAGCAGTCTGTTTATGCCAACTTAAAGCACTTAAATCTCAATGTAACTCAATATCAGTTTCTTCCTTTCTTCTTCACTAACTTCCAGTGTGACCTAATTTGTATCCAATACCATTTGTACAGTATATAGTGATTCTGTATTAGGCAAATACTAATGAGATCACTCACAAGTGGAATATCAGTGTGTGTGTGTGTGTGCATGTGTGTGTGTGTGTGAGAAATCTGTCTATTTCTCTGTCTGTCTCTCTGTGCGTCAGGAAATATTGTTATTTGAGGTTCAGCAGGAAAATGGAGAACAAAATAGAAGCAAAAGCCATGGTTTGAAATTGGGAGAGAGAATGCATAAATGTTTAATAAAGTTTGCTAGGGAGAAGCTCAAATGGCCAGAGAGACAGTATTGTGTTCGTTACTATAGCATCACTGAGCACATGTGTGAAGAAAGCCTAGAAAGAGGATGAGCAGCATGTTATAATGTGCTTTAGTCAGACGCATAAGCTTAACATCAGGTCCAGTATTACTTTCAGGTCTATTCCTTTGAAGACTGCAGAATAACAAGAGATGCAAACAGACCTCCTGGAATTTACACGGAATTATTGACAGCCTTTGGGAGAATCTACTGGTAATTTCCGTGTGGTTATTTCGTTTGGAAGATTAACATACCTGCCACATCACTCTCTCGAGGAAGAAAGAAAAAAAGAACAGAACAGGGAAAAAAGACTATTAGAACTGTTAAAAAAATTGATGATGACGACAAGTCTATTTTACATAAAAGGATTTATCTAAGAAAGAAGATGCCTTTTGAAGTGTTAAATTCATTAAAAGAGAGACTTTTAAAGCCTGGGAAGGAAGAGGTGAAGAATACTGTAAGTGACTCTCTAGGACACTTGCAAAGGTAACAGTTTCATGTACTGTTAACTTCTACAAAGATTATAGTAAATTTACGAAGTGAAATACGTAAGTGAAATATGTAGGAACAAGTGAATAAAACAGGATGTACAAGGATATACGTTAGCTAAAAGCAAGGACAATCACTTATTAGCTGTGTCCTAAATCAGGTGGGAGGGAAAACATTATTTTTGGCATCCTTAATGTTATTGATAAAACAACATTATTTTTGTAGTTTTAAATTAGTAAACCTAAAATCATGAATTATTTTCTCTACACTACTGTGAGTGTGAACAGCAGTTGTGTTTCATCTTCATTGTGATTAAAGACTCTTAAATCCACAAATACGTTCTTATCTTTGTACTGTCAGAATTTAAATATGTGCTTTTTTACTTAATCATTCTAATATATTTTAAAGTATAAAGTTCATAATATATTTTAGAAAAGAACTGTGTTAAATTGTCATAGCAAAAGTTAGAAGTCTTGTATGCTAAAAAAGAATCTTATTAAGTTCCTATAGAAACTAATTTTTATGCAAACAGTAAACTTTTTACAAGAAAAAAAATAATGCCTACAATGTCTAATTGGCATGTTTTTGTGTTAATCATTTTCTGAAAGCAGCATTGTCATTGATGTGCTGTCCTATACAAAACATTTTCTGTTCATTTTTTAATATTTTACAAAAGCATGAACAGGAGTAATGAATTATTGTTACAATGTAAAATACAGTTATATTTAATTGCCCTACAATCAAAACTGCTATCAAATGTCCTTAACCACAATTAAATATCTCTCAAGGTAAGAAGGCATTTCTCTATATAAACATCCATAGAATTAAGTTACAATACTAATTGCAGATACTAACTGTAGAAAAACAACTTGCCTGTGGTGTTGTGTTTTTTTTTTTATTGTTCGGAATAACTATTTCGATCTGTGCTTTCTTTCTTTATCAGGACCAAATTAGTTCATCTCCTTATTTTGTCTGTAATATGCACATTCATTCATTCATTTGACTTAGCTGTTTTCAAAAAGCTGAACTGTTTATGTGACAGATCTCCAGAAAAATAGCAGAATGAGAGTTTATATTGTGAAGTCATAGCAATAACAATAACCACTTTCTCCCAGAGGAAAGCAATGGCAAACCATTTCTGCAACGTGGTGAAGAAAACTACATGGACGTATTGTGGAATCACAAAGAGGCAAAGCAGGCTTAATGAGGGAGATATTTTAAATTTTAAATTTGAGCACTAAGCATAAATGTTTTTCTAGCTTTCCTGGGCAAATTATTTTTAATTCATGAAAATTAAAAAGCCACCTGCATATTAGCTCAATGCTGATATTTGTTCACATTTTTTTCCAAAGTTTTAGGTTGCTGTTATTGTTAATATTAACTGTCTGTGATATTTATTGTCTCATTTAAATGAAGATATATCTTCAATTATCAACAAATAATTTCATTTGTGCATAGATCAGACCCAAGCCTCTTGGAATTCTTGCAAAAATAGGGAGATTTTTTTTAATCACAGAATTATTTTCTAAATTTTATTTCAATTTCATTCAGATAAGAAACATATGAAATATCTGTCTGTCTGTCTGTCTGTCTGTCTGTCTGTCTGTCTGTCTGTCTGTCTGTCTGTCTGTCTATCTATCTATCTATCTATCTATCTATCTATCTATCTATCTATCTATCTATCTATCTATCTTCATTTTGCAATTTACATTGAATCCTGGTGGGTTGTTACAATGTTGATATTGTAATGCCAAACAGCTTGCCAAGATCTTCTTGCTCCTTTTTCTTTGAACTCTTTTGCTTATGTGCGTAAAAATAGAAATATGATAGATAAGATAGATTCTCCAACTTGCTGCCCTACCACAAAACATGACAAAACCCACACACATGAAGCATTGCTCTATGAGACCATTTCGAATAATCTAACACAAAGACCATCTTTGCATAAAATATTTAGTAAACTCTGTAATGAGTGACGAACCACCAGACATGCAATATTTTAAAACCATGCATCTAATATTTATTTAATATTATTTACAAAATATCAATATTATTTGTTGGAGCACTGTATTGCTGGAATGGTTTATAATTATTATGATTAAATGAAATAAATGATACTGCCTAATATTGATGTGAAATTTATAAAGCTGTAGCTATCTTTTTAAATTAAAAACATTCAAATATTTTTTTAGAACTGTGGGAGTTTTATAAATAAAACGTCCTTTTGAGTCTCCTTCCAATAACTTGACTTCAACTCTGTGTATGGAAACCTACATGACTAAAATTTCCTTTGGGACTATATTAAAACAGATTAGTTTTACTGCTAGAATTAAAACTGTTGATCTGTCTGATAATTTGTTCAAATAATGAACAATATCTTTAGTTGAGGTTCTTCCATGAGCGTGGCGTAGGATAGCTGCATCCCCACAAGAAAGGCTCTGAATTTAGACATATAGAGCATTTCTTTTTTGAACATGGACTAGATTGCAAGCTGCCTGAGTTGGAGCTCTGATTTCTTTTTTTTTCTTTTTTTTTTGTAAAAAGTTTTATTGGTTTTAACAATTTATATTAGGAAAGGGGTAGGTAAGATAGTTGATAATATTTGGGACATCCACAATGGGTTTGATGACCACCTCTGAGTCTTCATACATATTCAATTAGAAAAAAATTATTAAAGGGAAGGGGTACATACATTTTAAAATCATAAATTTTCATATTATTTTATACATTCAGTTACTTTGATATTGACATCCGTACAGGAATTACCATCATAAAGAAATATAACAAATTATTTTTGCGATCTGAGCCTCTTTGCTATAGTCTCTTCCTCCTCCCCCCCCCCCACTGGCAGGCGGACCCGTGGCCCCTCCCGTTCCCATCTCATCATCATCCAGGATTGAGGAGTGTTTTTTAAGAAAATTATGCGCCTCTTCAACTGTTTTGATTCTAACTCTTCCTCCCTCCCAGAATACCAGCATCCCTTCAGGCATCAACCACTTGAACCACATCTTTTTGAATAATTTTTTAGTTAAGAAGGAATAATTCCTTCTTATATCTCTTATTTTCTTTGGGATCTGCTTCAATATGGCCACCTCGTTTTGCTGATACATCAAAGGGCCCCCTCTTTGCGCTCTCAGTATCTCTTCTCTCATTGACCTTCTTATAAATTTAATATGTATCTCTCTGGGTACCTCATTTATTCTGGCAAATGCTGAATTAATTCTATAAATCAAATCAATGTCTCCCCAAATAAATTCCTTATCTTTCTTAATATAATCCGCTAACATAGTAGCCATGAGCTCTCTCAGATTCTCATTCGGTAATTCTGGAACATTCTGAAATCTTAAAAAGAAAGACATGCGTTCAAAATCAATTTTAGACATTTGACCAGTAATATCTGTAAGTTCTTTCTTAAAGTCTTTTATCTCTTCCTTCATCTCAACCTCCCCCCCTTCCAGCCCCACAATTTTTTGTTTATTATTTGTTATTTCTCTTTGCGCCTCCAATAATTCCAATCTTGTGCTTAAATTGTCTTTCCGGATTTGTTGCATTTCATTCATTATCCTTTGAAACATCTCCTCTACATTTAATGGCTGAGGGCTTGGTGACTTAGGAACCTCTGCTTCTACTTCCTTCTGTAACAAAGCTGAAATCTTTGGTTGTGAGGATGGACTGGGTTTTGTAGATGCTGGAGCAGAGCTTGGTTTCCCAGATGGAGGTTTCCTCGATGCCATAATTAAAGTTTTAGGTGTTAATGCGTAGAGAAGAAAGGGAAGAAAAGATGGCGCTGTTGGGCGGGCAGTCTGTGAAGTCCGAGACAAAAGCAGCTGGAGTTCAAATTGAGTTTACAACGTCCAGAGAGAAAAAGGAAAAAAAAGAAATTTTTTTCCAAACAAAACAGAAAGTTTCACAAAAGGAGAGAACACCAAAAGACACCAGAGAGCTCTGATTTCTATGCTTCCGTTAAATAATGTGACAGGTATATTGAGAAGAAATCTCTATATCACAATAGGAAACAATCAACAGAAATTGTCAGAGTAATAGACTCAGTGCTGTATGTCATCCAACCAGATATTGAGAGTCCTTCTGAATGCTTGGAAAGTTAATGTTGTCTCATAAACCTGATTTTTAAAAGAAGAAAGGCATTCATTTTAAAAAGAAAAACAATTGATTGCAAAATATTCACCTAAATATCACCTAAAAGTTTCTAGTGAACCATTTGACAGCAAGAATTTCTAAAAGAAAATTCCTTTCCCATTTCAAACTGAATAAGACAAAGTAGAGTTTTGGTATTTAAAAAATCATTTTAAATTAAGCAAAATTCAGTTTTTCAACCTTTCTGCTATATAAATTAGGAAACAGTAGCAATGTCCTTTCTCATGTTATTTCCTCAGAATGATTCTGTTTCTCTGAAGTATATCCTATAATAATAATAATAATAATAATAATAATAATAATAATAATAATAATAATAATAATAATAATCTTTATTGTCATTGTAATAATAAAATTACAATGAAATTGGTTTGTTATAATCAGAATTTTTCAACATTCTCTTGTATTGTTCTTATCAGTCTATCCTTTTGCCTTATCCACATCACCCTTTCTTCAGATGGATTAGGAATTAAGCATTTGAAGCCAGCTCCCCTTCCCATCCAAAGTTTCTTCTTAGATTAATATGGGTTGTAAAAATAGGATATTGTTTATTGAACTTTTAAAACATTGAGTGACAGAGCAATGTTAGATAAGATATATATATATATATATGGAACCAAGTTGGCTGGAATAGCCAAAAATCCAGAAGATTGGCTTGAGATCCAGAAGGATCTCAAGAGACTTGAACACTGGGCCCTATTGAACAAAATGAAATTAATTGGTGAGAAAAGTAAGGTTCTGCGTTTAAGCAAGAACAACGAAATGTAGTTATAGAGTAGCTGGTTCCTGTTTCAGTAGCAGTAACTGTGAGAATGATCTAAGACAATCCTAGTGGACAATCACTTAAATATGAGCCAGCAGTATGCTGCTGCCAAAAAAGTTGACACAGTCCTAGGCTGCCTAACAGAGATAGAATCAAGGTCATGTGACTAGCAACTTATAATGCCTTGGTAAGACCATACTTGGAATATTACATCCAGTTTTGTTTACTATGATATAAAAAAGATGTTGAAACTAGAAAGAGTGCAGACAAAGATTATTAGGGGATTGGAAGCTAAAACATGAGAAGAACAGTTGCAGGAATTGCATATGTCTAGTCTAATGAAGAGAAAGACTATGGGGTAACATGATAACAATGTTCCAATAATTAAGGGGCTGCTACAAAGAAGAAGATAGAATTTAATCAAGCAGAGAACCAACCTAGAAATAAGGGGAAATTTCCTGACAGAACAATTAATCAGTGGAATTCTTAAGTTTTGGGTGTTCCATCACTGGAGGCTTTTAAGAAGTAATTGGGCAACTACTTGTATGAAATGGTATAAGGTATCCTGCTTAAGGAGAAGGTTGGATTAGAAGACCTCCAAGGTTCTTTCCAACTCTGTTATTGTTATTTCATTTATGATGCTATGTGGATTTACATTAAATACCTATGCATATAACATTGTGCTTGGAAGGATGACCATTCATTCTCTTATAGTAATTCCTTGGATGTGAAGCAGATAAAAACATTTATTATTTTAAGAATTACTGCTGGTGATGAGATTTCATTTCATTTTACAGTAAATATAAGTAATATGAGTAAAAATGAAAAAGATATAATGATTAATATATTTTACTCTCCTGGAATAAATATAAAACAGCATACCAATACACATGTTATGAGAGATTTTTGTCCACTAATAATAAAAAACTTTAAAGGAATACACTCTTCCTTTCCCTAAAATGGAAAATCTTTGTATGGAACATGCACCACAATCTGTTCTTGAACACCTACACAAGTTTCTGGTACAAACTGAAATGAAAAAGCTAACAAATGTGTATTGCAATATCACAGTGCAAACACCAGTTTTACTTGTGTCCTTAGTCATGGTTTTGCACAGTGATAGCACAACTCACATTTCATCATTTGAAACTTCTTATGGCTTTGCATTCCTTATTTATTTATTTAGAACATCTATTTGTCCACCCATATTGAATACATAACTCTAAGCACCTAGGAAACCAGCTCACAAGAAAAACAATATGGATTTTTTTTATAAACAAAGCAGAAATGTATAAATATAATATAATTAAATATAATCCAATACAAAAATCAAGGGACCACATAAAATGCTCAGAATACAAAAACACATTTGTAGTATTATTTTACCAAAGCGTATCTTCTAATTTGAACGATTGTCACTAGTGTAATTCTTTTATTTCTTTGTAAAAGTTTTATTGGTTTTAAAACATTTATGGGAAAAGGGTATATAGTCACTAGTGTAATTCTTAATGGCGTGTAGGAAATACAGTTCTTTCTAGAATTTTTAACTATTTAAGAACTTTCAGGTTTTCTGACAATGTAGCTGAAGATCAAACATACTTCCAAGTAATAGACTTGCTAATGAGATCTATATTGCCTTTTATTCTATAAGTTCCTTAAGGCACCTCTACATAAATTTCTGCAAGGGAATGGCAAGCAATGGATTCTGTTCGGGAATGTTATTCTCCATGCTCTATTACAGGGGTCCCCAACCTTTGCAACTTTTAAGTCTGAAGGACATCAGCTCCCAGACTTCTCCAGCCAGCAAAGCTGGCTGGAGAATTCTGGGAGCTGAAGTCCTTCAGACTTAAAGTTGCAAAGGTTGGAGACCCCTGCTCTATTATACAAGTCTTCAATTTAAAATGGAGATGGAAAGCTTCAAGTTATTACTGAACAAAAAAGCTTAGAAGAGTCTATTATTTTTTGTAGTTCAGCAACAGTTGGGGGGGGGGGAGGACAATAGATGTTTTCAGTAATTGCACATTAAAACACATTTTTTAAACAAAATAAGTACACCTAGGACTCACTTGCTAACACTGCAGGTTTTATTCCGTGACTCTGCTTGATGATTTGATTAACTAGATTTGCAGTTGCATCATCTGAAATTCTACTGTCACTATATTAGATTTCCAGAATATTCTATGGTCATCCAGAGATAATGAATTACAGTTTCAGTAATTTTGGGCATCAGATTGCAAATGGGTACAGTATAAACCTTCTGGCTCCTCCTTTCTTTCCATGCTATTTAAACATAATTTATTAGGAACAGTTAATTTAGTTATTTTAAGGGCCTATCAGTAACTTCTGAGAGAAGCAACTTAGAACTAAGGAGAAATTTCCTGACAGAACAATTAACCTCTGGAACAGCTTGCCTCCAGAAGGTGTGAATGCCCCAACCCTGGAAGTCTTTAAGAAGATGTTAGATAGCCATTTGTCTGAAATGGTATAAGGTTCCTGCCCACGCAGGGGGTTGGACTAGAAGACCTACAAGGTCCCTTCCAACTCTGCTATTGTATTGTATTGTATATTTTTCTCTGAACACACCTTGCCTCTGTTTTACATGGCTTTAGAAAAATTGATGGAACCAACTGTGAAAGAGATGCCATAGAGCTGAATGAAGAAGGAAGACCTGTGCAAGCAACAACCAAACCGCCTTTATTTGATTGCTATTGCTGTGGATTACCTAAGCGTTATATTATTGCTATGATGAGTGGTCTGGGATTTTGCATTTCTTTTGGAATTAGATGCAATCTTGGTGTTGCTATTGTGGAAATGGTTAATAACAACACCGTCTACATCAATGGAAAACCAGAGACTGAGGTAGGTAGAAGAATGTATTATTTTAACACAGAAAAACGATATCTTATAATACTCCAGAAATCAGATTTAAAAGTTTATTTTCTTTTTTTTTTCCCCAGACACTGGCATTAGCAGCTATTCGGATAGTATAAGATTCTAAGGGTCTTTGTAATTGATATAGAACAGAATGTTCTACTCAGATAGATGAGTTCTCCAAAGTCTCAGACAGAAATTTTGGCTCATGAGATATATATTGTACTAAGTTTATTTCTCTTACTATAAAGTGTTTTCTACTTGTGCTATAGAGAGATATGGTGATATTAAAACTTGTCTGTGTCCATGTGTGTGAGCATTTGTACCCCCCAGTCAGGATTGACTCTGGCAACTGCCTGGACAATCCCTGAAGTTTTCTTGGCAAAGTTTTTCAGAAGTGGCCTGTTATTGCCTTCTTCCTAGGACTGAGAGAGAGTGGCTAGCCAATAGCTATTGTACTTAAGATGGGACTAGAATTTATTGTCTCCTAGGGTTCTAGCCTAGTTCCTATACCAAACAGGCTTTCTATTAAAAGTTTAGTTGCATTTATGAATATTATGTTTTAACTACCATAGTGATTCTTCATTAGATGTACACCCTGTTTTTCTTCCAAGGAACTCAAGGTGGCATATGCATTTCTCCTCCTATGCCAATACTCAGGTTTTATAATAACATCAGGCTGGCAGATAGTAAATAGTCATAGATGGGACAAAGAGCATCGTAAAGCACTTACGGCACAGTAAAAATGGAAATTTAAACCGAAATTCTTCATTGAATTGAAGAATTCTTGAGGCCAAATTAAAAGCTCCTAATCCTATTATGCCTTCTCTGGAAACTCAAACTGTTAGTTCAGCCACCAAACATTTAGAAGGCCAAGAGGTCATGATTCTCTGGAAAAAGATACTGGAGGACAAGGAAAATGAAATAAAGTAATACCCTGGAAAGAAATTATATTCATGGAATAACAGCCTTCCTGTTCTTCCAAAACCCCATTGTATTGACATATCACCTTACACGTTTCACTGTCTTCACTAGGTGCATGACGTGTTATATCCAGAAAAATACCTGGATATATTCCAATGTACATAAATCTATCTATAAAGAAGGACTGTAACCCCATCTCCTTTTTAGACTTGTTTTGCTTTACAAGTTCTGTCAATAAACCAATTATGTAAAAAAAATTATGTTGAAAGGTGCCTTTAAAATATTCTACATATTACGATTGTGGGCAGTAAATATAAGGCTTTCAAACACTCAGATGTAAAATAAAATTTGTGTAGTCCATCAATTTGAGAACATGCTAGCTGATTAACTAATTAATTAAACAACTTTATTTAATACTCTAAACATATAATGTATAATTTAAGTACAGTTTTAATTAATACAAAAGAACAGAGAAATTTTTTTCCTACCATCAAATAAGTTTGTTTTTACAGCTTTTAGAAATACAAATATTGATTAATGATAACCGCATTATCTAGATTTTGCAGTAAAACATATTTTACAACAGCAATATGCTACTATGTGTTACTATTTAATATTGTTTTATTTGTAGAAAGCACAATTCAGCTGGGATCCAGAAATAGTAGGACTCATTCATGGGTCGTTTTTTTGGGGCTATATTGTTACACAAATTCCAGGAGGCTTCATTGCAAATAAACTAGCAGCTAACAGGTAATATACTCATATAATATAATGCAATAGAGAATTTACAAAAACACATGATGTACTAAATATGTAAAAAAAATAGTGTTACTTTTCTCGAATGCAACATTTTTAACTATGTATAATCATTTGTGTATTTAAATGACTACCTTCTACTAGAGGTATCTTATGATTATATTACTTTGTTATTTGTATGCACATTACGAGTTTATACATCAAGTATAAACATATGAAGAACGGTTGCAGGAACTGGGCATGTCTAGTTTAATAAAAAGAAGGATTAGAGGAGACAGGATAGCAGTGTTCCAATATCTCAGGGGTTGCCACAAAGAAGAGGGAGTCAAGCTATTCTCCAAAGCACCTGAGGGCAGAACAAGAAGCAATGGGTGGAAACTAATCAAGGAGAAAAGCAACTTAGAACTGAGGATAAATTTCCTGAAAGTTAGAACAATCAATCAGTGGAACAGCTTGCCTCCAGAAGTTGTGAATGCCCCAACACTGCATGTCTTTAAGAAGATGTTGGATAGCCATTTGTCTGAAATGGTATAGAGCTTCCTGCCTAGGCAGAGAGTTGGACTAGATGACCTCCAAGTCCCTTCCAACTCTGCTATTGTATTGTAAGTTCCTTGTGTGTCCAATCACACTTGGCCAATAAAGAATACTCCTGTTCTGTTCTGTTCTGTTCTGCTCTGCTCTGCTCTGCTCTGCTCTGCTCTGCTCTAGTCTAATCTATTCATGTCAATAATTAATATTAAAATGTATTTAATATAATGAGGCACAAAAATAGTTCATTGCTGTGAAACTACAACTACTACTAGTTTCACTGATAGATTCTGTTGTTAATTAAAGCTTGTCAGATTAATCTTTGTGTTCTGAAATAAAAATAATGGTGTTGATTTCAGAAGACTTAGTAATGAAAGGTATGAACTAAAAAGTTTTTAATATTGCACATTTTGAGAGTAGCATTTATAAAAAATATTCACAATACAAAGAACTATAAATATGCATTGTAGTTTGTGCTCAGCTAAATTGCTCAGCTGATATTAGCTGACTATGTGCAATTGCAGAATATAACATCCAATGAAAGTTTAGTTTGCCCTTTAAAAAAAAAAAGATCTCTAGATACTTTTGAACTTTTGTTTAGGGAAGCTTTTCTCAGTTCAATATATAGTATCATGGCATTATGGCAATATGAAATTATTAAAATTATATTTCTCCTTTTTTTAGGGTATTTGGAGCAGCAATTTTCCTAACTTCAACTCTAAACATGTTCATTCCTGCAGCTGCCAGAGCACATTATGGGTGTGTTATGTTTGTAAGAATTTTGCAAGGCCTTGTGGAGGTAAGTACCAGTGTAGAAGTTTATTTGCACCAGTTATTAAGTTTTCAATAATTGCATGTAAGCAATACAAAAATTTAAAAAATGTTTGCATCATTCTAGGGAAAGTAAATTTTTTGCAACTACTGTATGTTAAAGATGAATCTTGTAGTTACCTCAAACTTGCAACTGTCTACTGCAGTGGTGAAATCTAAATTATTTTGCCACCGGTTCTGGGGTGGGGGTGGGGGTTCATGTGACTGGGTGAATGTGGCCAATTTTTTTTTCACTTTTTAAAGCATTTTTTTCCTGCCAGTTCGGGCAAATAGGTAGAGAAAAAATGCTTTAAAAAGTGAAAGAGAAGGTGCTGACAATCACACAGATCAGCTGATAGCAAAATTACGCATGCACCGAACCAGCAGCAAATGCCAGCAGCAACCCACCCCTGGTACTCACATTGTGACGTCACACACCCCGAAGGGGAAGCTCATTCACAACAACACAATAATGGATTCATCATTTTGATTAAAGCATCTGAGCTGGCTGAGGCCTTTGGAAATATGCTATAATTGTAAAATTGCAAAAAAATAAAATAAAATGAATTGAAGTTTAATTTTCAGTCATGTGAACTCTGAAAAGTGAGAAGTGCAATTTCAGCTTCAACTAATAACAAGTAGGTTCCTGTTGTGGCCCAGCAGGATCCGGCTGAGCTGATGATGGACTCGGATAACGAGTAACCGTATGAGTCTGCCCTGGAAGATGAGGGAGACCTTGGGGAGAGTTCAGAGTCAGAGCAGGAACCAGAGAGGCTGATTGGCTACCAGGAGGCATGGAGCAGTGGGCAGGATCAAAGGCAGTTTGTCCCTGATGCTAGATTGAGAAGGGCTGAGAAACAGAAGGAGCAACTCCGTAGGCACAGGAGATGATTAAGTACCAGGTGGTTGTTGATTGGCTCCTCCCAAGAGAGCTTATAGGTGGGGCGTTGGGAGGGGACATTTGCAGGAAACAACCATTCAAATTAATAGCCAAGAAAGTCTGTCTGTGTATTCTAGCCGTGTTTGTTTGGACTATCTGTGTATTATAGCCGTGCCTGTTCGTTTGGACTATCTGGGTGACAGGTTACTGCAGAGCTACTCTATTGAACATGAGTTGTCTGGGCTCTCAGCCAAAGAATTCGTTATCTCAGTAATTGAACAGTGGCAAACAGCCAAGCCTGTGTTCTGGTCTATTCACAGGCCAGGGGTTAGAACAGGTTCCTATTGAAGAAAACACACATTTGAAGTCAATCCCTTAGTGTTGACTTCAGTGAGATGACTTCCTTTTGCAGATGATTCCTGTCTAAAACAATAAGTTCAGTTACTTGCATGTAATCAAAATGTGAGCACAAATGAAAATTTAATGCTGTGCAAAATTTGCTAGGGGGTGACTTATCCAGCATGCCATGGAATGTGGAGTAAATGGGCACCTCCAATGGAAAGAAGCAGGCTGGCAACTATTTCATTTTGTGGTATGTTGATTTTTCTTCTTTTGTTTTGAGAAAATGCCTGCACGATGGGTTTAATGAAAAATACTATGCTGATTATAAAACAATAGGTATTCACTTATTTTTCATTTGAGGATTTAGTTGCTAAAAAACGTTCTTAATATCTGAATTTCTTAATATCTGAAGGACATATATGTTTGCTATTTGTGTCGGGTGTAAAATTGTTGTTTATCTTATGATACATCTATGGACTTATGGTTTTTACTTTCTCTATGGCTGTGATGACAAATCTATGGCACACCTGCCAAAGGTGGCATGCAGAGCCCTCTCTGCTGGCACGTGTCCCATTGCCCCAGATGAGATCTCCGTGGCGTTTCTTTCATGAGCGTCTATTTCCCTGCAAACAACGAAACAGAAGCTTATGAAAGAAAAAGATCTTACTTCTTGCTGCACTGCTCCACCTCCCACCAGCCAGCTGGTATTCGGGTCTGTGTTGTGCTTGCGTGCATGCGCATGCACATATGTCTGCACATGTGCACTTTTGTGCGCATGCATACACCTTTCAGTTTGGGCATGTGTGCACTATTTGGGCACTCGATATCTAAAACGTTCGCCATCACTGCTCTATGGCTATTTTAATTGGAATTTTTTTTCCTTTTAATGCTTCGATTTTTGGTTCTTTAATATATACCTAGTTACTCATATCAACCAGATAGTGACTTTGCTTATACCGCTTATGTACTTGTTGTATTGTATATTCAACTCAATTTTTGAAGTTCAGAAATATGAATGGAATGGAATGGAATAGAATACTTTATTTGGATTAGGCATATAAGGAATTTGTCTTCTGTGCAGAAGCTCTCAGTGAACATGCAAAGCAACAGAATAGTAATAATAATAATAATAATAATAATAATAATAATAATAATAATAATAATAATAATAATAATAATACAAATAAGAGTGGGTAGTAAAGAAGATAAGAAGGATAATAGTAATTCTATAGCTATACAACAGGGGTAAATATATATAGATATTAGACAATACTGTGAGATGTAGGTATTCAGTAGCGGAATGGCATGAGGGGAAAAACTGTCCCTGTGTCCAGTTGCTTTAGCATGAAATGCCCTTAAATGGCATCTCAAGGAGATGAGTTGAAATAGTTTATGTCAAGAATGTGACGGGTCTGTAGATGTTTTCTCAGCCCTCCTTCTGGCCCACACAATATATATATTTTCTATGGAAGGCAAGCTAATTGCAGTTGTTTTTTCTGCAGTCCTAACTATCTATTGGAGTCTGTATTGTCACCTGTTTACAGTGATCCCTCGTTTTTCGCGGCCTCATTTTTCGCGGCTTCAGTCCTTCGCGGATTTTTCAAAAATAGTATTCTTTAAAAAAATGCAAACAAAAATCGACCACAGGACGAAGAAGTCCTGTTCTTTTCAAGCAAGAATTCCCAAAGAGCAGTTGCTGCCGCGAACGAAAAGCAGCTTTTAGCCCCAAACACGATGCCACCACGAATGTCACTATTTCCATCCCAGCCGCCGCCGGCGCCGCAATCCTTGCACGCCGGCGAGAAAGAGGAGGCGGGAAGAAAAATAAATAAATAAATAAATAACCACCCTCCCAAGCAGCCGGAGCTTGCAATAGGCGGCGTTGCAAAGAGGGTTGTTCTCCTGACCCTCCAAAACTCTCGGGAAACTCCTCGGCGGGGGAAAAGAAAGAAGAAGAAAAAACCACCCCATCACGGGAGCAGCCCCACTGGCGAGAGAACGACGGGACAGCTGCGAAAAAGCACAAGAGGGGAGATTTTGGGAGGGGGGAAGAGGTATTGACAGCAAGGGTCCGTCCCGCCGCTCGCCTTTCTAGCCCTCGCCTAGCCGAGCTCCGGGGTTGCAGTCGCCGCTCGCCATTCCCTCAACCCGGAGTACGGAGCGCGCGCAAAACCCTGCCAGGCGGGACTCCCCGCAAACCTCTCGCAAATTCGCCACACACACACATACACACCGCCCGCTCGCTCCGCCTTACCAGATTTCGGGGGGTATCTGTAGAGGGAATTGGATGGGATATCCACCTCTTCCACTCCGGCGTTCCCATGCCTCAGGCGCCGTGGCGGCAGCGGGCATCCGGGGTTACGGAGTGGGGGGGGAGAGAGAGATGGGGGGGTGCATCAGCTTCCCAGTTCGCCCCTTCGCCCGCCGAGCTGGAGTTGGCGACGGGACGCGCGGGGGTCGGTCGGTGGCTCGCTCGCTCCACCCGCCGCAGCGCTGCTCCCTCACTGAGGAGGCTGCCGCATTGACTTGCCTCCTGCTGCTGTCCCCAGGGGGGTGGCGGTGCCTACTGCTGCTCCCCAGCCGAGGAGGGAAGCAGCCATTTTGGCCACCCCTCCCCTCCTCACTCCTTCCCCAAGTCCACCACTTTTCCACAGGAGCACCAAGGCTGAGGCGCGCGGGGGGGGGGGAGCATTCCTAGTGGCGAATCCTACTTCGCGGTTTTTCGGCTTTCGCGGAAGGGTCCGGTGCCGATTAGCCGCGAAAAACGAGGGATTACTGTAGTTGGTGTACCAGATCAGAGAGTTAAAGAAGTTTAAATGACACTCAATAATTACTCTGTAAAACTGAATCAACAGCCCCTGGAGCAGTCTGAACTTGATGCAGGAAGAATGTTCTTTGTTGTGCTTTTTTAATGATGGTTCTAATGTTGGATATCCATTTCAAATCCTGGGAGGTTATGGAACCTGAAGACTCTATTGCTAATATTATAGTAAGAGGTGGTAGAAAAGGAAGATTCCTCCTAAAATCCACTCTCACCTCTACAGTTTTAAGCATGTGTCAGACCTGCAGCCATTTTTTTCTTTTGGATCTTTGGCCTGCCATACTTTCTATTATTCTGCTATGCATTTTCTTTTGTGGGAGGGGGGATTGTAAGGATTCATACACTATGTAGTCACCACAAAATTCTTTCTAGAAAGCCAAGGTCATCCTTTGTCTGGATGACCGGAATTGGATGGGTGGAACTGCCAGCATGGCAGTGAGAGATTGGACCATGTGATGGGCTTGTGGGTGTGGGGGCAAGATCTTGAACTTTCAACTGGGTGGGGAAAACTGGGAAGCTTTTAGATTCAGGTTTTCCGAGATGTGCCAACATGGCTCTCTTAAGAAATTGGAACTTTGAGCAATACTTTGCCTTGGACTGATGTACTTTTGGATGCTATTTGCCTGACAGCATGTTCAATTCCAGGTTGTTCCAGCTGTATCACAGGGCCAGTTGTAACTGCAAGGCTCAATTCACACTATCAAATGCTAAGCTAATGTAGTTGGCTAGTTCATGATTCCATGTGTTGTGACAATATCCTAATCAATAATCAAACTTAATTCCAACTTCTATAGCCATCCTATAACGTATTCATGTGATTAATTCATTCCTCTTCGGAGTTTAGGTTGCCTTTTCTAAACAAATATTTATTATTCTTTAAAAGTTTTGATTTATTTCCAGACATGTTTAATGTTGATCAAAGTCAGTACAATTACCTAAAAACCATTAAGCAATTTATTATATTTGATTCAAAAGAATTGTTGGGAAATCTCGTTTAATGTACAATTTGGATAAATATTTTGAACTTGTTTGCTAATGAATTATTCCAAGAAGAGATCCAATATTCTCAAGATGCCCAATAGTTCACACATAAGTTAACTGTCTATTAAATAATATAAACTAATTTCAAATGAGGAAAAAAGAACACCTGAGTCTATGCATCTTCCAGAATAATTAATTAGCAACACTGATAAATGCCAAAATAGAATTTCATGGCTTGTCTTTATGAGCTCTCAATATGATCCAAATGCCATTTATTTTTTTAACCATTTACTAGTAGCATATTTTCCTATAAATCATCACACAATATTACTTACAGCCCTGAATTCGTTCATGTTATAATATTGTAGAAAAGGCATTCTCAGTTTTCAGGACCAAAAGGCGCACTTAAAATTTTTGGAGTAATATATAAACACTTCTCATAATGGAAGACATAAAGGGGACGGCCAGTATTTTTGCACGTATGTGTGTCTGTGTGCATGTGTATATCCAAATTTACCAGAAAACAAACTATTCAGATTCCTCCACTGAACCCCTTCTAGCATTTCAGGTTGAGTTTTACTACATCCACACCCTTTTGTCCTTTTTCTGGGCAGATGTATATATTTCCAAATAAAGCATTTGGCCAATAAAGTCTCCTTTGACCAATGATGATTCCAGGAACATGACTATGAAATTTTGTTTTATTAATAAGACTTATAAATGATCTCACTCCAGAAGCTCTAGACATGTACAATATCAAAGCACAGTACAAGAAAAATTGCACAGAAAACAATAAAACCAGATAGAATGAAAAACAATATTGCCACAGATCTTCCTCTGACTGCTTAAATCACCAAAGAGCGAAAAGCCAAGTCTTAATTATTCTTTGGCAGGCCCTAAGAATTAGGGGAGGGGCGATCCTTACATCAGGGAACAGATAATTCAAGGAAAGGGAATAGCTTGTTTATTCAATAGGGAATAGGCTCTTTATTTACCCATCACCCAGGCTGAACAGCCAGTGTTTAGTTCAAGTAGGTGTTCTCTAAGATTCCATGGTCTTATACTGTTCACAACAATATGAAATAAGCTTGCTGTGGTTTTCTTCTCAGACTGTTGTTGTTGTTGTTGTTTCCCAGACTAACAACAATCCTGAGAATTTTAAGGCTAAACGTTGTATGTGATTTTTGTATACAGACAGTTTCCATTTGTCTATATTGTACTGTGTGTTTTTATCTTGTTCTGTTATACTGTGAGTTGCCCAGTGGTGGTTTGGTACCTAAATTGAATAAAGTCAAGAAACAAACAATGAGGATAGAGGTTTTTTTTAAATCTGAGGTCATGTTAGATTAATGCTGGGAGACATGGGTTGTAGTATTTCAAAGTGCATTCTCAGTTATCTGTATTTCAGCAACCCTAACAACTGCAGTAACAAGTGTGTTCCATAATATAAGAATCCATGAATCCAACAGTTTTCTGCAAAGTTGCAAGTCTTACTGCAAAATAGGGTGTATTCTTTTATTTATTAAATTTATAAGCAGCCCATCTTACTATTAAAGTAAAACTTTAGTTAGCAATGTAGTTTTCTTCCAAACAGAATACTTATTTTTAGTGATATAATGGGTTAGCTTAGGTATGTTGGAACACAACTGTTGACTCATATATATGTGGCTTTTGTTGCAGGTTCTTATGCTGGGGCAGTAGTTGCCATGCCACTTGCAGGTGTATTGGTACAATATATAGGATGGCCATCTGTCTTCTATACATATGGTAAGTTGCCCAGTGAAGAAAACATATCATAGATAAAGTAATACATGTTGAAATAATGCTGAAATATTTTTTTTCAATCTTTTAACTGGTCGTCAAAATCCTTTTTCATTCTATATTTAAAGGAATGTTTGGGATAACCTGGTATATGTTCTGGCTGCTGCAAGCATATGAGAGCCCAGCTGTTCATCCAACAATAAGCACTGAGGAAAGAATTTACATAGAAACTAGTATAGGTGGAGCCAACTTAATCAATACCAGTGTAAGTAACTTGTAGCTTTCATAGTTTTTCCCTCTCTTGGAAATGTTTTATTGTCCAAAATTACTGTAGCAACCATCAATTAACAAATGTCTTTGTAGATTCTCAATCATCCAGGTCGTGGCTGTCCCAAAGGTGCTTTCTCAAGAGACAACTGGGCTGTGGAGATGTTTCACTTCTTATCCAAGAAGCTTGAAGAGATGAAGAAGCTTCTTGGATGAGAAGCGAAACATCTTCAAAGAAAAACCAGAAAGTCCACTTGCCTCTTGAAAAGGCACCTTTGGGACATCAATTAACAACAAATCTGTATTTTGTCAGATAATTACTGTACCTAAATGTTTGTGAAGGTTCTAACACAAGAAAATCTTACTACTTAACTCCGGTGCTTGTTGTCTCTGGAGATTCTCAGCCATCCAGGCTATGCTTGTCCCTTTTTTCAAGAGGCAACTGGACTTTCTTGTTATTCTTGGAAGATGTTTCGCTCCCAAATGAGGAAAGCCTCTTGGATGAGAAGTGAAACATCTTCCAAGAATAACAAGAAAATACAGTTGCCTCTTGTTCTGTGCTTGTTGATTTAATATTCTATTTTATGCTTTGACTCTGAAGCCTTTTGTTAGACATTTCAGATTTTGCCTGATGTGGTTTTTAGATTCAGCAACAGAAATTGTCTTAATGTAATTGCAAAGGAAAAGAGATGTAGACTCAGTTTCCAGTCTCCCATGTCTCATCTTGGGCTTTTGAAATCATAATATGGTATAAATCAGGGGTGTTTTGGCTGCCAGAGTACTACAGGCCAAAATAGGGCATGGGGGGGGGGGGCTGTTTTGGCTCCCAGAGACACCGCGGGCCGGCCCTTTGCTATTTCCAGGCTGGCCCTGTAGGCCAGATTTAACCTTGAGTTTGACACCTGGTATAAATCAAACAGATTGGGAAACAACGCTTCTTTTCTTGTTTCTAAGCTTGTAATATAAAGACTTTTTAAAAAAAAAATCCGGCTCCTTGTATAAAAAGAAAGTTTGGATCAAGTTTGCATTTTAGCATTACATTCAGATTATTTTTAAGAAGGATTAAATCTGAATTCCTTAAATATGCCTAGGGCTGTACTATAAATCAGTCCGTAAAGGGGATATTTCTTTCATTTTTTTCTCCACCAATTGTGATTTCATGGACTACTGAAGTTTCAGGTGCCCTTCAGCTAGTAGTGGAATTAGAGTTGCATCTCTGAGCCCAGGTCTAAGGTCACCCAGCCTGCTGGTTTCAAATGTCTGCTTGAGGATAGCAACAGAGGGGGCCGTGCATGGATTCCCAGGATGGTAATGACATTCAGAACACAGTGGGGTTGATGCTACTTGCTGCAGAATCTTGTCCTTTTCATTATGTAGATAACAAAAGGAGAGGTTACTTATTCATGCTTGTTTTTCAAATATTGTTTCGTACAATGAAAATGCTTTCCTCCAAATAATACACATGAATGATAAATTGAACACTATTGATGCCAAACATTACCCTTCCATCATTATAAAGCTTTGGAATTCTTTCTTCTAGAGATTCAGCACCCCTTGGAAGCAGTTTTTCACTTCAATGCCAGTTTATGCAATTGTTGTGGCAAACTTTTGCAGAAGCTGGACTTTCTACTTGCTGCTCATAAGTCAGCCTGCTTATTTTGAAGAAGTCTTTGGATTTGCAATAAGTAAGGTAAAAAAATACAAACCCAAGGAATTTCTCTAATGGTCTGATGGTAAATTGCTGATTGTTCTCCGTGATTTTTATTTGCTTATACCTAATACATTGGCATGTTTGAATCTTCTCTTCATAATTTAATAATAATTAAATTAATATAGCTCACTGTTAGTCAGTGCCAGCTGCTCAACATACGAGATCGCCTTCTGCCACCGAGAGCCTCCCACCGGCCAGTATGCTCCCATAGAAAGGGTCTCCTCATGGTGCCATCAGCTAAACAATGTCGACTGGCGACACCCAGGGGGAGAGCCTTCTCTGTGGGAGCACCTGTCCTCTGGAGCGAATTGCCCCCGGAATTAAGAACTATCCCTGATTTATGCACCTTCCGCCGTGCTCTCAAAACTTTTTTTTTCCTAACAAGTCGGGCTGGCATAAAAATGAATTTTTAAATACAAATTTTTATTAATTTTAATCGTGGTTTGTTTGGTTTTTAATTTTATGAGAGGCCAAATTGTTTAATATGCTTTTTAAACTGTTTTTAACTTTTATATATCTGTTTTACTTTCGCTGTACGCCGCCCTGAGTCCTTCGGGAGTAGGGGGCTATAAAAAACTAATAAACTAAACTAAACTAACTAAATACATAATAAAAAGCAAGGACTATTTGACAGGAGAGAAAAGAGCTAACCTGTATGTTAATAGTGCTGTAATACAAATGATTTTTTGTTATCCAATGACTTGTACATTCCATAACAATACTTTAGAAGCCATCTTTGGAGGCAGTCCTTAAATTCTTTAGATGCTTGTTACCAACATATTAAAGGGACATGGTGGCTCAGTGGCTAAGAGTTTTCTGAGCTTGTCAATCAGAAAGGTCGGCAGTTCGAATCTGTAGCACCGCATAATGGAGTGAGCTCTCGTTACTTGTCTCAGCCTCTGCCAACTTAGCAGAGTGGAGGTAGAAAAATAGGGACCACCTTTGGTGGGAAGGTAACAGCGTTCTGTGTGCCTTTGGCGTTTAGTCATGCTGGCACATGACTAAAGTTGGGAACCCTAGAGTTGGGAATGATTAGCACATATGTGTGAGGGAAACCTTTACCTTACCAATATATTGCATATTGTATTTTTAATTGAACTGTTGGTGTTTGAGTATTAAGTCTCAAAGTGCAGGCTTATATAATATTTGACATTAGTTTTTATCTATAGCAAATGTTCAGATAAACCTGTTAATTGTGTTGGAAAATTAAGATTTACTTTGTTGGTGAAAAACCATATCTGAGATAGAGAAGGGCATAGTAGCTAGTTAGGATTTCTGAGCTACACTCCTTTGCCTGCTGTTTCTGTTGAGCAGGCTTTATTTTTTATTTTATTTTTAACAATCACTTTGACAATTCCTTTTATGGTACATGTCACCATAAATTGTAGTGGCTGATGACAAATGGAAATTTGCCAGCTCAATTCTCTAGTGTAAAACATACTAAATTCACCTATGCTAAGGAATGATGTGCTCCTCAAATATTCATTGAATTAACTTCTTACATTGAGAGAAAAAACATATTTCTTTTGGTCACATGATTTCCATTGTATATATTTACTTCCAGGTTGGCCTTTTGTCTGCAGTTCCACACATGGTAATGACTGTTATTGTACCCATTGGAGGCCAACTAGCTGACTTCTTGCGCAGCAGCAGAATTTTAACAACTACTGCTGTCAGAAAAATCATGAATTGTGGAGGTATGCTTAGATCTTATATGTGACTTATATGTTACTACTTAACCATCCGACTGATTTGCTGATTTTAAAAATCAATGCAAAATCTCAAGCATTTTGTATATTGTACATTGAAAGGAAGGATTGAATTATCAAAATATATGAGGACAGAGGGACAGCTTTTTTTTTGCTAAAAGTTTCATTCCTTCTGAGATAATCTGTTGGGGCTGCAGGGAGGGAGGGAGGGAGGGAGGAAGGAAAGATTGTGACTTCTATGTTGGTTTAATCTTAAAAAAATCTAAGCAGTTTATAAATATCAAACAATGTATGCAAGAATGACAATGACCATGAATACCTACAGGTGCACACATGCAGAGAGAGAGAGAGAGAAAGATGATGTTTTTATAAAAAGCAGAAAAAACTAAAAACCAATCTGTATGAGATTAGGGTCTGGAACTAATTTTAAAGAAAAAAACAAAAACAACATCTAAAATAAACAAATTGTTTTAATACTTCTTGAAGCAGTGCATTTTGAAGAATTAAAAACCTTCTCCATACATTTCCTTTGCAGGTTTTGGGATGGAAGCTACTTTACTTTTGGTGGTTGGATATTCTCACACAAGAGGTGTGGCTATTTCATTCTTGGTTTTAGCAGTAGGCTTTAGTGGATTTGCTATTTCAGGTAAAACAAACTGTTAAACACATCGTAGAAATATTTTAGTATCAGTAGGATTATTATTGCAATTTATTGTTTCTATATTCTCATCCCTAGGCTGCCCCTCATCTTTGCTCTTGACTTTTAATTTTAATTAAAGGCTATTCTGACATTCTTAAATGGCTTTTTAAACTGATTAAATTTGTAATTAAACTTTTACTTCATAAAAATTAAAAAGAAGCACAATTACTGTATGCTCTAGTAAGTGGTTGACTACTTAAATATTATTTTCATTGTTTATGTATTTAAAATATTGAAAATCAGTAATATAATTTCATCTTAACTGTTAAAACCTTTGCATTGTCTTTGAAATAGGAGAGGTTATGGTATTTTCAGTGTCTTATTTTCAAAATAATGTTTTTTTCTATGCTTTATTTATTATTTTCCTTCTTTGGGAAACCAGGGTTATACAGAGTTCACACTTCAAAAAATAAACCGAGGCTTAGACCTAAACTAAAATATCTTTAATTAATTTTACACTTACATTAAATTAAATCTAACTAACACAATTAGCCAGTGGTGGGTTGCTAACTGGTTTACTACCAGTTTGCTCGCACAAGCTCTCGCATGCATCCGGGAGGGTGGGCGGAGCCTCCAGCCACCGCTACTACCGGTTCAGCCAAAATGGGCCAAACCCGAAGCAACCCACCTCTGCAATTCACTCTAATGTATTTAATTTCTTTTTTTCTTATGCCTTATTTGGTAACCACGTTTGAAATTCTTAGGGAGTAAATGAAATTCTAGAGCACAGTGAAGCCTTGAAAACTGAGTTTGTACATTCATGATCAAGAAGAATCAGCCTAAAAGAAGCAGTTGCGTTTTCAGCTGCTTGAATCATTCTCATGCTGACAGAATGCACCCTGTTGATGTAATATTTTGTGTTACAGGATTTAACGTCAACCATTTGGATATTGCACCTCGGTATGCCAGCATTCTCATGGGCATCTCTAATGGAGTTGGGACATTGTCTGGAATGGTCTGCCCTCTCATTGTTGGTGCAATGACAAAACATAAGGTAATGATGCTCAGATGTATTTCCCCCCTAAATGACCTCCAAATACATGGCAGTCAGTTATTGTTTTGAAACCATCATTAGTTTCACCAATTTTACTTCCTGGTCATTTTGAAAAACATGGTGGGGATATGAGATTTTATTTCAGCAAGTAGAATTTTTACACTCTTTGAAAAGTTTTCAGATTCAAAATGTGGCTACGTTATTAACTAGCCCCAGAAAGTGACTCTTATGTTACAATATCCTCACTGATTACTAGTGTCCAGGATAGTGATAGCAATAGCACTTAGGTGTATATACCACTTCATAATGCTTTACAGCACTCTCTAAGTGGTTTACAGAGTCAGTATATTGCCCCTCCCCTCCCCCCAACAATCTGACTCTCATTTTACCAACCTCAGAAGGATGGAAGGCTGAGTCAACCTCAGAATCAAACTCCTGGAGTGAGCACTGAGTTAGACTGCATTCTAACCACTGCACCACCACGACTCTCTCTCAATTCAGACTGCTGGTTATTAGCTCTGAGATTTCTGTGTTTGGAAAAATAACATTTTCCTGCCATCAAGACTTTGGTTTTTCCACTATCACAGCCATAGTTGATAGTAACAAAAGTAAGGGGCCTTTTATACAGATGCTCCTTGATTCTGCGTGTCAAAGTAGCTCAGGCTCTCTTTTGGCATAAAAATAGTTTTATTTGGCTCCAGAGCGATCTTGATGATAAGATCAATTTATTTTAAGGTGATGTTATTTATTGTATTATTTGAGAAGTTTTTAGTTCCTGAGTTTTAATATTTTAATTACAGCTTTGTTGTTTTCTTTATATATTTTAATTTTAAATTTTTTTAAATGTTATTTTTGGTGGGAAAATGGAATACAAATTTAAACTACATGAATTATGTCCCATGTCATTTCTTTAGACTCGTGAAGAATGGCAAAATGTCTTTCTCATAGCTGCACTAGTCCACTATAGTGGAGTGGTATTTTATGCTATCTTTGCTTCTGGTGAGAAGCAGGAATGGGCTGATCCAGAAAGTCTGAATGAAGAGAAATGCGGAATACTTGAACAAGATGAACTGGCTGAAGAGACTGAACTGAACAATGATACTTTTGTTAACACAAAGAAAACCTATGGCGCTACTGTTCAGCATGATGAAGCACCAAGGAAAGAATTGCAGAAGGAAAAGGGAGTGAGGCAGGCAGTCGAAGAACAGACTGTTTATCAGTATGAAAATGGAAACTTTCAAGATTCATTGTAAATGTGTTCATGGTTTGTGTGACCATTACCATCAGTGTATAAAAGTAAGCTGTATCTGAATTTATTATATTATTGTGGCTAATCCTGCCAAATGATTGGCTATAAGACATATTCATTTTCAGTTTGTGTTACAGGAAATGGATTAATAAAAATACATCTGATGTGTGTAGTATCTATGATCAGCCCTTGGGTTTGTAAAGCCACAGTTCTTTAACTCTGGGAGCTTTGCTACTAATGACATTTTTAATACACCACTCTTTAGCAATGCAATCGTAGTCACGACTCAAACATTATGACCATGTGAAAATCCCATAAGCAGAATTTTCTCCTCAGTTCATTTCCATAGTAATATATAATGGAGGATGCACTGTGTATAACTTGAAATTATACTGTACAGATAGTGAACCACCTTTAACAATGCAAATTGTTAATGGGAGTAGAAATTATTGTTAAGTGACATAATATTGAAAAATCATGTGACCACACTGCTGCAATTCCAGCAGTCCCAGTTGCTGTTGTTAAATGAAGACCATGCAGGTCATTAAATGAGGACCTCACATGATTACAACTTCCAAATCCCTGCTAGCTTCCCCATTGACTTTGCTCGTGGGATGCCAGCAGGGAAGGTTGCAAATTGCAATTATGTGACCATAGGGATGCTGCAATGGCCATAAGTTCAAGATCCAGTCATACACTTGCTGAACAAGTAGTCATTAAATGAGGAATACCTGCAGTGGTTGTTTAGATGCAGCTTTAAAAAGTCTGCTGTATGGTTTTTTGCCATTTATTAACCATTTATGTTATTGGCTCCAGTAAGATACATATTTTTGGATCATCTCCAAAAATATATTTATTTTTATTTTTTATTTTATTAAATTTATACCCCGCCCTTCTCCTTGTTAGGACCCATGCCTGTTATACTGTAAAATATATATTTGCCATTGGTCCACAATCTTAGATCTATAAGTTTATTGTTAAAATGTTTATCCATTATCCTATCTGACTATCACATTACCCCCTCAAACAAAAATTATATACAAAAATAAATGAGGCACAACTATAAATGAAGACCAACTTGTTAGCATAACTAATCATTCAATTATGTTGAAGTTATTGAGGCAAATTTAAAATCCTGGGCTTCTTCAAGATCCTGAATGCAGCTTTTTGAGCCACCCAAAAGTTGTCACTAAATTATAATTTTTAGTGTAATTGAAAGGGATCATGATTAAAACACATTAAATTAATATTAGCTTAAGGTAAATTAAATCATTTACTATTTGTGCTGGTTATATCCATGGTCTGCATGTATTCCCCAGATCTCCTCTCAAAGGTCCCCTCTCCCCCCCAAATAAAATTGTGTTCCTACACTATTCCATATCTTTTCCATATAAAATCCACCTGAAATATATCAGTTATTGGTCTACCATTGAAAATAGTAGCAACTCTTTCAAGAACAGTCCTTACATGTCCTGATTGAAAAGACTTTTGTCAAATGAGGTTTAAAGCATGTCATTTTATGCTGTACTTCATGAACTGGGAAGCCAACATGAACAAAAATAATCCCTTAGATAATGATATTTAAGTAGCTGCCAAATCAGAACAGATACAGAGCGGTTGCAATTTGTGCAAGTTCGAATAATGCAACATTCAATTTAGCATAGACTGTAAATTGATACCAGGCTGAATTTAATGCAAACAAAAATTCAATTAATGTGAGTCTAGATGTTAATAATCTGGAGAAAAGGAAGATCCCACCAGAGGAAAGCAGCACAAGTTTACAAAAGAAGAGACTTGCATTGGAGCAAAATATATATACAATTTTTTTTCAGCTCATGTTGCCTTCCCAGTTTAAATAACATGAGGATGGTCATAGCTATATTAAAATAGGAAAAGATGTTTGAATACCTGAATCTTCAGTAGAATTTATTTTTATTTTGCTTTCGATAACCACCCTATGACTTTTGTTAACCTTACGTTTAAATTATAAATATATTCTTTTTATCCATTACTGTACTATTTTAGCAACATACATATGAAACATTATGTTAAACATTTGTCATTGCCTATTTCCATGGAGCTGGAACCAGTTATCATATTTTCCATGAAATTATTACTTTATTATTATCATATTATCAAATAATACAATATTATTTGAATTCAAATAATGCAATTATTTCACAGCACTAATCAAACCTACTTGTAATAACTGGCAATTCAGTCATGGGAGGGGAACAAGCAGTTTGGGAATTGATAGTGTTCTTTGTTTCTGAATTCCATATTTATACATTTCCTGTATATTTTCTTGCAAACTAAAGACCTGAATAGCAGGGACCAAAAGGAACAGTTGCTTTAAATCAGGGGCCTCCAACTTTGCAACTTTAAGTCTGAAGGACTTCAGCTCCCAGAAGTCTTAGGAGCTGAAGTCCTTCAGACTTAAAGTTGCAAAGGTTGGAGACCCCTGATTTAAATTACCCCTTCATATAAACAGCAAATGTGTTCTTATGCCCTTTGCTTTTCTCTCAAAGGATTTATATGTATTATTTTCCCATTCACTTGACATTATGTAAGCAGTCAATGTATTTGCAGAAGTTTGTTGTTTAAAAAATAATGTGCTGATTGTTATAGCTCTTATAATGGATTTACATGCAGTACACCTGAAATACTTGCTGTTTTAGAATTTTCCTCATAATCTGTGAGAGATAACTTGGAAGCATGTTGCATGACTTCTAAACTGATTATTTTGTTTTCCTGCTATCACTATCAGTAAAATTGCAAGTGAAGATATTCTACTACATTGTGTATTTTATTGAGAGCCCTGTTGTTCAACTGTTCTGTTTTAACAATATTTAAGATAGAGATATAACCTGCTTCTTCCATACTTTGGAGATACCATTAATACTTTGGAGAGGTCTTTGATACTGAAAGAATTTTCCTCTGAAATGCCCTTCGGATAATAACGAAACTTGCCTGGAACTACTTTTATTATGTTAAAAATGTTTTTACTGAGAGATGTTTTCCATCTGAATACTTAAATTAAATATATCAGAAACTATGTAATTTCTCATTTCACAATAAACCATAATTAAGTGTGTTCTCTTCAAGAAAAATCCTAGATAGGTAGTGAAAAAGTAATAATATAATAATAATAATTAATAATAATAATAATAATAATTTTAATTTATAACCCGCTCTCTCTCCCCGAAGGGACTCGAGGCGGGGTAGGGTTGTATGTTTTAATTAGAAAATAAAAATGTTAAGTATCATGTCATTTAAACCCTCAAAAATGTTCTAATAAAAAATAGAGCCTATTTCCTTATAATAAGTAAGCCTTATTATCATGTGCAGTAGGCAAAAAACCATAATTAGATTTATGATATTGTTTTAAACTTGTTGAGATAGTGGAGAACTTATTAAAGTATCATTGCATCATTATGTAGCTTAATCGTGAGTACTATTGTGTGAAGAATCTTCATTTTATTTATCTGAAATCTTCCATCTTTCAGTTTCATAGAAAAATCACAGATTTTAGTATTTTCAGTGAGAGAGAAAACTTTTCCCTATTCTCTTTCAATATCCTACATAAGTTTATAAATTGTCTGTAATTTTCCTCTGTTACCTTTTTTCTAAACTCAAATGTTCCAAGTGATTTTTTCATCATTAGGAATGTACTTCTTTGCTAATACAATATTGTTTTAAAAGAAAGCCTCATTTAAATTGCCTTTTTCCTCTTTATCCGATATCAGGACAACCACGGACCTCCGCTCCTTCCGCTTAAAATTAAAGACACACTTTTTTCGCCTGGCTGGCCTTGGGTAGTCTCTTTTTAGGTTAGGGGTTTTAGGGGTAATTTTTAGTTTAGTTTATGGGTTTTAGCGCAGGATTAATTTAATCCATTTTTAATTTTGTATTTTGTCTGTGGTCTTATTTGTATTTTTAATTGCCTGTGCCCCGCCTCGAGTCCCCTTGGGGAGGGAGAGCGGGATATAAAATTAAATTATTATTATTATTATTATTATTATTATTATTATTATTATTATTATTATTATTATTATTCTCATCAGATTGAACATCTGTTTTATAAAATAGCATATCTTAATTCAAAACTGCCTCATTCTAAATATTTGGAATAGGATTGCTGTTTCCCAAACGCATAGTCACCATTGCCATGCAAAATGAGAGAGAAAATAGAAGAGACAAGTGCCACCATAAAAGTAGCAATCAATAAGAAACAATAAAAAGCTATCTTCCAAGATAAAAGATTAAAAACAAGATGAGACTGAAGTGTGTATTTAAAGGAGAAGGAATGTTGTCAAGGTTGTGAGTTTAATTAAATTAATTTGAAAGACTTAAAAGTAGGTTGGAGATAGGGGCTAAAGCATTAAAAATTGGAAACAAATAGGTCAGAATTGTACAGTTCAAGATTCAGTTGGTAATTGACTGGATTAAGAGAAGAAAATACCATGCAGTATGAATATTTATTGTCTCAAATGAAGAACAAGAAAAAGCAACAATGTAAAAACAGAATTCACAACTGGATATAAAATTGTATTTAGCAGGTGTCTAAATACAAACCAAAGTGATATAGAATATAATGATATGTGTTCTATATCAGTTTTGGAAAATATCTGAATTTGTTTCTTGAGAAATGTGAAGATTAGACTATTTGTTAGTTTCAGATACTGCTGTAAATTTCAGATTTATAGTCCATTCCCTGTGAAAGAATCCTAGGCTAATGATATCATAACAGTCTCACATATTCTTCAGAAATATGCTGATTCTGTGCCCCAAGATCCAGAGCTCTCTCCCACCCTCCCTGCTATCTGCAAATGTGCTAAGAGTCTAACAAAAAAAAAAGACTTGAGTAAACTGAGATACCCATTTTCTTCTCTCTATGAATAATTGACGTCTCAAACTGGCACTGGAACATCTCTGACAGCAGAGATAGTATATAAGAACTAAGCTTATAAAGGACCAGAGAGTTAATGATATGAATAATAGGAAATCAACTACATTGTCCTGTCAGCTCCAGCACACAGGTGTGCACTGGCCAGCTGATTTAGGCCTTCTTTTGAGGCCGTTTTTTGCCCTGAAGCCTCCTGAAGCCCCTGGAGGTGGGGAGGGGAGGCTGTTTTCACCCTCCCCAGGCTCCTAGAAAGCCTCTGGTGTCTGGGGAGGGTGAAAAAAGTGCACCAAAAGCAGGGGGTCGCGCACATAGCATTATGGGTGTGGCACGCCCATGCACGACCCCCCTGCGCTCCCTTCACTTTTGGCACACGAGCCAAAAAAGGTTAGCCATCACTGGCCTAGGTAAACAGCAAAACATTTTAAAAGAGATCTTTTTGTCTTCAAAAGAGTTAACCAACAATTTATACGATTCACAAATGGAATACTCAAAATCTCATTAATGTTTTCAACTGTGTCAAGGGCTGTGAAAAATAAAAAAACATCACAATAAAATCACCAGACTGTTTTCCTTTGGGCAATAAATCAAATAAAACTAAGTAAAAAGAAAAATATGGACGAACCCAAATAAGGGTCTCCAACAACTGCCATAAATTAATTAGCAAAATACCTTCCTGTACATTTAAACAAAGAAAAAAACTGGAGAAGGAAAAGCTTATAACACTTCATACAGTTATATTTTTTCCTGGAACAATCTACAATACTTAAATCATTTTGCATTTCTGAAAACCAATTAGGTGTTATCTTTTGAGGTTCCAATTAAAATATCATCCATAAATCAACCAACGAAATAACTTTGGACATTTTGCTTTTAGATGGAAAGGGCTACGGGAGGCTACAGAGGCTGTTCCTATATCTTGACACGCTTTAATCATATCTGCCAAGTCAGGATCGTTCCCAAGACCAATAATTGCCCTTCGGTATTCAAAAGTAGCATTTTCCTTTGCTAAAAACATCAACAACTACATCTGATCCTTAGGGTTAACAAAGTCAGGATAAAAAACACATTAAAATCTTCTTGATCAGGGGGAGGTGGGTGGAAGGAAGTGGCAGGCACAGAGAAGACGGACTTTTCCTGACCAGCAGGACAGTCAAACTTTTCCTGAAAAACGGGACAAAGAGAAATAGAGGAAAAGCAATCCTTTAAGGCCAATTACTTCATGATCTTGTGGAATCAATTTAGGTGGACAGACGGAAAACATATTCTCTATATCCCCCCCTTCTTTTGCTAACTGTTCCTCTGACTGTGGAGAAGCAGAATAATTAACCTCTCGGTGAGGAGCTGAAAGTCCAATTAAAAATGATTTGGGGGGAAGAATTTTTACTTGATATAATCAGTGGAGGCTCTGTGGTCAATTGATGTCCTACCAAAACTTTAGAGCCAAATTTTTCTACTTCTTGACGGCACCGAGACCAGAAATGTACTATCTTTACTGAAACCCGGGGTTCAAAATATAAAATGTTCCCTATCTCTCCAGCCGGCTTTCTTATGGATGCCCCAGGTGCTGTAACATCTGACTTCTGTATCAAGAATTTAAATTCTTGTACAATTTTGCCACTGGTGAGACAGATTGCAATCCACACCTACGTCTAAGGGGTCCCGTAGAACGAAAGCATGCTTTGGGGTCTGTTCCAGACGAAGGTAGGTATGTTGGCAGTTGCTTCCCCTGTAGGGTGCCTTGGATCCCAGGTTTCGGCACCAAAATGTAGGGTTCAGAAATCCATCACAGCAGTGGGTGTCCAAAATGTCTGTCTGCCTTACGTAGAGTTTATTTGGCTTTTATACAGTTTTAACAAGCAAAGTAAAAGCAGGGTAGCAACAGCATCTTATTGGTACATTATCCTTGTCCATCTCTAGACCATCCCAGCCAAGGTAAAGGCCACATGGGGCTTCCCTTGAGGTGCACTCGAAAGCTGCAGTTAGTCCAGAATGCTGCCGCGCAGGTGATTACGGGAGCGCCTAGACACTCCCACATAACACCTATCCTGCGCGAGCTGCACTGGCTTCCTGTGGTCTTTCGGGTGCGCTTCAAGGTTTTGACAACCATCTTTAAAGCGCTCCATGGCTCGGGGCCTAGTTATATGCGAGACCGCCTCCTGCCCCATACATCCCTCAGACCAATACGCTCCCACAGAGAGGGCCTCCTGAGGGTGCCGTCGGCTGGACAATCCCGACTGGCGACACCCAGGGGGAGAGCCTTCTCTGTGGCAGGTCCAGCCCTTTGGAACGACTTACCCCCTGAACTTCGCACCATCTCTGACCTCCGCCTCTTCCGCAAGTGTCTTAAGACACATTTGTTCCATCTAGCCGGCCTAGCGTAGCCCCCTATACTGACTTTTAGATAGTTTTTAAATTTGGGGATTTTAATCTGGTTTTAGCACAGGTTCTATTGAATTAGTTTTTAAAATTTTATATGATGTTTTGTATGTATTTTAATTTTCCTGTGCGCCGCCCTGGGTCCGTTTGGAGAAGGGCGGGGTATAAATTGAATAAATATAAATATATAATATAAATATTCACATATCCAGAGGCCCCTGGTACTACCGGGTTCTAATAAACAGTTGAGGTCATAGATGTTGAGGTAATTGGTTACTGAGCTCATGGCCATTCTGTGCATGTCTGTATGTAACCTTTCCTCTATTCCCACATCTGGTTCTTCTAATTAAGTGAGCTCATAGGTATTCTAGGTAACGAGTAACTGAGATCATGGTATCTTACTATGCATGTCTTTACATAACATTTCCTCTGTTCCTACAGTTCGCATTCTACTTTTTCAAATATAATCAGGTCTATATTTTTTTAAAACTGATGTTCAAAATAACCTAGGCTCACCTTGACGTCAATCTTTGTAAAGCTGAGAAGTAATCTACAATAGGAATAGCTTAAAAGTATCAATAGGATTGAATGAGAAGTAGAAATAAAATCCAGTATGGACACTCAGTCACATATCATTTTAAGTACTGCATGTCCTATCTGGAACTAGAGAGCATATTAGTAATTTTTGGCTAGGTATTTAAGAGGATTCAGATGCTTTTTTTGTGTGTGTTTTTTTTATATTGAAAAAGTTTTATTGGTTTTACATTTTTTCTATAGGATAGGGTAAGGGATACAAAGAAATTTTGAGAGCATTCACGTCAGAGTCGTCGGCCCTTCCGAGACCTCAAAATACACAATAAAAAAATAACAAAAAAAAAGCATTTTTCATAACACTACAAGGTAAAAGCAAGTACATATACCTAAATTCTCAATTCCATGCTGTCAGACATTTACAAAAAATCCAGAAAATATTATGCAAAATTGTTCAGGAAAATCAAGGCAAAGTTATTTTTTCGATCTAAGTCTCTTGGCTATTGTATCTTCTTTTTCTCCTCCCTGGCCCCCAGCGGGCGGGGCCGTGGCCCCCTCCATCCCCCCTGGATCTTCCCCCAGGGCAGAGGAATGTTTTTTAAGAAAGGCTTCCGCCTCAGCAACTGTTTTAATCCTCACTCTTCCTCCTTCCCAGAACACCAGCATCCCTTCGGGTGTCACCCACTTGAACCAAATCCCATGATCAAATAAAATTTTAGACAAGAAGGAAAATTTCCTCCTTGCTTCTCGAATCTTTCTAGGAATCTGCTTCAAGATAGTGACCGTTTTTTGTTGGTAAATTAAAGAGTTCCCTCTCTGCGCCTTCAAGATTTCCTCTCTGGTTGACCTTCTAACAAATTTCACATGTATCTCTCTAGGCACTTCATTTATCCTGGCATATGCTGAGTTAATTCTATAGGCTAGGTCAATGTCCCCCCTGATCTCATCCTTAGGTTTTTGTAAATAGTCTGCTAAAATTGTGCTCATAAGATCAGGGAGGCATTCACCAGGTTGCTCAAAAACATTCTGAAATCTCAAAAAATATGTCATTCTTTCCATATCAATCCTAGACACATGCCCACTTGTTTCCTCAACCTCTTTAGTAACATTTTTAATTGTGTTTTTTTTTTTAAAGGAATGATTATTGTATTAAAAAAATAAATAAACAGTGCTACAAATTGCTAGCCTCAAGATTGCTTTTACTTCCAAGAAAAGTTGGATTCTACATAAATCCCATAATTATCCTTATGAAATAAAAGTGATAGTCAAAGCTTGGCTTTGAATATTGTAGTTCATTGCGTAGTCAACTGGATTTGGCATTTTTATCCACCTACTGAGTCCTTCCCAAGGACTTGGATAGGGAGATGTGGAAGTTGGGTAGTGTTAAAGACATCATCGCAGGATTAAGGATGAGTTTGTCAGTATCAGTGGTGTTCAAGTGGTGCTTAAGTTGTTTCGGGTTTACAAACAAAGTTCCTATTATTATTGGTACTACTTTTGTTTTCTTTTGCCAAAGTTGTTCTATTTCTCTTTGTAGGTATTTGTATCTTCTCCAATTTTTCTCTTCTATTCCGTTGTCTCCAGGTACTGCCACATCCACCATCCAGACTTTTATTGCTTTTTTTATTGACAATTGTTAAGACTGGGGTGTTATGTGGCAGGTGCTTCTATTTTTTAATTCAAAAATCCCAGAGCACTTTTGCTTTTTCATTTTCTATGACTTTCTCTATTTTAGTGTCCCACCAGTTCTTGCTTGCAGGCATGTGGTACTTTTGCAGATCTTTCAATGCACCATTGTTGCTATTTTGTCCTGCTATTGATTGTAATCAGTCTATGTGATCTTCTTACAACAGCTAATCTGGTAATCCACTGTTTCTTCAGCTTCTTTGCAGGGAGGGCATTATATAGCAAATGCCTTCTCTACAAAGATGCTGAAGAAACAGTGGATCACCCAGTTAGTTGCTGGAAGAAGATCGCACAGACTGATTACAATCAATAGCAGGACAAAATAGCAACAATGGTGCATTGGAAAATCCGCAAGAAATAGCTATCTAGCTAGCTATCTTCTGAATTCTGGCTTTGTATGCATTTCTGCTTAAGGTTTGGTCTTGTGCAGCCAGAATTCACTCCTTTGTGTCTTTCTTTATTTTTCCCGTTGTTAGCTACCTTGCCTGCTATTTAAGTTTATGTCTCTTTTTTGCTTGGCAATGAGTTATTGTAGACCAGTCAGATGTTTCAACCAAAAATCAAACACTTCATCTTCACTTGGTGCTGACTAATTGTTGATCTTCCTTGCTCCCTTTCTCCACCCTTTCTGCTGTTATCACAAATTCTTTCATTTCAGGATTTAAAAAAAAACACCTCTTATTCATCTCTTCTATTGAAGCTGCTTTCTTATTATAATTCCTTGGGTTGTGCCATAGCTGCATCCAAAACTGCATTGTTTCTTCTTTATCAGGTATTGGCTAGTTCACTGCAGTCTCTCCATTGATGGATTGGTGGAAATGTTTCAGATTTGATGCTAATTAAACATTCTGCCTATAGTATGCAATTCAAGTTTCATATCTGGTTATCATTCTTGGCTATAGCGGTTATTTGCTCTTTTATTATTTCCAGTGCTTCCTTAATCTTTACTGTTTCCAGATAATATTCCTTCTCAGGGTATTCTTTGGTTTTCTTCCTCTCCAGGTTCTTTTCTTCCATCTGCTCTAATAATAATAATAATAATAAATCCTAAACCTAAAATCCTAAAAACTAAACCCCTTAAAAACCCAATTAAAACAATTTAGATATTCAGACTAAAGAGGCTGGAAGGTAGGTTAGGCCAAGCTGGCCTGCTGGAAGAGATGAGTCTTGAGCTTTTGACGGAAGGTGCAGAGGTCCGTGGTTGTTCTGAGCTCGGGGGATAGGTCATTCCATAGAGCTGGGCCCGCCACAGAGAAGGCCCTTCCCCTGGGTGTCGCCCACTGGCATTGCCTGGTGGACGGCACCCAGAGAAGTCCCTCTCTGTGGGAGCGAATCGGTCGAAGGGATGTATGGGATAGGATGCGATCTCTAACTTTCTGGCATCTGATTTTTTTTTATTTATTTATTTATTTATTTTTAAATTAAATTTATACCCCGCCCTTCTCCTTGTTAGGACCCAGGGCGGCGCACAGGGATGTTAAAATACATACAAAATATATAAAATATATGAAATTTAAAATACTTATTCTAATAAATAAACCCTACGCTAAAAACCGAATTAAAATCCCAAGTTTAAAAACTATCTAATAGTCAGTATGGAGGTTACGCTAGGCCGGCTAGATGAAATAGGTGTGTCTTCAGACACTTGCGGAAGAGGCGGAGGTCGGAGATGGTGCGGAGTTCAGGGGGTAAGTCGTTCCAGAGGGCTGGGCCCGCCACAGAGAAGGCTCTCCCCCTGGGTGTCGCCAGTCAGCATTGTCCAGCCGACGGCACCCTGAGGAGGCCCTCTCTGTGGGAGCGTATCGGTCTGAGGGATGTATGGGGCAGGAGGCGGTCTCGCATATAACTAGGCCCCGAGCCATGGAGCGCTTTAAAGATGGTCGTCAAAACCCTGAAGCGCTCCCGAAAGACCACAGGAAGCCAGTGCAGCTCGCGCAGGATAGGTGTTATGTGGGAGTGTCTAGGCGCTCCCGTAATCACCCGTGCGGCTGCGTTCTGGACTAGCTGCAGCTTTCGGGTGCACCTCAAGGGAAGCCCCATGTAGAGAGCATTACAGTAGTCGAGTCGAGAGGTGACGAGTGCTTGAGTGACTGTGCGTAAGGCACCCCGGTCCAGTAAGGGGCGCAATTGGCGCATCAGGCGAACCTGATGAAACGCCCCCCTGGCCACGGCTGCCACATGATCTTCCATAGACAGCCGGGAATCCAGGAGGACACCCAAATTGCGCGCCCTCTCCACGGGGGCCGGTGTTTCGCCCCCAATGGCCAGAGTTGGAATAATCTGGCTGAACCGAGGCACCGGAAGCCACAGCCACTCAGTCTTGGATGGGTTGAGCCTGAGTTTGTTACCACCCATCCAGATCCGTACGGCTTCCAAGCACCGGGACATAACCTCGACGGCATCGTTGGGGTGGTCTGGGGTGGATAAGTACAACTGAGTATCATCAGCGTACAGATGATATCCCACCCCAAAACCACGGATGATCTCACCCAGCGGCTTCATATATGTGTTGAATAGGAGGGGCGAGAGGACCGACCCCTGAGGAACCCCACATATGAGGGGTCTCGAGGCCGACCTCTGCCCCCCTGTCAACACATATTGCGACCGACCAGAGAGGTAGGATGAGAACCACCGCAAAACGGTGCCTCCCAGCCCCAACCCCCCCAGTCGGCGCAATAGGATACCATGGTCGATGGTATCAAAAGCCGCTGAGAGATCTAATAGGACTAGGATAGAGGAATAACCTCTATCCCGCGCCCTCCAGAGATCATCAACCAACGCGACCAATGCCGTCTCGGTGCTGTGCCCGGGTCGGAAGCCGGACTGGCGCGGGTCTAGATAATCAACTTCCTCCAAGTGTCGCGGAAACTGTTGAGCCACCACACTCTCAACAACCTTCACTAGAAAGTGAAGGTTGGAGACGGGACGATAGTTCTCTAATAATGCTGGATCCAGGGACGGCTTCTTGAGGAGGGGCCTTATTACCGCCTCTTTCAAGACGGCAGGCAAGGACCCCTCACTCAAAGATGCGTTGACAATGCCCTGGAGCCAGCCTCGTGTCGTCTCCCAGGATGCCAGTACAAGCCAGGAGGGACACGGGTCCAATAAACATGTGGTAGCCCTAAGTCTCTTTGACAACTTGTCCATATCCTCGGTGGTAACAAAATCAAACTCCTCCCAAGATGGTGTCACAAGAACAGCCTCGGCCCGCTCGACTGGGCCACTGTCGATGGAGGGTAGCTCGTTCCGAATCCGACTGATTTTCTCCTGCAGATAAATCCCAAATTTCTCTGCTCGACCCTGTAAAGGGGCTTCCCGCGGCCTCTGTTGAAGGAGGGAGCGGGTCACCCCAAACAGGGCGGCAGGGCGGTTATCTGCGGATGCAATAAGAGTGGCACAATACTCACGTTTGGCCACTCTTATCGCCACTAAGTAAGTCCAATTATGGTCTCTCACTAGTGTTCGGTCGGCTTCGGAGCGAGAAGATCTCCATCTGCTCTCTAGGCGTCTCTTGTGGCGCTTCATCCCCCTAAGCCCCTCGGTAAACCAAGGAGCCCAGGTGGTTCGTCGCCGCAAGAGAGGCCGCAAGGGCGCGACTCAGTCCAAGGCCCCCTTGGCCGTACTTAACCATGCGGCCACTAGGTCCTCAGTCGAGTCGCGGGGCAAGTCCACAGGAATTGGCCCAAGCTCCCTTTGGAATCTTATCGGGTCCATCAGGAGCCTGGGGCGGAACCATATAGGAATATATGGTTCCGCCCCATATATTTTAGCTTGCTGATCTTATTTTCCTGCTTGAAATGGTCTAGCTCTCATTTTTCTCAGAAGACACAAACCCACAACTACGTTAAGGTAGTGCCTCAAGGAGTTTTTCAGTAATCTCTTGGACTGTCAATTACTTTATGACGGGTCTTTTAATAAATGCCAGAATGGATGCACTGCATAGCCAAATACTGCATTTTAAAGTATTCACACTTCTTATCACTACACAATAAATGATGGCAATCTTAGTTTTATTGTTATATAGCCTTTAATAAAGTTTCATTGTGAGTGATACAGTTTGCTCATTTTATGAATTGCTCATACATTGATCATATAGTAAATCTGCCATCCTATATTCCCTCATGTAGAAATGCTATTGAATTTCTGGGTATAGCTTTACATTAGGTAGCAATGTTTCATCAGTCAGGTCTATCTGGGTTTTTTTTAGGACTGATTGATGAAGTGGGGGGGGGTCTCTTCTACCATGCTATGGTTAAATAGAGAAAAGTACCATTAATGAACATCCTGTACAATGTGAAAATCAGAAGGTGCTTCTTTATGCCCTTTTTTAAAAAATCAATTGAAGCAAACCATGCATAATGAAAATGTGCTACGTCCTAACTATAATAGAGTCACAGGATTTGGCAGAATTGAGGTGATCTTGACTCTGCTCCAAAAGACTAAGCAGGCTTGGACTTGGATGGAAAATTATCAGGAAAATCCAGTTCTATATATTAAATTTGGAAGCCAAGAAACATTCCAGAACTACTGCCACAATTCTGCCAAGAAAACTATGTGGATATACAGTAGTCACCTGAGTCAATTGGAAGTTCTTTTCAGGCAACGTCCCCAATTTTCCTTATTTTTTCTGGGTTATCTTTATAATGTTCCCATAATAGGATTGAGCCTCTTATTTTTTTCAAAAGTAATTTATAATAACGGCCTTCTAAAATCAACTTCAATCAAGAGCTTGTTAACCAGATGATAGCCCTACAAATAACAGAAATGGAAAACTTTGGAAATAGTTTTATTTATAACCATTTTATTGATAATCATTTTTTGCATTCTGACTTTGAACCAACACTGTGATATAATTGCAAAAAAAAAAATCAAGTCCAGTTTTAGACTGCATCAACATAAAGATAATTTCCAAATCAGGGGTGGTATTCACTTACCTACTGAATATGCTCTGCCTTCTGCACATGTGCTTTGCCTTTAAAAAGGGCCTAAATGGGATGCTGAAGGGCTGGGGCTGGTGGGCATGGCCACCTGAAATTTCCGTTACCAGTTCAGGTGAACAGGTCAGAACCAGCAGAATACCACCTCTGTTCCAAATGGTAAGAAATAATAATTTCGTTCTTTAAAGTTCCATTGCAAGTATTCTGAACTGATGAGACCCCCAAAGGTTCAGAGAAAGGCACGGCAATAAAAATGATCAGGGAACTAGAAGCAGCCCTATGAAAAATGAAAGGAAATTGAAAGTGATTGCTATATTAATAAATGATCATAGGACCACTCTTAAATATCTGAAAGAATGTCAAATATAAGAGAATCAAAGCCTGTTCTTTCTTATTCCAGATTTCTGGAGAGGAAATAATGGAGATAAGCCAAAGCAATAATCGGTTGAGTTGCAATGTGAACATACAGGTTATTTACTGTAAAAAGATTATTCAAGAATTAATACTGTTACGGATATAAATATATATTGAAATATAGGATCAACCATGTTTTCCCGAAAATAAGACAGGGTCTTATTTTCTTTTGACCTCTGAAATAAGCACTTGGCCTTATTTGGGGGGGGTCCTTATTAATTTTGAGGTGCAGAAGGCAGCGAGCATGGTCACTTCATGGCTGCTGCTGTGTTGTAATATTTTTGGGGAGGGCTTATTTTGGGGGAGGGCTTATTTTAGCGCATGCGCTCAAAAGCCTGATTAGACTTATTATCTGGGGAGGTCTTATTTTCAGGGAAATAGGTTATATAACAGCTAAATTGTCTGTAACAATCCATGAATGATATATTATCTGGCAAAATTTCTGATCTCTGAGCGGGGAATAAAGAATGTATGTGAAGAAAATGAAAACGAGTTTTAAAGTGCTGAAAGAAACATGACAAGATATATTTTGAATATCCCCTCAATAGCCCCCTTTCTTAATTCCTCACTAACACAGTTAATATGACTGAAGTTTCAATTTAATCGACTGTTAAATATGTTACAAATAACTCCAGCACTCACTTGATTCCAGGTAAAATATCCAGTACTCTCGGGGATGAAGGTTTCCTAGGATCCTGTTGGATCCTGCAACCAGTACTCTGAATAACATAAATACTAAATAATGTACCAATTATCATTAAGAAAATCAATATAAAAGAGACTGCAAACAATCACTTGAGTTAAATTCACAATTTAAAAGCCATCACAAGTATTTACAGCACACTGTGGTTTAAGGTGTATAAGGATACAAAAAAACTCCAATTTATTAAACTGAGATTGAATTATATGAGACAAATACCAGTCAAGTCAAATGAGACCAAATATTGTTCTGTGTACAATTCTCTCTGAAGTAAAGATTCATTTATTTGTTTTATCACTGTCCTCTATGCACCAGAATGTTCTTTTCTTAATAAGGGACTTCATCCAGATAAGCACAAAGGGTCTTGTGTCTTGTCCTTCATAATGCAGTATTCCAGGGAGGTGTGGCGCTAGAAGCCCTGCCAATGTACAACAGACTCAATGTCTTAATCTCCCTGACAGGAAGAGTTAAGATAATACAATAGCAGAGTTGGAAGGGACCTTGGAGGTCTTCTAGTCCAACCCCCTGCCTAGGCAGGAAACCCTATACCATTTCAGACAAATGGCTATCCAACATCTTCTTAAAGACTTGCAGTGTTGGGGCATTCACAACTTCTGGAGGCAAGTTATTCCACTGATTAATTGTTCTAACTGTCAGGAAATTTCTCCTCAGTTCTAAGTTGCTTCTCTCCTTGCTTAGTTTCCACCCATTGCTTCTTGTTCTGCCCTCAGGTGCTTTGGAGAATAGTTTGACTCCGTCTTCTTTGTGGCAACCCTTGAGATATCGGAAGATGTTTAAGACATCCGTGTCTTCTTAATATTTCTCCCCCGAAAAAGAAATATTCACTTCAGTTCCAAGAGGAAGTGGCCAATGATGGGGACTATATGCCATATGGTTTTTCTGTTTTTGTCATGTGGTTGGTTTTATGATTATATATATTGCTTTATGGGTTGTAAGCCATCAAGAGTTGGTTTCAAAACGAACAACTACAGTATATTAAATAAACAAACAAACAAACAAACAAACAAACAAACAAATAAATATGCAGCACTGGAAATCCCATTGTAATTCCAAACACTAAAATCACTGCTCAGTTTTGTTTCATTATAAATTAAATGCGGTGATGGTAGGATCATTCTGCCTCATACTAGAACCAAAGATTTGAAGTTCTTTGTTTCTAAGTGACTTTCATAACATGCCTTGAGTCTCCTTATAGACTGCTATAAAAAAGGTGGTTTTTTTAAAAAAGTAATTTCTAGTTACAACATCAAGCCATAAAACTAGCAAACACCATTGATCTTTGGGTGAATTTGCCTGATGAGAATACTTGAAGAAATGACTTTGAAGAAACAGGTATAGAAAATGAAGTATTTTCTATAATTCTAGAATTCTAGAATTATCTTCTATAATTGAGCAGTGGTCTTTATTGATTAGCCCTTGGGCCATATCAACGTGCAAAGTTCCAGAAACAAATTATTACTAAAATTTGATAAAAGCAAATTAAAATGGAATTCGATAAAATTCAATTTAAAATGGAATTGGAATAAAATACAGTCTAAAAAGAAATTGGAATAGAATATAATAATTTAATATATAGATAAAATATGATAAAATTACATTTCGGTATCACCCTGCAATCTATCCCAATCAGTCCCACTTATGCAGATCTTAACCGAACCATTTTGTTTAAGTACTGTGATGTGTTAAATGTTATTTTCAGGTTCTGGTCACACATAAGGTAGTTGTTTTGATATGGGAATCCCAATGGGTCATTCCTTTGGTATATAGACCAAGGTACCTGTCTCTCACCCCATTGTACAATAAATAAATAATAAAATAAAGACACTGGACTAGAATACTCCAGAGAAAATATTAAAATACACCAAGTCAATAAACAATTTGAATAGTATTGAAATTAATTAAGCAGAAACAAAGGCACCACACAACTATTAAAACCGGAAATAAACAGCAGAAGAATGTGTGATAGATAACAGTAATAACAATGATAAAATGCAGACTTAAACAACTCCCTTCATAATAGGCTTGAATATTTAGCCAATTTCTGTAAACAGCACAGTTTTTCCAAATCTTATTTGATTAACTGTTTTGTGATACAATATATATTACTGGCAGGCTGTACAAAGGTTTCTTATTTTTAGGGGAGTTACGTAAAATCCTATGTAGCAGTGGTGACAAAGGTTTTATTTATTTCACATTATTATCTGTTGACTTTAAAGGCCTAAGTACTGAAGAGATGGAGCAATAGTTAAGTCAATGATTAAATGGATAAAATAATCGTATACAGTAAATGTTTAAAAGGATTTTATGTTACACTTATTTTTGAAAGTCATAAACGGTTTTATCCTTGAAAACAAGCCAACATTCTGCACAATATTTCTTTTCACTTTTTAACACATACGACATACTACTACTATCATATTTAACTCCTAATAATAATTCATAAATTACAGATTAGATTGCAAGCAAAATTTCTTGTAAATGTAAATTTTGATTATGTGGACAGCATTGGAAGATGAGAAACTCATAGAAACTCTGATATCAAATGTAAGAGCTAAGAAATGAAAGAGCATAATGGGACCAGTAATTTATAGTAGGCGCCATCTGAAATAAAACAGCAATTTATTTTAAAAGGTAATACTATGTTATGATTTGGAATTTATCTGATACTTAACAGACTAACAACATTCATATGAAAAAAGAATGGACTAGAGCAGAGGTTCTCAAACTTGGCAACTTTAAGACTTGTGGACTTCAACTCCCAGAAATAGCTGGCTGGGGAATTCTGAGAGTTGAAGTCCACAAGTCTTAAAGTTGCCAAATTTGGGAACCTCTGGACTAGAGTGTAAAAGCAGACAACATTTAAAATTATAGAGGGATGGTAGGAATGATAGAAGGATGACAAAATATATTTTAAAATGTTATTTTGATATATAATTTTGATTTCTTTGAGTTCTATTCCAATGTATTCCATCTTATCAGTTTACATATCAGAAAGAAACAGGCATTACTGTTATCAAGATAAATTTCCTCCTTTCCTACAGTTCTTGTCTCCCCATAACAGGTGTGTGAGGAGGTGTATGAATCCGTGCATGGATTTCATTCATAAAATTATGAATTGGATAGATTTATGAGGAAGTATTAAGATCTGTTCTCAGTTTTTTGAGATCTGAAATAAAAGGGTCTATTTTGTTCATATCCTGTTGACCTGGCATTTAATTGGCAACTATGTTTTGGAATAATCCATGTTTGGTTCGATTCAGTCAAACGATGTTCTGATAATGATCTACCCTTTACACATTTCACACAGAAATAGTTTAAAGAGTTCTGCAAGAATAAATGTATATAAACACTAGCTATACCTGGCCACGTGTTGCTGTGGCCCAGTCTGGTTAAATGGCCAACCAATCTGTGTGTAGATCTACACCTGCACACATAAACCCAACCACCATATAAACCCCAACCTACCTACCTTCTGTATTTTTATTTATCTATCTATCTATCTATCTATCTATCTATCTATCTATCTATCTATCTATCTATCTATCTATCTATCTATCTATCTCTCTACCTACCTACTGTATTTCTTTCTTTCTCCCTCTACCTACCTACCTATTGTATTTCCCCCTCTCTATCCCTCTACCTACCTACCTACATACCTACATACCTACCTACTATATTTCTCCCTCTCTATCTATCCCCCTATCTACCTACCTGCCTACCTACTGTATTTCTCCCTCTCTGTCTATCCCTCTACCTACCTACCTACTGTATTTCTTTCTTTTTCCCTCTATCTACCTACCTACCTATTGTATTTCCCCCCCTCTATCCCTCTACTTACCTACCTACTGTATTTCCCCCCCTCTATCCCTCTACCTACCTACTGTATTTCTCCCTCTCTCTATCCCTCTACCTACCTACCTACTGTATTTCTTTCTTTTTCCCTCTATCTACCTACCTACCTACTGTATTTCCCCCCCTCTATCCTTCTACCTACCTACCTACCTACCGTATTTCTCGCTATCTATACACCTACCTACCTACCGTATTTCTCCCTCTCTGTCTATCCCTCTACTTACCTACCTATTGTATTTCTTGCTTTCTCCCTCCACCTACCTACCTACCGTATTCCTCCCTCTCTATCTATCCACCTACCTACCTACCTACCTTACCTACCTACCTACATACCTACCTTATTTCTGCCTCTCTATCTATCCCTTGGGGGTCATCTAGTCCAACTCCCTGCTAGGCAGGAAGCCCTATACCCATGATGGCGAACCTATGGCACGGGTGCCACAGGTGGCACACGGAACCATTTCTTAGGCCACTCGAGGCATTGCCCTGTCAGCTTCAGTTTGTATGTGTGCCCTGGCCAGCTGATTTAGGCCTTCTTTTGAGGCCATTTTTTGCCCTCTGGAGGTGGGGGAAGGCTGTTTTCACCCTCTGGAGCCTGGGGATGACGTAAAAAGCATGCCAAATGCAGGGGGTCATGCACAAAGCATTATGGATGTGGCACACCTGTGCACATCGCCCCTGCACTCCCCCTGCTATTGGCACGTGAGCCAAAAAAGGTTAGCCATCACTGCCCTATACCATTTCAGACTAATGGCTATCCAACATCTTCTTGAAGACTTCCAGTGTTGGGGCATTCACAACTTCTGGAGGCAAGTTGTTCCACTGATTAATTGTTCTAACTGTCAGGAAATTTCTCCTCAGTTCTAAGTTGCTTCTCTCCTTGATTAGTTTCCACCCATTGCTTCTTGTCCTGCCCCCAGGTGCCTTGGAGAATAGCTTGACTCCCTCTTCTTTGTGGCAACCCCTGAGATATTGGAAGGCTGCTATCCTGTCTCCCCTAGTCCCTCTTTTATTAAACTGTATTTCTCCCTGTCTCTCTATTCCCCTATCTACCTACCTACTGTAATACAATAATACAATAGCAGAGTTGGAAGGGACCTTGGAGGTCATCTAGTCCAACCCCGCTGCTCAAGCAGGAGACCCTATGCCGTTTCAGACAAATGGTTTTCCAGTCTCTTCTCTCTTCAGTGTTGGGGCATCCATAACTTCTGGTGGCAAGATGTTCCACTGGTTAATAGTTCTCACTGCCATGAAATTTGCCCTCAGTTCTAGGTTGCTTCTCTCCTTGATTAGTTTCCATCCATTGCTTCTTGTTCTGCCCTCAGGTGCCTTGGTGAATAGCTTGACTCCCTCTTCTTTGGGGCAACCCCTGAGATATTGGAAGGCTGCTATCATGTCTTCCCTAGTCCCTCTTTTATTAAACTGTATTTGCTGTCAGATGGGTGATTCTTTGTTACAGTTTGGTTCAGTTCGTATTAAACAGTTTAAAGCAGCTGCCTGCCTCCGTTTTTTTACCTCAGAGAACAGTCCTGAGCAGAATTTCTCCCCCCCCCCCTATGGGCCACCTGGGAGTTTGCTATCCTCTGTGCCTTTTTGGCCCCAAGAGGCCGCCGTATGAGGCTTCTTCCAACACTGACAGTTGAAAAGCAGTTTGATGGGCGTGGCTACAGGGATGTTAACACACATTTCAGTTGGTACTTTTTTGTGTGTAATTTGTACACAACACACGCGTGCTAGGCACAAAATGATTAGCTATTCTATTATCGGAATTCCTTGTCTACATTGTCTGAAAGTTTGGTGTAAATCGGCCCAGTAGTTTTTGAGATTAGTGGATTCGTACAAACTATTTTACATTTTTATTTATATAGATTCACCTAATATTTATTAGGCTAAATCTTTCTTAATCGCAGTGCAAGATGAAGGTGTACATTTCTAAGCTGTGGCTATGTGGACGGAAATGGTAGAATTTTAATTTGCATTTCTGGATGTCATCCATATTAATGATCAGATCAGATTATCATTGTAATGATAAATAACTTGTTTTCAGAATATTTAGGTTACAATTAAATAGTTGTTAAATAGGCATAAACATAGCTGCTCTATTTCTATTTTCTGCCTTTTTCAATACCTGGAATTCCACTTGACCTTGATCTCCTATACCTTTTGGTTGTCTTATTCAAAGAAGCATAAGCTGGCATTCGTCAACATATTTTTTAGTTACTGCCCAGCAAGAATCTTCAACCAATCAGGATAAGCAACATATCCTGCCCAGGAACTGTGCTGTATCCAGTTTTATAAAGTTCCTGTATTTCAAACCTGTTTAGATAGAAAGTACTGTTAATGAGTAAACTTTTGTCTACTGCAGAAATGAGTCAATGAAGAGGGGAAAAGTCAGCTGAAGTGGTCATGTTTTCACTGAACAATCCTGCGAAAGTGAAAATCAGAACAAAAATGTTCCTGCTGAAAAATCATTAGGAGTTTCAATTCAAAGCAAAAGTGTCGATTCTATGAACACAGCAAGATATCAGGTATAAATTGCAATTTACTAATGCTTGTAATTTGTATAACTCATAAGTTTGAGTGTGTTGTTTTCTGCAATTTCATTCATTTAGTCTTATTGGAAGCTTTGACTAACACATGAATTAGTACAAGAATTTGCAATAAAGTGAAAAACAAGGCATTATTATTTATTTAGTGTGTGATAAAGAGCTCATTTTCAAAAAAATTAGAATGTGCGTTAATCTGTGGGGATTAACTGCCAAAGCATTGTTTTTCCCATTGTTAAAATATATTGATTGATTACATATAAAATAATAATTATATAAACTTTCAAATTGGCTTATGATCATTTTTTTCATCAAATCTAGCAAGTGTCCTGATGAAATTTGATATTTGTTTTATATTTCTGTTGCCGATCCCAAAATGTGAAGTTTTGCCACGGTATGTAATATGAAAGGATACAATTATTTAATATTATGGATTCACAAGCATAGTATCTTGTGCGACTGACAATGCAAAATTATCTTTCAGTATTCTTTTTAGCATTAATTTTATTGACAAAGGTGGAATGAATTTTCTTTATTATAATAGCCACTTCCAATTCAGTGGTTCTGATAATCCTTTTTCTTTCCTCCAATATTTAAAAAAATACTTGTGAGAATTTGACATTAATATCCCTAAGTGCTTCATCATTACTGTTCCTTATGTGCTTTTATTTCTCTTTTAAGAAGAAATATAAAACTATGAAAAAAAATTTTTATAGAATCTCTGGGTCGGCATTGATCTGATAATGATCCCGTAACCCTGACATCTGGCAATGCTATTATTTTGGTTGATACAAGGAGACATTTAATTGGATGTACAAATACTCTAAGACAGGGGTCTCAAACTCAATTTACCTGGGGGCCGCTGGAGGCAGAGTCTGGGTGAGGCTGGGCCGCATATTAATATTATATTATATTATATATTATATAAATATTATAATATATAATATTATACTTTCATATCATGGTGGGGGCCACAAGATACCGTCCTGCGGGCCGCAATTGGCCCGCGGGCCGCGAGAATGAGACCTCTGCTCTAAGAGAATGTCATTCTTTATTCACTAGTTTCTCATGGGTTTGTCTTACTTTAAAATAAAATTAAAAATATGAGCAACAGCACAACACCATACATAGAAGCTGCAATAAAATATCAGAACACAAATGAAGCCAATGATTGTCAATGCTCAGTACATCTGAGACACTGGGTCACCTTAAGCACAGTAGCTATTTTTTACCTCATCTAATGTTTTAATGCAAACACTTAATTGATGTATATTTCTATCCAAAGATAAAAATATGAATGGATTTGACATTTCAATAAATTTCAGTGAACAAAACTGAAATATATGGATTGAATTCACACATTACATTAAGCCATAAGGTAGCTCATCTGACTTTGGTTTGGTGTAATTTGTGGACCCAGCCAAGTGAGATTAATTTGATTAATAATGGTGAAACAAACCAGAATGTAAGCTCAACTAATAAGAATTTGGCCTTACTTTCTAGACAAAAGCCATAAAGATTCATACAAGGAAAGTAATAGAAAGCTTTCATAGAGATACATAGTTGTGCAAAGAAAGTTAGATTCTTTTATGTAAACAGTATTAACAGACAATTGTGTAATAAAATAAGAGTAAATTTTAATTTGATAATTTTAATACAAAACAGCTGTAAATGGCCAGTGGTTTGTTGTAAATCATGTGTCTTCAGATTTGTGAGGTTTACATATCCCAGTTTTTTTTCAAGATTGCAAAATATTTGGAATTGTACTTCATATACAGCTAGAGATTCAAGATTGAAAAAGGCTTGAATATGGCACTACTAATCTCTAGTGAAATGTTATGCTTATGTAGAAATGACCAGTTCATTATACAGAGTTTACGTGATCATCAATATCTTGGAAATAATGAATACTTGGAATTATATTCAGAATATTTGCTAATGTATTGTTTACCCTACCTTTACAATGAGACAAAGGTCAAAATGTATGATTGAATTGTTCTCTATAATACATAGATTATAATAATACAATACTAATATAATATTAGTATGCTGGAAATGTCAGATAAATATTATCAGAACAGAGCCTGTGAACAGTATGTTAGATTATATCTCAGTTCAGATATTCTAATGTCCACCACAACAGTTCCAGTAATTTTGTATTTTCTAATACATTGGTGTTTGACTGTGAGACACTTTAAATACAGTTGCCCATGGATGAAGGTTACTAAATGCAATGAATAGATGAGTTTGTTCAAAGTGTGGAATATTTCCACCAAAATATGAATCTGTTTGAAACATAACATACCAATATTGACTAAGCATCTGATGAGGAGCAACAACTCCTTAAATGTTATTATTTTTAAATAAAATGTGTCAGAAAAAGTGCTGCCAAATCCCTAATTTTTTGGCCATCATAATCTAAAACAGGTCTCTTTCAACACTGCCCACAATAGCAGTAACTGATAATGGATAATGGCATATTGATGGTTAATGGAGAAAGGCTGTATGCTCTGACAGTAGTGCTTTCCAGTATAAGTTTAGGTAAATATATCCATTTTAAAAATAGGAAGTCTCTTAGCCTAAAAACCAGGATGAAATCAACTTACCTTCGCTACTAGTTCACAAATGTGAGCGCAGGACCTTCCACGCATGCACAGAGCATAAAAAAGGGACATGATGATGTCGGGGCAGGTGGGCGGAGCCTCCCGCCGCCAGAACTACCAGTTCACTCGAACCAGATAGAACCGCCTGAATTGCACCACTGCTGAAAACAATCACATTATAGTATTACATACTGGGGTGATCCACTTGGAAGAATGTAAGGTTTGTTTTTATTTGCTGTCAAGTCTTAACCAAGGATCTAAGAATTATTAAGACAGACTCAAAGAATATAGGCAGTCCCAAACAGGGTGGTGGGTTGTTGTTTTTTTGTTGTTTTTGTAAAATCAACATCTGATAAATTTAATATTTCCAGATACGTTTTAAGTATTGCTTCAAGGGCTCCAGTCACAATTGCTGTAACAACATTTTTCCTCACAAGCATTCAGTTTTGATCAGCAAGTCCCAATATTTTGTAATTTTTGACAAATATTTCTTGTTGTTAGGTTTCATCGCTACTTGCAAATCATACATTAAAGATTCTATGGCATCGGAGATGAACTTGATCAACCATTCCCAGCTATCTTCAGCAGATGGATTTTCTCTTTCTGATGGTCCTAATTTATTTGGTAAATCAGAATTTACATTCATAGCAATACAATATTTATAATGAAAAAAAGCTAACAAGAGAGTCAGTTTGGTCTAGTGGTTAAGTCATCAGGCTAGAAAGAGGGAGATAGTTAATCTAGTCCCACTTTAGCCATGAAAGCCAACTGGGTGACCTTGGGCCAGTCACTCTCAGCCCAATTTACCTCCCAGTGTTGTTGTTGTTGTCTAACCCTGAGTTTAACCTTGAGCCACAAGTATTCTCTTTTATCAATGTGGTGTGTTTCAATCAACACTTCTAATGTCCCTTCCAATTCTGTCATTGTATCCTATTCTAAATGTCTTTCCCCATCATTCAGCAACATTTACATTTAATCAAACATTTAGTCATGTGAAAAAATTATAAACTCTAGTGTAGCTTCCCTTCCCTTCCCTGTCCTTTCCTTTCTTTTCCTTTCCTTTCCTTCCCTTCCCCTCCCTTTTCCTTTTCCTTTTCTTTTCCTTTGTTTTGTTTGAAAATATACTTATAGATGAAAAAACGTGGTGATCTGGAGTGAAGTCTTGACGATGAGGAGGTGACACGAGGCTGGCTCCAGGGCATTGTGAATTCATCTCTGAGTGAGGGGTACTTGCCCACCGTTTTGAAAGAGGCGGTGGTGAGGCCCCTCCTCAAGAAGCCATCCCTGGACCCAGCTTTATTAGAGAACTATCGTCCCGTCTCCAACCTTCACTTTTTAGTGAAGGTTGTTGAGAGTGTGGTGGCTCAACAGTTTCCCCGACATCTGGAGGAAGTTGATTATCTAGACCCGCGCCAGTCTGGCTTCCGGCCCGGTCACAGCACCGAGACGGCATTGGTCGCGTTGGTTGATGATCTCTGGAGGGCACGGGATAGAGGTTGTTCCTCTATCCTTGTCCTATTAGACCTCTCAGTGGCTTTTGATACCATCGACCATGGTATCTTATTGCACCGATTGGGGGGGTTGGGGCTGGGAGGCACCGTTCTACGGTGGTTCTCATCCTACCTCTCTGGTCGGTCGCAATGGGTGTTGGCAGGAGGGCAGAGGTCGTCCCCGAGGCCCCTCATATGTGGGGTCCCTCAGGGCTCGGTCCTCTCTCCCCTTCTGTTCAACACCTATATGAAGCCGCTGGGCGAGATCATCCGTGGTTTTGGGGTGGAATACCATCTGTACGCTGATGACACTCAGTTGTACATATCCACCCCAAACCACCCCAACGATGCCGTCGAAGTGCTGTCCCGGTGTCTAGAGGCCATACGGATCTGGATGGGTAGTAACAAACTCAAACTCAACCCGTCCAAGACCGAGTGGCTGTGGTTTCCGGCACCCCGGTTCAGCCAGTTAAGTCCAACACTGGCCATTGGGGGCGAACAACTGGCCCCCGTGGAGAGGGCGCGCAACTTGGGTGTCCTCCTGGATTCCCGGCTGTCCATGGAGGACCATGTGGCGGCCCTGGCCAGGGGGGCGTTCTATCCGGTACGCCTGATACGCCAGTTGCGCCCCTTACTGGACCGGGGAGCCCTTCGCACAGTCACTCAAGCGCTTGTGACATCCCGGCTGGATTACTGCAACGCTGTCTACATGGGGCTCCCCTTGAGGTGCACTCGAAAGCTACAGTTAGTACAGAATGCGGCCGCACGGGTGATTATGGGTGCCTCAAGGCAAACCCACGTAACACCTCTCCTGCGCGAGCTGCACTGGCTGCCTGTGGCCTTTCGAGTGCGCTTCAAGGTGTTGACAACCATCTTTAAATCGCTCCATGGCTCGGGGCCTAGCTATATACGAGACCGCCTCCTGCCCCATACATCCCTTCGTCCGATCCGCTCCCACAGAGAGGGCCTTCTCCGGGTGCCGTCGGCGGGGCAATGCCGGTTGGCGACACCCAGGGGAAGGGCCTTCTCTGTGGCGGGCCCGGCCCTCTGGAACGACCTACCCCCCGACCTTCGCACTATCTCGGATCTCCGCCTCTTCCGCCAACGTCTTAAGACGTATTTATTTCAATAAGCCGGCCTAGGATAGCCCCCCGTTTCTGACTTTTTAAAAATAAATTATAATTTGGGAAGGTTTTTAACATGGGTTTTAGCACGGGTTAACTAATTTAATATATTTTAAATTGATATTTATTGTATTTTTGTGGTTTTAATAATGCCTGTGCGCCGCCCTGGGTCCTAACAAGGAGAAGGGCGGGGTATAAATTTAATAAAATAAATAAATAAATAAATAAATAAATAAGATGGGAGGGGATGTTAACTGTTTTCCCTTTGTGATACTTCTACATTCTTTGAATGTCTGTATTCTTTCTGCTCTCAGCCTCTTCCCCTCAGCTGCTTATCTTTCCATCTTCCTCATAATACTTCCTTTAGTCTGTCTGTCACCGCTTCTCTGTTTTCAGCTGTCAGCATATAAGAGCATCGCATCAACTTAGCCAAAAGATAAGAATAGACATTTGCAAGCAATGAGCCGGTCACATCAGGTTTTAGTATAGAAAAGATTTTCTGAGAGTGCATAAAATAAAATCACAATCCATCTCTCTCTCTCTCTCTCTCTCTCTCTCTCTCTCTCTCTCTCTCTCTCTCTCTCTCTCTCTCTCTCTCTCTCTCTCTCTCTCTCTCTCTCTCTCTGTATATATATGTATATGTATATCTCTGTATGTATATATACATAAATGTGTGTGTGTGTACACACACACACACATGCATACATATAAACACACATACACATGCCCCTTTGTTTTTGTAATATAATGAACAGTAAAATAGTTCAAGTAAATAGTATTTTCCCCTATATTACATTGTTAGCATTATTTGGACATATGTATACAACAAATAAGCTATATAGTAAATGTAATTATCTTCTTTGGGTATTTTTGCATAGTAATCAGAAACTCCTCAGTATTCCTCACCATGTTTTCCTGAACACCAATTCTTTTTGGTGGGAGTTAATTTCACCCTCACCTTTTGTCAATGGCAGGCAGCTAACATGGCAGCAGATCCCTCAATTTGGATTCAGAGCCATTGGCCAGTGAGATGAGAGGAGCCCAGCTGGTAGCAGGGCTGCATTGTACAAAAAACTGATTGGAACATACTGATGGCCAGCGACAGCATATAAAGCATTTGGCCAACTTGAGACATGATGGAAAGTCCCCTTCCAGAATTCCCTTGCTTATAAACATGCTTGAATCAAGTCGTTTATATTTTTAACATGGAGGTGATTCTCCCAATAGATCTCTTATCTTGGGGGGAGGGGAAGAATAACATGTGTTTCCCCATGAGGCAAAGAGCAGTCCTTCTCTAGAAACAACTCTGGCAAATTCAAGAGGAAAAAGATAATTTGGTATCAAACAGTCGACCTATTTACAACACTATCGTATTGACTTGCTGGCTGTTACAATCAGCCATCTTCATGAAGCAGCTCGTTTCCCCCAGCAGTTTCAGTAATGGTTTCAGTAGGCCTTGCTTTAGGGATAGAGTAAGTTTATATATAATTATTTTCCACTATGAATTATAATATATTGGCTGATTGACTTATTTTATCAGGCAGCCTTTATATAATTCATTATGTAAACAAGAAATAATACAGCAGGCAAGCCTATAGTTATGAATGCTTCTTCTGAGAGCAATTTTTCTAAATTTCACCAAATTGGGCTGGACAGTTGTCATAGCTATTTTCTCAACTCATTTCTCATAATGAAGTTAATCAGTAAACTGTGTAACCTCTGCCCTGTTTCCTTGGCTGGTCTGAGAGGAAGTTTTACTTATCATTTGAGATTAGAGGTTTGGAAGTTAAGAAAGCAGAAGAAAAACCATATTACAAAATTACAAAAGTTTCAGGAACTCTACTTAATTTGTCAAACTGGTATGCTCTTAAAAGGTAAGATATCATGCCAATTTACTCATTTGCTATTAGATAGGATAATTTTATAGCAGTTATAATGAAACCATGCCTAGACTCTGATGTTTTATAACCTAAGACATCCAAATACTATTATTTCTTTTTTGTATGTATAACTAATTCAGCTTGGAACTATCCTTACTCTGTAAAATAATTTCTAATATGTTCATTTTGGTTCTTCTTGTTTTTGCTTTGTGGTAGACCTATCTTCTCCTTCCTGGTGTCCTCAAGATGTATTAGACTACAGCTGTCATCTTGCCCCAATCAGCATAGGTAGGTTGAAAATACTCTAAAACATGTAGAATACTTGGTTTGGGAAACCGAAATATAATAAGACTCAAGCATATTAACCTCTGATAATTTGATAAAACAACATTACAATTGTGAATAATATTGTGATTAATATGGGAAAGGTCCCCCCCCCCCCCAGTCATGTCTGACTCTAAGGGGCAGTGCTCATCTCCGTTTCTTAGCCAAGGGACTCATCATTGTCTGAAGACACTTCTGTGGTCATATGGCCAGCAGGACTATATGCTGAGATGCACAGAATACTGTTACCTTCCTACCTACGTGGTACCTATATGTATCTACTTGCATTTGCAAGTATCAAACACCCATATTGTGATTAATACTATTATCATTATTATAATAATGTTTATTTGATTTTAAAAGGGTAACCAAGATTGTTTACTAGTGTTTACACTAGTAAAACTAGTATTTGTTCCATAATCTTATTAAATGAATTAATAAGTGAGTAGCATTTAATGGTTCTTTAGAAATCAGACAATCTTTCTTTTGTAGTCCATAGCTTACTTTTTAAAAAGTGTTCTTTGTGAATGCAAATGATGTAACAAAAACTTAAAGTTTTAAATATATTGTTTTTGTCTCCCAAACTAAAAATAATATAATACACATTTATCCTGACCAATACCAACCTCATATGCCTTCAGTCCTGTTCCTCTGAAAACTCCTCCCACTTGTATAGGAGAAAAATAAAAATAATTTAAGATAATTGTAAAAAGCAATATTGTATCATTTATTTATTAATTTATTGTGTTTTCAGAATAAATTTACTCATTCATTTGACCATAAGTTGCTTAAATAACCCAATGACATACTGATTATATTCTAAATACAGGTTTGGTCTTCATTCTAGTCTAAAATATGTCTGGGTTTGTTTGTCAGGATATCTAGAAAAGGAAAAGTAACTGAAAAGGCTACCAAGATCAGAAATAATCTAATTTGATATTGCTTGAAGGAATTTGCATCTCTTAATCCTTGTAATGCCAGTATGTAAGATTTATAATTAACTATTGAAATGTTTTATTTAGCAAAGCTATTAGTTTCAATGGATTTTTAAAATATCAGATAAATTTAAGGAATACAAATATAGGATGTCAGTTATTTTGTAAAAAGAGAATGTTTTATTAGTTGAATCAAATTTCAGCCTTCATTGAAAAGAAAAATAGCAACTGTCAGAAAGTAGTAATTTCAGATTTTCAGCACAGTACTTTTAACATGTATAAATATTTATACTAAAAATAAATAGAGCAACTGTTTTTGCACTGAGTTGAGTCCATTTAGAAAAATGTAATCATAATTTCAAATTCATTGATTCTGTTCACACAATACAAGTCGCCCACATTGAAGTCTAGCGATATTTATATGTGATTTTGTCAGCAAATGCACTCATGCAGTTTTAACAACTGGCAATTCAATATTTAGATTCAAGAGCTAGATGTACACACAACCCTTTTTATTCCACTATGTAAATATCTTTGGGGTGGGAGTGGAGAGGGACAGAGATAAAGAGAAGCTTTTCTTTGGAAAGCTGAGTAGTCTCTCACCTAGGGAAGGGAGGAGACAAGACAGCAATCTCCATTGCAACATTCCCTTTCTACTTTTAAAGAATGCCTTCTATATGGAAAAGCAAGCCTCTGAATCCTGGGGAAAAGTTTCATATGTGGTATAGGTTGTTCCCTAGCCCCTACCACAGCCCTGCAATCCACTATTAATTGGCATATGTGTTGTATATGTGTATAGTCGGGGTGGGATTCAGCCGGTTTAGACCGGTGATCCAGATGTTAATTTTAATCTGGTTTGCCAAACCAGATTAAAGTTGCAAGGACTGGCTAACCCCACCCACCTCACCCAGCCCCTTCCTGGAGTCTCTACGCAGCCCGCTTTGGATGCAAGGAAAGTGCAGGGCCCACACGAAAAAACAGGCCTCCTGGAAGTACCAGAACTCCGAAAACGGGCATGTTTCCAGCCTCCAGAGCCCAGGGGAGGCCATTTTTGCCCTCCCAAAGGCTCAAGAAAAACCTTTAGAGCCTGGGATGGGGAAAAAATGCCCCCCATGGTGCAGGAAGCTGACTAGGCCATGCCCGCATAGCCACACCCACCCAGCAACCGTGCAAAGAACCGATTACTAAAAACTTTCAATCTCACCCCTGTGTATAGTTCCCTCATCTGGCACAGACATCATCTTCCTACATAAAGTTTATATACACACCCACAGACACCCAACCAAATCTAAAAAGAATGAGCATGTCAAGAGGATTCAGCAAAGTTAATGAAAAAAAAAGAAACACTTTTTTTTAAAATGTATGCTGTAGATCCGTCATAGTGGAACAGAGGCTCCCAACCTTTTGGGCACCAGGGACTGGTTCTGTGGAAAGAGGTTTTTCCGTGGACCAGAGGGGGCGTAGTTTCATGTGCTGCCTGCATCCTGCAGCTGGGGCTTCGCTTGTTTGCGCGATCTCGTTTCTGGCATGCCGCAGCCCAGTGCCAATCCATGGAGTGGGGGTTGGGGATTATGCTTAATCTGTATGATCATGTAATTGACAAAACTCCTGCCATATTCAGAAAAAAATTAGTATAAAGGGCAACGCCGTTATTTAATCTATAAAATCAGGGGGCTGTCTAAATGAAGTATGCATCCACCTCATATCACAAATTTGTTAACCCAAGGTCTCACTATAATTAGACTCATCCACACAGAGCAATCCCAGCTCAGGATGATAGAATATTAATATACACTGCAAGCATGTACAAGAGTAAAAAAATGGCAATATTTATTTTTAGTGAAAATAACTGTTCCTAGAAGATTGACTTAGAACTATATCTTGTGTTCTTATTGAGGTATACATCCGGATCCAATGATTTCTGCAGCGAAAGATACTGATGTGTCATCCTACTCACAGTACAACACTATGCATTTTTGCCCAATGCAGCCTCCAATCACTTTACCACCTTATTATTCAAGTTTTAGTCTTTATCCTCAACAATCTGAAGAATGGCACTCCCCTGTAATGTATGAACTTGAAAAAATGCCATCTAATAACTTACAAACCAAGGAGACAGATCTGGTAGACATTCCTGTAGCCAAGAAATCTCGGATGGATCTACTCTCTGGAAGAACAAAAGATAAAGAGCTGTGTGTTGTCTGTGGTGACAAGGCCTCTGGATACCATTATAATGCCCTGACTTGTGAAGGCTGCAAAGGTAGGACAATTTTTTAAAAATAGGGCAAACTATTATATAGAATTCATCTACTTACCCAGAATTCCATCTACTTAACCAGAATCTCAGAATCTCAGAATTCTGGGAACTGATGTCTACATACCTTAGAGTTGCCAAGGTTGAGAAATACTGTTTAGATTCATAAATATCCATCAGTAGTATTACTATAATAAAGCGGTGTGATTACAGATAGGCCAACAGATGGAACTATGGGACAAGATCATTCACTGTTTAACAAAAGCTTCAGAAGTAGGTTTGCTTCACTATCAAGTCAGGAGGGCAAATGCTGCAAAAATAAAAAACAACAACGGGGGCTTTGGGTTGCCAGTTTGGGAGCTTTATTACCAGGCTTCTGCATTAACTTGGGTGAAAGAATGGATAAATCTCAGCAATAGAAGACTGCTATTATTGCTGGAGGGACGTGATCTTTAGCTGGGATGGCATGCCTTTTTGTGGTATGAAAAGAAAGTGAAAGAAACAATGATAGGTTGGGCAAAAAACTTTGGATATACTATAGAATTAGATAAATGACAAAAAGTTTGGGATATGAATTATAAATGGCAAGTACCTACAAGGAAACTCTGTATAAAATGTTTTACAAATGGCATTTGCCACTAGAAAGGCTAGCAAAGATATGTCCGCCAAATGTTGGAAATGCAAAGACCAGGGCAGGTATAGTGATCTTATAATTCCTTTCTAGTGCATTTATCTTGCTAGAACTTGAAAAATTCCTTGCCTGGAATAGCTTTTTTATTTAATATCATGCAATAATCTGGTACAACTTTCTATTCCATCAGTGGCACAAGTGAAAGATTGAGAGATGTGTGCCCCATGTATCACATTGTTCTATGCATATACAGTATATAGGAACATTGTTAGAAATAACACTGTAACAAATCAGAGCAGAGTAGCAAACATTCTATTCTAAATTGGGGGGAAATATATTTCTCCAGAAGATATCTTTGTAGTTTTAAAAGCCTTTATATGGTATAGAATATTGTACTTAAGGAAATCTAGTTTTCAAAAACCTGCTCAAACTGAAAAGGGTGCCTCTGCAATCAATCAATCATTTAATCAATTTTAATTCAATCATAAATCAGCAAATAAAAAAAGAAAGTCCCAATTAATTAGGGTAGAGAAAGGGGGGAGGAGTTCTAAAATATCTAAAAAGGATTAGAAAAGAAACTACAGTGTACTCTACACACTATAGAATAGTAGTTAGTTATAGTCAAAGAAGTAACAGCAGAATGATCTGATAATAACCAATTTGTTAAGATAAATAAATCTAAACTACCAGGATGCTAAGCAATGAATAGAGATAATTTTTGGCTGCCTTTGCATGATAGATTGAGCTATAAATCTTATTTAGTAAACATGCATGTGCATTAATCTGCTGCTTAGTTGGGATTTGTCTATGGAGACACTCAATCATCCAGGTCATGCTTGTTCAAAGATGTTTTTTTTTTTTTTCAAAAGGCAACTGGATTTATTTAGTTTTTAGCCACAATAGGACAGGACAGTATATTTGAAACTATGTACCAAAGATGACAAATAACAGAACACCCTAAGCCAAAGCCAACAAATGTACATTGCAATGCAGTACAACATGTAAGCCAAGTTGGTTCAAATAGCATGATAAACTACCATGACTTAGATGCAATCTACTATATGTAGGACAGCCTATGTGGTTGGTAAATGATGGCTTATGGGTTAACAAAATATGTAAAGTTGACTATAACTTAGCATGACATATGAACCCACTTAGAGGATAACAGAATGTGCAATGTTTTAGAACTAACCAATTATACTCAACTTAGAATAAAACCTTTACTGTGCTCTCTAAAACACATTTGTGTAACTAGTAGCACCTTAAGTTAGTGGCGTTCATATAATAATAATTTTAGTATTGGTTTTAAATCTGAAATATTATTCTGCATACATCTTCAGGTTTCTTCAGAAGGAGTATCACTAAAAATGCTGAATACAAGTGTAAAAATGGAGGAAACTGTGAAATGGACATGTATATGAGGAGAAAGTGTCAGAAATGCCGTCTACAAAAGTGCAAAGCAGTAGGAATGCTGGCAGAATGTATGTATACAGCTATTTTATATATATTTGTGTTACATTTATGCTGATAAATAAATAAACAAGGGAGAGTAGTAAAGATCTATTTCAAGCTATTTAGCTCTCATCAGCTAGCCATACCCTTACTGGGATTCGAACCAGGGAAGTATTACATGTGAGGCAGTTTTAATTGCCACTACACCACTGGTTCTCCTTCTGATCAGCTGAGCCAGGGGAATAAGTATATACTTGTGTCACAACATCCCAGTAAGCCCCAATTAAGGGAGGAAGCAAACTGCTTTCCTTTTCTGTCTTTCGGCTCATCACAAGAGACCATGCAGACAGAAAGCTATTTTTTTCGTTGCCTTTTTTGTTTACATTTGTGTTACGTTTATGCTGATAAATAAATAAACAAAGAAGACTAGTATAGATCTATCTCAAGCTATTTAGCTCTCATCAGTTAGCCATACCCTGCATGTCTGCATGGTCTCTTGTGACTAGCCGAAAGACAGAAAAGGAAAGCAGCATGCTTCCTCCCTTAATTGGGGCTTACTAGGAAAAGATTATATGGTCTTTGAATTCACCCATTTAGAAAAAAAACAGAAAATCAGATTCACTGTTGGCATTGTACTTAACTAACATTAGACTTATAAAATTGTATTTTATTAAAATTTGCTTTCTTTGCATGTGTTGTGTTTTGTAAATATGCAAGGATAGGATTCAAACTGTTGGGTGTTTCCTTTTGATAGTTTCAGTTATTTTAGCATAATTGCAGTATCAAACCAGTTTAAGCTCATACCGGAAATTAATCTACTCTGAATTTTTAATATGCCTCTCCAATCTGATCACTAGATGCTATATCAGCTCTTATGCTTTGTAGAAAACAATAGACTCTATTAGCATTTCAGAATTAATGAAAAAATTATAGTACAATTGACACACACCCCCTTATGCTGTCAATTTAAAAGCAAAGACCTTGCTATACCGCTCTCTCTCTGCCCTCAGCGCACAAGCAGGCAGACAAAAGAGGCTGATCAAACCCTTCAGTGAATCTGTAAGCTTGTCATAAAAATAAGCTTTCTTTAAAAAAAAAAAAGTCAGGTTGTTCCCAGAGAAAGAGGGAATGTACTTCAGTACTGTCAGTAATTTAGTACAGGGGTCCCCAACCCCCGGACTGTGGACCGGTGCCGGTCTGTGGCTTGATAGGAACCGGGCCGCAGTGAGAGGCACAACTCTTAGAAAGGGCCCGAGAGGGGGAGGAGGGAGGAGGGGCAGCAGCCCCCTGGGCAGAGCGCATGCCAGGGGCGGGAGAGCGCAGGCGCGGCCGCTCGCGCCGTTGGGGGCCCGAGAGGGGCGATTGAGCTGACACACACACACACCACGCACATGCGCCGCCTGTTCCCCCTCCCCCCTGCTCCCCCTCTACACCGGCTGAGCCATGGCCACCAGTCCACGGAAACCGGTCGCTGGTGCCAAAAAGGTTGGGGATCCCTGATTTAGTATCTGATAATAAAATAAACAGGAAAAAATAGGGCAATGTAACTAATGCTGCCCAAGGAAATGGAAACTTTCAAACCAGCAGGCCATTTTCTCAGATAGTCTTGAGTGAAGCAAAGGCTGGGAATAAGGCACTGTGACTTAAATCTCCCTCTGAAATGGAAACTTGTACTTTGTCACTATGAGAGTCATATAACTCATAATTTAAACATAAGCAGATTCTTGTAAAGTACAGAGATGAGGACATCATGCAAGTTGTAACTACCTTCAAATAAGGAGTGGTACTGTTCATTTTTAATTTAAAAACAACCTTCAAGGTTTGCCGGATAGTTAAACTTGTAACTTTTTTGTAAATTGACTTTACGCAAAGTGATCTCTTTGAAATTAACATTGCCTTGGACTTTGAGCCTTTACTCATAAGACAGTACTGCAATTATTCCTGTAAAATGTTGCTATACTGCAAAAAAAGGGGGCAATCTTATGGTTTTTATTACTTTATTTGCGCATTCCTGAATCATCATGATCTGGTGATTACACATCAAGTTTTTGTGCAGTTAGAGATACATTTCTAGCTCAAGAAGTAGAAAAGGATCCTCACTCAAATCGGGTTCATGCTTTGTTGGAAAGACAAGCTTGTCATTGGGAATAATTCTGAGATTGTATTAAATAGCTTAGAAGGCTATATGGCTGTTCTTGTAATACAATAAAAGAAATAAAAGAATACATTAAAATGGGGGTGGGGGGACGACTAATATAATTAAACCAGGGTTGCTGCCAGTTCGGCCCAGATTGGGCAAACCGGGAGTAACGGCAGTGGTACACTCCGCCCACACATCCAGAGCGAACCAGTAGTAAAAATAATAGAAACCCACCACTGAATAAAGCCATTTGTTCTGTTCAGTACTGTTCAGTGCTGTTATTTAGAACAATTTAACCAATTTCGTTGTAAACAAGTACAATGACAATAAAGATTATACTTATAGAACAAGAGACATCCATCTGAATGCATGAAATAATCTATCTGGCCCTGGTTTATGTATACCCTGTGTTTTCTGATTCATGGATATATGGAAATGTCTTTTTCCTCTAGCATATGAAGCAACTGTCACCCTTTGGTAGTATTCATAATGTGATTTACATTAAATACATCTAGAGAATGCTAGTTTGCTCAGTGTTGAAACAATCAAAGTCAGCACTAAGTCTGTTTGCCTATGTTGTGATTCTAAATGGCATTTTAATCTTTGGAGATATTACGTGGAATTGTTATTTTAATCCCTTAAATTTCCTCTTCTTTCAAGAATAGAGGAAGTTTGATTTCTGTGGTGCATGATTTTATAACATACAGGATATTAAAACTATTCATTGCTGAATTAAGCATTTTCATAGATATCTTCCTCAACAATATTTAGTCTCTTTTATTCATTCTCCCAGGTGAAAAAAATGTATATATATAGACACACACACAAAAGTATTCCATTTGTTATGATTGCTATAGCATCATCCTTTCTGTATTCTTGGACAGCAATATTTTATCTTCTTAAACTGATATAGTAAGATTAAGTTTTAATATTCTGAGTAGAGCAATATGTTGATCGAAGTTGGCTATATTCCTTTGAACAATTGTGATAGGTGGGAGGAATGACATAGATCCAGCTTTGGCAATAACGTTACAAACTTATTTCCATCACCATGTTTCAAGTATTAGTAGAACAAATAATTTGCTGAAATAATGTCAGTAAGTGAATATCTTCTTAATTTTTCTGAGAATGTGTTTTTGGAATTGACTAAGTTTTAATATAAAGTGTCAAATGAGATCTTGATTTCCACCCAGCTATTTCAAATTGGGTCTGTGTGTCATGAAAAATACTTCTGGGGACATAGATTTGCCTTTCTCTCTGTAGCCATGATGGAGAAACTATAGCATACATGCCACAAGTGGCACGCAGAGCCCTCTCTGTGGGCACACAAATTGTTGCCCCAGCTCAGCTCCACCGCACATGCGGGTGTGCCTCCTGCTGCCTCATGCGTGAGCTGTGCATACATGCGCAGAGGGATGGGGGGGTTCTGCACATTCATGGGGGGGAGCGTGGGGTGTGTGGTGCCACTCCATGGGCTGTTTTTGCTCCCAGGAGTTCGCAGGGAGGCCTACTAGGCCCAAAATGGGGCACGAGGGGGTCACACATGCAGAGGAGGCAGGGAAGACAGGAGGTGAAACGCACATGTGCAAGGGGCGGAGCGCACAGGGGGTGTCACGCATTATTGCATTATGGGTGCGGGCATTCAGGGGGGCACTGTCTCCCTCACGCTTGCTTTTGGCACGCAATGATAAAAAGGTTAGCCATCACTGCTCTATAGTCTCACATAGCTGGTCCACCCAGGGAGAAGAGACTCTCATAGGACAAGAAGATGATTAAATCAGCAAAATCTTCCTTCTCCTGTTTTCCCTCAGAGTGATAGGAAGAATCATCCAGCAGCATTTGGGAACATATGATCCTAGTTGCCAAACTAACTTTGTCTAGGAATGGATGTAGTTGCATCCACCCCTGGACAAGTTTACTTGAACCTGTGAATTAATTTTTTAAAAGATGCTATAATAGGAAACTGTAATTGTATATGAGTCTTTATTTGTTACTTTTGGGATTACTAACATGAATAAGTGTCAGTTGTACAAATTTAGCTGATAGCTGATATAGCTATTTTATCATTTTAGTTGGGTTTTAATTATGTTCTTAGCATGGGCCACATTCTATTTAATTCTAGTTTTAACTTTTTTGATTGTCTGTACTTTTATATTTTATAGTTCCTGTGCACCGCCCTGAGTCCCATGTTGGGAGAGAGGGCGGTATAGAAATCAAATCAAATAAATAAATAAATAAATAAATAAATAAATAAATAAACAAATAAATAAATAAATAAATAAATAAATAAATAAATAAATAAATAAATAAATAAATAAATAAAATTATAAGTATTCATTTCTCATATTCAGGTTTGTTAACTGAAATCCAATGCAAGTCAAAGCGACTAAGAAAAAACACGCCACAGCCTCCAGAGGGAACTATTAGTGAAGATCCTGAGAGATTTGACCTGAAGCAAGTGTCATCTACAACTAAATTGTGTAAGGTAATAAAATTACTGTAGTTCTATAGTATGATACATTTAGTATATATGGAAGGCTGAATAAGAATTCTGACAAGCAAATTTCTACTACCTTACAGAAAGGTGAGCTTTTAATAACGCAAATAAGAAAGTCCTGTTTGATGGAATAAACCATATAACTGTACAAATATAATTTAGATGTTATTTATGTGAAAAAGTGTCATTGGCAGCCTTGAGGTATATCTTTATACTATGATATATTCAGTGTGATGATCATCCCAAAAATATTGTTTATTTAGTTCTAATGTAGGTCATGGTATAAAACTAGCCAATTGAACCATCTAGAGCAGGGTTTCTCAACCTGTGTTCCATGGACCACTGGGGGCTGTGATGTCATCATAGGGGGTCCACGAAAGCTTAAGAAATCTTATGATTTAAATCTTGTGTTAAGTCTTGGGGGTCTCTTAAATACCTTAAATACGAAAGGTATTTAAGAGGGTCAATAGTGAAGAAAAGGTGAGAACAACAGATCTAGAGTATTGATGCAATAACAGATGGGGCTAATTCAATGTAGGGGTTAAGCTGCCTGGCTAGAAATTGGGAGACCATGAATTCTAGTCCTGATTTATGCACAAAATAAGCTGGGTGACTTTGAACCAGTCCTTTTCTCTCAGCCTCACAAAGTAGGCAATGGCAAATCACTTCTGAAATCTTGTCAAGAAAATTGTAAACACTAGTCCAGGCAATCCCCAGGACTCAAAGGCACAAATGAATTAATTAAATAATAAAGCAAATAATAAAATAAAAAGTTAATATTTACAGGTCTGCAAATTTTATCTTGGTTGTAATAGGGTTTCCCATTATATACACATAGTTTGTATAGCATATGATCTTACTACTGTTTTGTATTCTGATATGGACTAATGACTAATCAATGTATTACTATTATTACTAGCCTGATATAGCCTTGAATCCCTTGCAAAATATTTATGTCTAAGTTATTATTGAAAAGAGTATTTATTATTTTATTTTGCTTATATACAGATAGTTCTTAAGCTACGACCACTCATTTAGTGATCATTCAAAGTTCTGACTGTACTGAATATGTGGTACTTATGACTAGTCTTCAAAGTTCACATGATCACAATCTGGGCACCTATAGTGATTGCAGCATTTGGAAGTCACTGATCATCATTTTCAACCTTCCTGCTGGCTTCTCACAAGCACCAAGTCAATGGAGAAGATAGCAGTGGAAGTTGCAAGTTGCACCCATCAGTTGCTTTTGCCACTTTTTCTCCCCAAATACCCTGTTATGGAGTATGAAATCTCAGAGATCTCATACCCATTAACAGCACTCCACCAGGTCCACCCTCCATAGCACTTTCTCATAGTTCCTAGCAGTCCATCTATATTTTGTAGGGTCTACCTGCAGCCTCAGCCAACTTATCTACCACCTGTGGCCCCTTCATACTTGTAGTACTTTCCCATTGCACACAGATACCCCACAGCACTAACACACCCTCCACCCCGCACTGTTTGCCTGGGACTCTAACTTCTTCTCATTTAGCAACCTGCATGGTCCAGAGCTGCAATGACAACAAAGACTGTTGGGATTGCCATAGTTAAGTAATGCAGTCATGTGCTGTTGCATTTTATGATTGTATCATTTACTGATAGAAATTCCAATTCCAATTGTTGTGGTAATCTGAGGACTACCTATAATGCAAAAGTAAATGATTCCATTGTATTATTGAAATCAGGAAAGATGCTCAAATGTGTGTAGTTAAATCTGTGTATGAAATAGAAAATCATGCTCAGTTACAGTTTAATTTTTTTGCCAGTATAGGAGAAAGTAAAATTAAGCCCGGAACAACAGAATCTTCTTCGTTATATAATGGATTCCTATAATAAGCAGCGGATACCTCCTGACGTTACCAAAAAGCTTGTACGTATTCATGCCTTATCTCTCATAGAATGATTTAGTGATCAATATTTTTGGTTTAAAGTACCGTATTTTTTGGAGTATAAGACACACCTTTTTTCCTCTAAAAAGAGGCTGAAAATCTGGGTGCGTCTTATACATTGAATACGGCATTTTTTTTGCCTCTTGGAACCCCGCCCCCTTCACCAAACTGGCTGTGCCTAGCCTTATGGAGGCTTCCAGAGAGCTCCTGGTGGCTGGGGAGGGCAGAAATTAGTCTCAAACGGGCCATTTTTTGTCCCCCCAGCCCGCAGCAGCACTCTATAAGCCTCCCTAGGGCTATGCATGCAATTTATTTGACACAAAAATGGCCCGCTTTCGCAATAAATGGGCTGGTTTTTTGCTCCTTTTTGACACCCCTCCCAGGAGCACTCTGCAAGCCCCCCCCAAGGCTAGTCACTCTCTAAGCTCTTTAACTGTTTCTGCGCTAGCAGAAACAAAGTCTTAAGGTTTGTCAATGATTTCCTTCTCCAGGACATGGATAAATACACCTGGAAACATCAACCTACCTACCTTCTCTCTCTCTCTCCCTCTCTCTCCCTCTCCCTCTCTCTCTCTCTCCCCTACTGTATTTCTCTCTCTCTCTTTATTTCTCTCTCTCTATCCTTCTACCTACCTACTTGTGGGACCGCCTTCTACCACACAACTCCCTTCGACCTGTCCGCTCCCACACGGCGGGTCTCCTCAGAGTGCCGTCGGCTGGGCAATGCCGGCTGGTGACGCCCAGGGGAAGGGCTTTCTCTGTGGCAGGCCCTGCCCTCTGGAATGACCTGCCCCTCGACCTTCGTACAATCACGGACCTTCGCCTCTTCCGCCGGACATTAAAAACTTACTTGTTTCAGATGGCCGGCCAGGCATAATTTTAAAATGGTTTTTGTAGGGTTTTAAACTTATTTTAGCACAGGCCCATATATTTAATTCATTTTAACTATTTTGTATTGTATTTATTGAATTTTGTTTTATTCGCTCCTGTGCACCGCCCTGAGTCCCTTCGGGGAGATAGGGCAGTTTATAAATCCAATAAATAAATAAATAAATAAATACCTACACACACACACACTCTCTCTCCTTACCTACCTACTGTATTTCTCTCTCTCTCTCTCTATCTCTCTCTCTCTATCCTTCTACCTACCTACCTACCTACACACACACACTCTCTCTTCCTACCTACCTTCTGTTTTTCTCTCTCTCTTTCTATTTCTCTCTCTATCCTTCTACCTACCTACCTACACACACACACTCTCTCCCTACATACCTACTGTATTTCTCTATATCTCTATTTCTTTATCTACCTACCTACTCTCTCTCTCCCTACCTACCTACTGTATTTCTCTCTCTCTCTATCCCTTTATCTACCTACCCACCTACTCTCTCTACCTACCTACCTACCTACCTATCTACCTACTGTATTTCTCTTTCTTTCTTTCACTCTCTATCTCTCTATCTACCTACCTGCTTTTTTTTGTAATTTGCCTTTTCAAAACCTTGGTGCGTCTTATACTCTGGTGTGTCTAATACTCCGAAAAATACGGTAGTCTGCAAATGATGCGAATAAACAGTAGTGGTTTATTTTGACACCACTACGTCATATTGGCTACAAAATTCAGTGGGCCATTAGGTGGCGACAAAGTTTAAAAAGAAAAAAAACTTTTATAGTTTAACTATAGTTTTATAGTTAGTCATTATTTGGGCATCTTCTGAATTTCTGCAGTCTAACTGAAGTACTGCTATTTATATTTGGTCTGGTCAAGCATCAAGTGAAGGCACAGAATTTGGATTCAGATCTCCTAACAAGCAGAACAGAAAGTCTTTATTTGTTGTACAAAAAATTGAATGTGGAACATCCTCTATTTTCCATCAACAATGTATCAGATCATGAGACTTTTAAACTGCTATATTGTGTTCATCAATTTCATTTTCTTTTATTGTGATCTAAAATAATCATCTTTCCGTAATGTTCATACTTTAATAATTGTTCAACTATTTGATATTTAATCCTATAGATTTCAGATATGTGTTAAAGAAAAATTAATAACTCATTTATAGGATTTGTATTTTTTATCACTAGATATAATTAATGATTATTTTGTTTTGATTATCAGTTACAAGAGGACTTCAGTGCTGAAGAAAATTTTCTTGTTTTAACAGAAATGGCCACTAGCCATGTTAAAATGCTTGTGGAGTTCACTAAAAGATTACCAGGTAATGAGATGTTGAATAAGTTTGGTCAAATTTGTTTTTTAATCAGAGATATTTGTTATTTTATATCCCTTGATATCCTCCTAATCTAATTAATACTCAAGGCACCTAATAAAATATAAAAAAATAAAAAATAAAAAGGAAAAGGCAACAATAATATTAATAACATTTAAAAATTAAATAACCGATGAAAGTTGTTTTATAGGTTTTATAAATACCGAGGGGGAACATAAACTGCAGGATGGCAATCATCTTAAATTCAATGCTTCTGTTTAATAGATTGGAGATATCATATAGCATATAATTGATCCTACTAGCATCTCTTTCACTCCAGAACATTCATTCCTTCTTAGAATCACCTTTGACCAACCTCTTTAGAAAACAGAAATCAATTATGTTAGCCGCCACCCTCCATAATTCATGCCCTTACCCTTTGACCTACAAGATCTGTTGCATAGCAAATTCTTCAGCAGGTAATATAAGTTATTATAGCAATTAGAGTAAAGCATTTCATTTTAGGCCCCAATCTATTAAATTAAGCAAATAATAAATTCCAGCATCTTCATTTCAAGTTTTTCATGAATAAAAAAAAAAGTTATATTCTTTATTTGTATATACAGATTATCACGGTTATACAGTGATGTTTTATTAACTCATAAATTCTTATGTTAGCCCCACCAGATCTATTATTAATTTGAAAGCATATTATCAAGCACCGGGAAATCAGGAGATTCAGGCAGTTCAAATGAGTATAAAGATATATTGCAAGCTTAAGCCCTCTACAAGAATCTGAGCTACTAATGGTCAAGGAAAGTTCAGAATAGAAAGGAATTCAAGATGGGCTGGACTTAGATCTTTTATGGGCACAAAGGAACTAATGAGTGATGAGAGTGAGAGCCTCCCAGGGGCTCAGCCTAGTCATCTCCTACACATATACAGATCTTCATACAGCTCTCTTATTAGAAAGATTCTATGGTAATAATTTTGCAGCAGAGAAAATGGTCACAGAGTTTCTCTTTCCGGTCATATAAAACCATGCATTTTCTTCTTATGATGACTTAAGTTTAAGCCCTTAAAAATTGGAGGGAAGGGATAAACAGCAAAAGAGTGATTAAACCTTTGCTTTTAGAAAATTACAAATCATTCAGATAAATTTGAAATAAATTTTTGGAATTAATTATAAGAATTCTTCCCATGGGAAAGTGCCTTTGTTTTGAATTCGTCTTTAAAAAAAGACTTTAAAAATAAAAAAAATACTACATAGTCATATTGTCTTTAAAAATATTATGGAAGAGGAATCAATTTTATTTGACAATAGTGAGGCTGACTTGAAAGTAGATTTAAATACAATAGGCTACAAAAATGACATGGAAGAAGGTATTGCACTGGATATACAAAAGGCTGATAGCCTAATAATTAAAAGGGATATGCAAATAATGAACCAAGAGAATGGCTTGGATAATTTTCCTATATTGGAGTTATAAAGGGTTCTTGATTTAAGAATTTTATGAAAAGGGATAAAGAAAAAAATGAAAAGAAATCAAGTTCTAGGAATTATTTGGATGAAAGATCAAGATTGTTAGAAGTCAAAAGAAAGAATATAAAGAAAGTTTATTTGATCAAAGTTAAAATAAATATGTTGTTATCTCTGGTAATCCTTAATGGACTTTTAATGACATCTGGATTGACATGGCATAGCTTTAAGAATTTATTTATAGATACGAGATGAGATATGGAAAAAGATAGGATTTGTTGTATCTTAAAAGAAGGTGATAGTTTATTATACTTTTGATGAAGAAGGAAGTCATATATTTCATTTTTAATTATATTTTTATTCTTTCATTTTTCAGAGTGTCTGTACGTTTTCTTTTTCTTTTTTCTTTTGTTAGTTTTTATTGTTTCAATGGTAATTTTTAATAAGATTACTATTAAAAAAAGAAAATAAACAAAATTTACCTATGGAAGCAGTTAGCAGCAGATATTATAAAAAGTAGTCAGTAAATGTAGTGCTATACTGCTCTAATTTACTAATAAGTCAGACAGTATCAGGTTACAGGTATTTAGCTTAAATATCAAATTTAATTCTAGTTAGACCAAGCCTCAATAGGGCAGATATTATAAATTAAATGTTTGTTTGATTTAATAATATCTTCATAATTTTTTCAGTTCACTGAAAATTAACATGGCTCTAAGGAGGCTTACTTGGTGATTGATGGAGACGTATTCCATTCACCTTGATAGACCAAGCCGCCACCACAGTTAACCTAGCTCTCTTCTATATCAGTTTATGACTAGTTGGCTAGAAAAATAAATGCATATAATCTAAAACACTTTTACAAGAGGTGGTATTCTACCACCCCTGATTTTTACCCAGTTATCTCTGTGCTTTTATAAAGAGAACATAGATCATAGTTGTTATAATTAGAAAGCAGACCTGATTAAAATATTGTCAGTGTTAATAATTCACCTTTAAAATGATATGTTTAGAGATCTTTATTTGAAAACTTAGACTGAAATGGGTAGTGCCTAAATATGATAAATAAAAATCCTTACTACTACATGATACCTTATTTTTTATGTAATCTATATAAATAAAAATGTAAAATAGTTTGTACGAATCCACTAATCTCAAAAAGTACCAAACTTTCACACAATGTTGACAAGGACTTCTGATAATAGAATAGCAAATCATTTTGTGCCTAGCACACGTGTATCATGTGCAAGGCAGGCACAAATAAAAGTTACTCACTGAACACGGTTTAAGCTCCGTGTAACTCCTCCCATCCGGCTGTACGTCATGGACACGTAACGGCAGAAAACCGCCTTGAAGGAACGTTGCCAGGGGCAACGTGGAAAGCAACGCATGTGCCTCCCTGTCTGCCTGCAGCTGCTCTCTTCCACACACACACGCACGCGCACGCAGGGCCACAGGATCAGAAGCGTCCGAGCCCCGTGTGGTAGTCGCCTGGCGGGCGTGTCGGGCGGGGCAGCTGGCTGCATCTCCACTAGCTCTCTCCGATGGCCAACGAGGTGCACTTTCCGGAGCCGTTGGAGAGAGCTGGTGAGGGCATGGCCGGCTGTCCTGCCCGCGGTGCGCCTGCCGGGCGGCGGGGGCTGCGTGTCGCGGGGCTCGGGGGCAGCGGCGGCGCGGGGCTGGTGGGGGTGGGCATGCAGTGCCCGGACGGCCACGCTCACTGTGGGAGGAGGCAGCCCTACACTCCTCAGCCCGATATGCCGGCCTTTTTGCTGCTTGCGGAGGGGGGGGGGGAGACTGATACACAGAGAGACAGAGAGAGAGGGAGAGACGAACAGAGAGATAATGAATGAGAGAGATCGACAGGCACACACACAGTGACAGAGAGAAAGGGAGGGGAGAGAGACAGACACACAGAGAGAATGAGTGAGGGAAAGATAGACAGGCAATCATATGCAAACAGAGTGACAGAGATGGGGGAGGAAGGAGAGAGAGAGACAGAGAGACAGAGAGAATGACAGAGAAAGACAGAGAAGGAAGGAGGAACAGAGGGACAAAGAGACTAATGACTTTGCCCACCACTGTGTTAGGCACAAGGGAGGGAGGGAGGAAGGGGGGGCCTGGAGGGAGTTGACTGAGGGGGGGGGGTCTGGGGAGGGGAGGGCTATTTATTTAGGTAGAGGAATATAGAGAGAGGAAGAAATACAGTAGGTAGTTAGGTAAGTAGAGGGATAAACGAGAGGGATGAATACAGCAGGTACAGGTAGATAGGTACAGGTATATAGAGATACATACAATAGGTAGGTAGGTAGGTAGAGGGAGAGAGGGAAGAATACAGTAGGTAGGTAGGTAGGTAGGTAGGTAGGTAGGTAGGTAGGTAGGTAGGTAGGTAGGTAGAGGGATAGATAGTGGGAGAAATACAGTAGGTAGGTAGGTAAGTACAGGGATAGATAGAGAGGGAGAAATACAGTAGGTAGGTAGGTAGGTAGAGGGATAGATAGAGGGAGAAATACAATAGGTAGGTAGATAAATAGAGGGATAGATAGAGAGTAAGAAATACAGTAGGTAGATAGGTAGGCAGGTACAGGGATAGATAGGGAGAAATACAATAGGTAGGTAGGGGGATGGATAGATAGATAGATAGGGAGAAACACAGTAGGTAGGTAGGTAGGTAGGTAGAGGGATAGATAGGGAGAAATACAGTAGGTAGGTAGGTTGGGGGTTATACGGTGGTTGTGTGTATGTGTGCAGATTGGTTGGCCATTTAACCAGACTGGGCCACAGCAACGCGTGGCCGGGTATAGCTAGTATTATATATAAAGTTCTTTTACACAGTCTATTTCATTAAGCTAATTAGAACAAAGGAAAAGCAAGAAGGAATGAAAAGAGTTGGAAAGTATCCAGTTAAATACTGAAAGTTGATAACACATCAGCTCTCTTCTAACCTACAAACAGGAAGTTAATTTGTAATATGCTAATTAGGCTGAGAGTAATCACCTTGTGATCTTAAATTAGATTAAGAAAATGTGTACATGTGAAAAAAACCCTAGATGAATTCTTGTTTGGCGGCTTGCGAACTGAAACAAATACACCCTTCGAATATGTCTTTATAGTTCAATAGTTTCTTTTTTTGTGCTAAAAAAAGAAATCCATCTACTTATTTTAGTTATCCTACAGTATATCTTTGTCACCCTAACAACCATTTTTCTGACTGCTAGCTTAATGTTCTCACATTTTATTTCAGGTTTTCAAATCCTGGATCATGAAGATCAAATTGCTTTGTTGAAAGGTTCAGCAGTAGAAGCTATGTTCCTTAGATCAGCTGAAATCTTTAACAGGAAACTTCCTAGAGGACATGCTGATCTCTTAGAAGAACGAATTCGCAACAGTGGTAGGTGTCCTTAATTAACAGCAATTAACAGCAAAAGGAGACTCACTGTTCTTTAGCAAAAAATCAGTCATCTTGTGAATGTCAAACTTCTCAAGCATTCAGTAGGAATCAGCCCAGAGTTCAAGACTATCAAGGAATTATAATTGTATTATAAAAATACGAATACTGAAAATAAATTTGTTTTATTATAATCAGCCATATCAGGGGATATGGAAAAAAATCATTTCTCATTAAGTTCAGTAAAATAATGTCATCCATGCAAATGCATGGCAATGACAAAACAAGCTAAGTATAGATTGAGTGGAAAAAGTGATATTAATTCATCTAAAATATATTCGGTCATGACTGATGTATATGATATTCAGTATATGGTTGGTTTCACATGATTACCATTACTACTACTTTTACAGCACCTTTCTATGTACAAAATGTGTTCATTGTCATTTAAATATAGTTACAGTATATAAGTATCTCAGCCATTATAAGTTATTATCATTTGAACCACTGTCTATGCTCTGGATTTCATATTTGGATGGCACACGTTTGAGAAACAAAATGAACAATTCCAGATGTGAAGGAAATATTCTTGCTTCTTTTTTCAAAGATGATCTAGGCATGAATGGGAGTATAAGATAAACATCTAGGACCGTGATGGTGAACCTACGGCACGCATGCTGCAAGTGGCACACAGAGCCCTCTCTGCAGGCACAACAGCCATCATTTCAGCTCAGATCCACTGCGTATGCACGCGTGCCTTTCACCAGCCAGATGATTTTCAGGTCTCTGCCGCGCATACACAGGGGCAAGACACATGCAGGAGACACGCATGCATGCACAGGGGTTGTGAGTACATGTGCGGGGGCTATGGGGAAGTGTGTGGAGGTTGGGCAAACATGTGCAGGAGGGTGTATGTAGGGTGTATGCGCAGGGTGTATGTATCACATGCAAATTGCATTATGGGGTGGGCACACGCATGCACGCTATTGGCACACAATGACAAAAAGGTTAGCCACCACTGATCTAGGAGTTATATTTTATTATATTTTTATTTTATTAAATTTATACCCCGCCCTTCTCCTTGTTAGGACCCAGGGCGGCGCACAGGCATTTTAAAAAACACAAAATACAATAAATATCAATTAAAATGTAATTAAATTCATCAACCCGTGCTAAAAACCCAATATTAAAAACCCTTACCAAATTATAAATTTTCTTTAAAAAATCAGAAACGGGGGGCTATTCTAGGCCGGCTTGTTGGAATAAGTACGTCTTAAGACGTTGGTGGAAGAGGCGGAGGTCCGAGATAGTGCGAAGGTCGGGGGGTAGGTCGTTCCAGAGGGCCGGGCCCGCCACAGAGAAGGCCCTTCCTCTGGGTGTCGCCAACCGGCATTGCCCGGCCGACGGCACCCGAAGAAGACCCTCTCTGTGGGAGCGGATCGGGCGAAGGGATGTATGGGGCAGGAGGAGTTAGGTTGCAATTTTCTACCCATTTATATGGGAATAAGTTCTATTACTGTTTAGTATTTTTGACTCTAAGCTATAAAGCTGTGCTACTCTTAGCAACTACACTAGTAGATATATGCCCAAGAATTAATAGAACTTAGGGCAATTTACTATCAGATGGTTTTAGTAGTATTTGTTTTCTGTCTTAATGTGTTATATATCTTGTTCTTGTTTTGCTATGCAGACTCTATTTTCTTGAAGACGGGTTGTTGAAATTCTATTAGGAATTATAGCTAAGGGTTGAGGGGTTTTAATATGTAGTTGCACAGTCTAATGAATGCATACTACATATCATAAATAAATGTATTTAAAATATGTAATGAATATGAACTTCTTCTGACAGAAAAACACCATCTTGAGGATTATTTCTGTGGCTTGCGTTGAGGTGATTTTTTATGTGAAAGTGAATGTCAAGTTGTCAGACAGCTCCTATTGTCCACATCTGTGAAATGCAGCAACAAAAGCTGAAAATATAAATATGCCAATAGATGTTCAATTTTTGGTCACCTGCCACAAGGTTGATTCCCAGGCTTCTGAATTCTTCTGAATTCTTAACAGTTATCAGCTTTCCCCTTCATAGACTGTCGGGCATTTTGAATTTGTATGTGACAAAGAAGCTTGGTGGTGACCTTTCTGACTTAGCACCCTCCTGTTAAGACAGTACTCTATGGATGATGGTGGTGACAGTAAGACTAACAGCCAAATAATTTGTGAGATGGAACACTATCTTACAAATAGCCCTGACTTCTTCTATATAAATATTTGTTCTGGCCCGCCGGCGGCCAGCAAAGCTGGCAGCAGAGTTGGGCAGTCAGGAGGTTGGGGAGGAACATGGGCCAGTCCTGGGGGCTGAGGAAAGCTCAGACAAGGGCTCTGTGTCGGAAGCAGAGAAGAAGCTAGATAGCATTGAGGCAGAGGAACAGCTGGAGCCTGTTCCCAGTGTGTGCATGCGCAGAGCTGCCAGAAGACAAGAACAACTAAGAAAGCAAGATAGACTTAGGAGTAAAGCCATACCTTGGAGGTGATTGGCCCCTCCCATAGGAAATAAAAGAGGAGCAAACAGGGAGTGAGCGTTTGCAGGAAACAATTTGTTCATTCCATCATTTCAAGAGTGGAAAGTTCTGTTTGTGACTATAAGAGACTCTGTGCCAAGTTTTGTCTTGCTCTGCATTTGGAAACTAGGTATTTGGCAGCTCTCCAAATGAGATAAGGTTTGTGATGATAAACAAACATTCCTCTGAAAGACTGTTTGCTAAGCCTTGCTGACTGTGAATGAAAGGAATTCATCGTCATGTAAATAAAAGAGGTTTTGCCGGCTTCTTGCTTTTTAAGAAAACCTGGGTCAGAACAATATTAGTTTAAAAAATATTTCTATCTAGAAGCAATACTTTCACCTGCTTTTGTTCAGTACCGATAGTTCCTCTTTATTTCATGGACTTATTATTTCAATAGTCTATAGCAGTGATGGCTAACCTTTCTTGGCTCGAGTGCCAAAAGCGGGGGGAGCGCAAGGGGGTTGTGCATGGGCGTGCCACACCCATAATGCTATGTGCGCGACCCCCCCGCTTTTGGTACACTTTTTTCGCCCTCCCCAGGCTCCAGAGGCTTTCTAGGAGCCTGGGGAGGGTGAAAAATGCCTCCCTCCCACCTCCAGAGGCTTCAGGAGCTTCCCTGAAGCCTCCAGAGGGCGAAAAATGGCCTCAAAAGAAGGCCTAAATCAGCTGGTCAGTGCATACAAGCACACTGGAGCTGACAGGGCAATGCCTCGCGTACCCTAAGAAATGGTTCCGTGTGCCACCTGTGGCACCCGTGCCATAGGTCCGCCATCACTGGTCTATAGCTATTGATCAGTTTTCATTAATGTTCAAAAAACCCAAGCTAACTCATGGGGATGGGCAAAAAAAAAGATGTAACATTAGTAAATGCATTTTAAATGATTTCTTTGGTAACTCTGAATACTCATTTATAGTCATGCATTTTAGTTGCAAAGAATGTCCAACAAATTTTTGTGCATTTGGTTTTAAAATCAACGCCTTTCCAAAGCAAATATCCCATTTGAAAATCATAATTTGGCAGGTGAAATTATATTTATTGGATTTTTTCCTGGTTTACAGTTGCAAACTCTTTCAGCGCAGTTTGCAAGATTTCAATACACCAACAGCAGTATTAAAATCTATTTCAAAAAATTCCAAAAGCCCATACAGGTCATAAAAAACATTTTCAAAAAGGATTAATTATTTGGATTTGAAAAAATCTGGTACAGCTACAACTAATGCAAATAGAAGCCAGGTTGAAAACCCCAAGGAGGGAATTAACAAGATTTTTAAAAAAAACATATTTGAAAAACAATCAGTTCAGAAAATACTGTGACCTACTCATTGTTTTTTATTTTACCAACAGAATCACATATTTTCTTGAATCACATACTAGACAGGCATATATTGGTAGCAATGGACAGTTTCTTGATGCAATAAGTGAAAAACTGAAATAAGCCTCTAATGAAATATTTGGAATTAAGAAAATACCTTGAATAGATAAGATACTGTGAATGAGGTAAAACAGTATGAGTAATTAATACGTGTGTTTACTTCTCAGTAACACAAGAACTAATTTACATTTTGATTTAATATCTACTGGCAGCTTCAAGCCTATCCAGATGAAAGATCTCTTCATCCATATTAACAGCTGTCGTACTTATAATTAATTAACTCCAAGCCACCTTCCTCAGAGCTGTTTTTCTTCTTTTAATTTAAACATCTAGCTATAATAAATACATAAACTGAATGCTTATTGCTGAACAATGGAAATTAAAATAGGATGTACAATAAAGTATACAAGTCTGAAAATGGACATAAATTTTGAATTATAACAGTAACCAAATACAAATTAAACCTTCCATTGAGCTAAACAATGAAGCTGCTAAAATAATATCGGAATAGTTTTCAGAAATTGTGTTTTACTTGGTTCATAGTATTTATTTATTTATTTATTTATTTTATTCGATTTATATCCCGCCCTTCTCCAAACGGACCCAGGGCAGCGCACAGGAAAATTAAAATAATATACAAAACCATACAAAAATATAAATTTTTAAAAGCTTATTAAATATGAAATCCTGTGCTAAAACCAATTAAGACCCCCCATTTTAAAACTATCTAAACTAGTCAACAGCGGAGGCTATGCAAGGCCGGCTTGATGAAACAAATGTGTTTTTAAACACTGGCGGAAGAGGCGGAGGTCAGTAATGGTACGGAGTTCAGGGGGCAGGTCGTTCCACAGGGCAGGGCCCGCCACAGAGAAGGCCCTTCCCCTGGGTGTTGCCAGTCGGCATTGTCCGGCCGACGGCACCCTGAGAAGGCCCTCTCTGTGGGAGCGAATCGGCCGTAGGGATGTATGGGGCAGGAGACGGTCTCGCATGTAACTAGGTTCCGAGCCATGGAGCGCTTTGAAGATGGTCGTCAGGACCTTGAAGCGCACCCGAAAGACCACAGGAAGCCAGTGCAGCTCGCGCAGGATTGGTGTTATATGGGAGCATCTAGAGGCTCCCGTAATCACCCGTGCGGCTGCGTTCTGCACTAACTGTAGCTTTCGAGTGCACCTCAAGGGAAGCCCCATGTAGAGAGCATTACAGTAGTCGAGTCGGGACGTCACGAGGGCCTGAGTGACTGTGCGAAGGGCAGCCCGGTCCAGTAAGGGGCGCAATTGGCGCATCAGGCGAACCTGATGAAACGCTCCCCTGGCCACGGCCGCCACATGGTCATCCATGGACAGCCGGGAATCCAGGAGGACCCCAAATTGCGCGCCCTCTCCACGGGGGCCGGTGTTTCGTCCCCAATGGCCAGAGATGGAGTAATCTGGCTGAACCGGGGTGCCGGTAACCACAGCCACTCAGTCTTGGACGGGTTGAGCTTGAGTTTGTTACTACCCATCCAGATCCGTACGGCTTCCAAGCACCGGGACATCACCTCAACGGCATCGTTGGGGTGGTCTGGGGTGGATATGTACAACTGAGTATCATCAGCGTACAAATGATATCCCACCCCAAAACCACGGATGATCTCACCCAGCGGCTTCATATATGTGTTGAATAGGAGGGGCGAGAGGACCGATCCCTGAGGAACCCCACAAACGAGAGGCCTCGAGGCCGACCTCTGCCCCCCTGCCAACACATATTGCAACCGACCAGAGAGGTAGGACGAGAACCACCGCAAAACGGTGCCTCCCAGCTCCAACCCCCCCAGTCGGTGCAATAGGATACCATGGTCGATGGTATCAAAAGCCGCTGAGAGGTCTAACAGGACTACGATAGAGGAATATCCTCTATCCCGCACCCTCCAGAGATCATCAACCAACGCGACCAATGCCGTCTCGGTGCTGTGACCGGGTCGGAAGCCGGACTGGCGCGGGTCTAGATAATCAATTTCCTCCAGGTGTCGCGGAAACTGTTGGGCCACAACACTCTCAACAACCTTCGCTAGAAAGTGAAGGTTGGAGACAGGACGAAAGTTCTCCAATAATGCTGGATCCAGGGACGGCTTCTTGAGGAAGGGCCTCACTACCGCCTCTTTCAAGATGGCAGGCAAGGACCCCTCACTCAAAGATGCGTTGACAATGCCCTGGAGCCAGCCTCGTGTCATCTCCCAGGATGCCAGTACAAGCCAGGAGGGACACGGGTCCAATAAACATGTGGTAGCCTTAAGTCTCTTTGACAACCTGTCCATATCCTCGGTAGTAACAAAGTCAAAAAAAAAACCATATGGAGAAATGCAAATCACTTCAAGAATGGAAACTCCCTAGATGGAAGTTTTACCTGAAAAAGAAATATAAAATCAAAATCATTAAAAATAATAATAATAAACACAGAAAGTATGTTGAGTCCTCAACTTATGACTATTTCTTCAGCAATTATTCAAAATTATGATGCGCTGAATGGACTTACAACATGCGCCTGAACTTACCACTGTTCCTGCACCCCTATAATCATTTTCTCAAAATTCAGGTGCTTCACAACTCCTGCTCAGAGTATTTTGCAGATGTGGCCAAAGGACCTTCCTTTTGTAGAGTATCTGTGCCCTTTGGACCTCATGTCCTACCCATCTCACAGCTGCTCTACAGGGGGCCTTTAAAAATATCTCAGAAACTTCAACTGGTGATCAGCATGCTTTGATATGTTCATGTGATGTCTCTACTCATGAGCAACACTGGTTTGTAATATGCTTCCGGGTATTATGAATAAAGTATCACAAATAAAGTCCTAACTAGCATAGGTCTATATTATTTATGGGACTGCCTATCTCCCCTGGTGTCTACCTAGCCAGTATAAGCCAGCAGAGTGGGGACTCTGAATTCATTTGATTAAACAGCACCATCTATTGTGATTTTACTCTGCCACCATGCCTGTCTTCTGGAACAAAATAGTTCTCTTGAAATATTTATGGCACTCATTATGTTCCATAAGTCCTTGAAGATCTGGCTGTTCTCCCTGGCCTTGGGATAAAGTGGACTGACTCACTTGATGAATTTATTTTTGACTACATTTTTCTAGTGAGTAACTGCATGCCAACTTGCTTAATTGGTTTGCATTTTTTTATTGTTTACTATATTGTGAACCACTCAGAATCAGTTAGAATGTCTAAATTGAATACTAAAATATTACAGAGGAGATATGCCTCTCTGCAATAATGGCTGTGTTCACATTTCACACTTCTGTAAGGGGGAATGATTTATTTGGTTTTAGTGTAGCTGTTTAAACCCAACTGTCATATTTTTAAACCATGTTTTAATATTTACCACATTATGTAAACCCAGCCAATTATAGTTTATTAATAAACTATGCTTAGTTAAACTGTGGCTTAGTGTAATGTGAATCCTTTCACCTTTAATAATGTAGAAACTAATCTACTTGGAATACAATTATCACTTGATTCACATATATTTTGTACAGTATTGCAGACTAATTCTGTTAACTGCCAACTGCCAGCAGTTCTGCAGTTTGATTCTCACTGGCTCAAGGTTGACTAAGCCTTCCATCCTTCCGAGGTTGGTAAAATGAGGACCCAGATTGTTGGGGGCAATATGCTGACTCTGTAAACTGCTTAGAGAGGGCTGCAAAGCACTGTGATGTGGTATATAACTCTAAGTCAGGCATGTCCAAAGTCCGGCCCGGGGGCCATTTGCGGCCCGGGGGTCGGTTTAATACGGCCCTCCAACAGCCCTCCCTGCTCTGTATAAATGTGGCCCTCCCTTCCTCCCTCTGTCTCTGGGGCTGTGTGGCTGGGAGGGAGGTGGACGGAGGTTACGGACGCCTCCTCCCGCAGCGGGCGAGGGAGCAGGAGGGGTGAGCACCCAAGGCTACCGTCATCTTAAGCACCACCGAGGCTGTCGCCCGGCAGGGGCGTCAGGCAGGGAAGCCGGTCGCGCCTCCATCGCTGCACGTTCTGGGGCTGCGAAGCTGGGAGGGAGGTGAACGCGCGGCCCCAGAATGTCCGCTTGGCGCGTTCACCTCCCTCCCAGCCACACAGCCCCAGAACGTGCAGCTCCCGCCGCACAAAGTCGCCCGGCAGGGGCGTCAGGCAGGGAAGCGGGTCGCGCGTCCATCGCTGCACGTTCTGGGGCTGCGAAGCTGGGAGGGAGGTGAATGCGCGGCCCCAGAATGTCCACTTGGCGCGTTCACCTCCCTCCCAGCCACGCAGCCCCAGAACGTGCAGCTCCCGCCGCACAAGGTCGCCCGGCAGGGGCATCAGGCAGGGAAGACGGACGCGGGGCCTCAGAACGTAAGCCATGGTGCCTGCCGGAGGGAGCCGCGATGGAGACGTGACCGGCTTCCCTGCCTGACGCCCCTGCCGGGCGACAGCCTCGATGGTGCTTAAGATGACGGTAGCCTTGGGTGCTCACCCGGCCTGCTCCCTCGCCCGCTGCGAGTGGCGAGGGAGTGACTGACAGACAGAGAGAGAGACAGAAGGGGAGGGAGGGAAAGACAGAGAGACAGACAGAGACAGAGAGAAAGAGAGGGAGGGAGAGAGACGGAGAGAGACACAGATAGAGAATGAATCGGAATCGGATGGAATCGGAGACAGACGGGGAAAGAGGGAGAGACAGACATACAGAGAGAGGGAGGGAGGGAGAGAATCAGAGAGAGTGACACACACAGAGACAGGGAGAGACAGAGAGAGGGAGGGAGAGACAGATAGAGACTTATTAAGTGAGTGAGAGACAGACACACACACACACACACACAGAGAGTGACAGAGAGAAAGGGAGAAAGAGAAAGAGAAAGAGAGAAAGAAAGAAAGAAAGAAAAAGAGAAAGAAAGAGAAAGAAAGAGAGAAAGAAAGAGACAGAAGAGAGACAGAAAGAAAGAGAAAAAGAGAGAGAGAAAGAAAGAGAGAGAGAAAAAGGGAAAGAAAGAAAGAGCGAAAGAGAGAGAGAGAAAGAAAGACAGAAAGAAAGAGAAAGAGAGAGAGAAAGAAAGAGAGAAAGAGAGAGAAAGAGAGAGAGAGTGAGAGAGAGAGAAAGGGAGACAGAAAGAAAGAGGAAAAGAGAGAGAGAAAGAAAGAAAGCGAGAGAAATGGAGAGAGAGAGGAAGAAAGAGAAAGAGAGAAAGAGGTAGGTAAGTTTTTTTTAAATTTATTTTCAATACATTGTGAAAACTCAACTGTCAGTTGATCTTAATGTTATGAAATGAAAAGTATGTCATTTGCAATTAACTTGGCATAAAATAATTTATTTGCATTTAATTGTAATGGTTCAAAGAATGTTCGGAAAAATGTTCGGCCCTCCACCATGTTCACTTCATCCAATCTGGCCCTCTTCGAAAAAAGTTTGGACACCACTGCTCTAAGTGCTATTGCTATCATTATATATTTACTTAAGTGAAAACTCCTTCATCTTGGAAGTTAGCTAATGCTATTGCTCAAACACAAGTTCCTTGAGTTCTCATTCACATCTGTCTTGTCTAATTGCTGCAGCATGAAATGTTTCCAGTCTATTTAGTACTTTGTTTTTTATTATTTTCATAAACACCCTTTTTTAGTGGAAAAGCAGCTATTCATAATAAAAGAGTGAAATATACCTATAGGATATTATGAACTGATTTCTACGAGCATAGAATGGATATTTAAAGTATCACCAAAAAGTGCCTCTCTGATAGGAAACCTACATTTGATCTTGGTCAAAAGTTCAAGAATTTTTCATTAGACTTGCTGATTTTTTTTAGCAATGAGAAAAATATTCCAAGCTTTGTTTTGTTATACTATTTCAATTTATTATTATATGGATAAAGATATAATAGATATAGATGAACCTCCCTATAATTTCACATATTGAAATGAGTTTAAGATACTTATGTAGCAGGGAAATATTATGCAACCCGAGTGATTCAACATCCATTTAAACCTGTACATCTACAGTTGAGCCCAATTTCCCATACTGTTTCCTGAGAATTTCATATGAAACATTTCTCAACTATCTGTATGGTTCTTGGAAATTAAGGAGTGCAATAGTTGGATGCTTATGTATACACTACAAAACAAGATTCAGCTCTCCAAAATATATTTAAGATACTGCAGCAGCAACAACAAAAACCCCTATTGTGCTACTCAGGTCCTATTGAATAGGTCACTAATGATAAACCGTTTCAACTGTATTCAAATTAAACATGTACTGATCAACTCTTCAAACAGATCAACATTAAGGAATTTCCATGTGTGGTTGACCTAAAACTCCCAGTAACTCTAATCAGCATGGTCTATGGCAGTGATAGCTAACCTTTTTTGGCTTGTGTGCCAAAAGCGGGGGGAGCACAGGGGGTATGTGCGCAGGTGTGCCACACCCATAATGCTATGTGCGTGACCCCCTGCTTTTGGCATGCTTTTTTCACCCTCCCCAGGCTCCAGAGGCTTTCTAGAAGCTTGGGGAGGATGAAAACAGCCTCCTCCCCCCACCTCCAGAGGGCGAAAAATGGCCTCAAAAGAAGGCCTAGGTCAGCTGGCCAGCGCATACATATGCACTGGAGCTGAGAGGAAAACGCCTTGCATGCCCTAAGAAATGGTCCCGCGTGCCACCTGTGGCACCCGTGTCATAGATTCGCCATCATGGGTCTATGGCAAAGGATATTGGGAGCTAACATTCTTTAACAGGGCTATAGTTTCCCCATTTCTGATTAATAGAAGAATCTTGACAGTATAATGATATTGTGACAGCAAATAATATTAATAATGTGCTGCATTTATCTATTTTACAGTTTGAGTTCCGTTCTATACAGAATGTATTTTTAAACATATTTATTTATGAGATTTGCAGAATTGGTGCTAGAGTTTATGTTATACAGGAAAATAGCGCCCTCTTGTGAATAAAATAGCATATAGCCATCCTATTGTGAAACCATAAAAAACAAAAATAAAAACAAAGGGATATAAATCTGACATGGAATTAGAGAGGAAGGGGTGTTGTTGTTTTTTAAAGTAAAAGGATTTTTGTACAGCACTTTCTTTGTTGATTTCCAGGCTCTTGAACAATTATGGTGTTGAATTGTCTGAATTTTAATTACCATGAATTGCATCATAATTCTATTATAAGTCTACTGTTCCCATTGCCTTATAGGTATCTCAGATGAATACATAACGCCCATGTTCCATTTCTATAAAAGTATTGGGGAACTCAAGATGACACAAGAAGAATATGCTCTGCTTACAGCAATTGTTATCTTATCACCAGGTAATTAATGTTCGTTGTTTTAGAACAGGCAAATCTGTTCAGGCAATAGAACCCTGGGGTGCATCGGTTGGAAAAACCATATTCCAGACAATCAATTCTGAATTATGTTACCAAATTTTAAGAAAAAAGGAAAGAGGCATGAAAAAGAGAATGCTAATTTCTTACACAAAAACAGTAACTGTAATTAAAGTATGTTGGGCAAATATTTCTAGAGTGCGTGCATATCTGTTGACTCTGTGTGCCACACTTCACATGTACATGTATAGGCATGGGAAATACAGTCCAGATGCTCGCTCCTCTTCTGTTCCTGCAATGAAGACGTCTTAGAATGGAGCACTCAGAGTATTCCTAGCGGCTGCTCAAGGACCTCTCTCAGGGAGCCCCCTCCCAATCCACCCCTGCCCAGATCTGACCCATTTTTAAATTCAATCTTTCACCAGCTTCTCTCCTCATACCAAAAGTGGTCCAAATGTATACCTTTGTGAACAAGATTTCCTTCTAGCATTCTACTAGAAGGAATGTATTGGAAAGAAACCTATACAATTCTACCCTGTGTAAGATTACAAAGGTTCACATACAATGGTTTAATCATAGACATTTCTGCATTAAATTTTTCAAGTAACCTGTTTTACATTCAAAAGACAAGACAAACTACATGTTACATTAGCCTACATCCTCCAGGGTTGGTATTTGGAGGTCTAGTGCAGTTAGAAGAAGACTTAACCCTTTGCCTCCATACTAGAGAGTTATCTAAGCATTTATTTTTCCCTGGAGTACAGTTATGGTCAAACATTTCAAACACATAAATTTGACAACATAAAGAACAAATTTAATATCAAAGTCTGTTGCAGCTGTTAAGATGCAATAGTTCTGATACTAACAGCATAAAATGATAGGGGCCTAGCTAGAAGAAATCTGTGAGTTTCGTGGGATTTGTGTTACAGACAGCCTTCAACTTAGAACCATTCATTTAGTGACCATTCAAAACTGGCACTGAAAAAATTTAACAACTGTCTTACTTAGAAACAGAAATTTTGGGCTCAATTGTGGGCCATAATTCAACACACTCACATTTCTTTTTTATTTTGTCTATTGCTACCATTGTTAAGATTATGGGTAAGAAGCAAAAGTACAAAAATACTACTACTACTACTAAGCAATATTTAACACAATACTGTGAGCCAAAGGCCTGTGAGAATAAAAGTTTTGAGTGCCTTTCTAAGGGGAGAGAAGCCAGCTCTACTTTCACTTTCACTTTATTCAAATTTATATACCGCCCTATCTCCCTTGCCGGACTGCAGGCAAAGTATTCCACAGTTGTTATACTATCTTTGCATAACAGAGATAAATATTTCTGCAATAATAGGATTTTGAATTATTTCTATTATCTCAGGATCAGGGTGTACAACCTTCTCTATAATAATCTGTAGTATCAAGCAAGTTAATAAGTAAAACTAATCCCATCAACACTGCAAGTTTTTACAGATGCACAATTTTGCATACAATAAATGGGAATAAAATAGCCTATGAACAGAGAAATGTTGTATTTCACTTGCAATTGGAACACTTTGGTCTTCATAATTTACATATATCAAATAATACTATTTTTCCCAATCTTCTTTGAAAATTAAAACTAGATCGGCAATACATAAAGGATAGAGACTCGATTGAACGGCTTCAAGAGCCTCTCCTTGAAGTTCTGCAAACATTCTGCAAGCTTCATCACGTGGATAGTCCTCAACATTTTGCTTGTCTCCTTGGTCGCCTTACAGAATTACGGACTTTTAACCACCATCATGCAGATATGTTGATGTCATGGAGAGTTAACAATCACAAATTCACACCTCTTCTTTGCGAAATATGGGATGTGCAGTGATAAGCCTGGTTTTTACTGGATCGTAAATTAAGTTTATGTGGGACAACAAACTTGAATCCATAACATCATTGTATTCATTCAGTGTTTTTGAATTGTAAATATTTTCTTAAAGCACTTAAAATAATTGATAGTAGCTCATTTTTATTGAAGTTTACATTTGTGTCTGTTTACATAGAATATCTGCCATGGTTCTTAAGTTCCTTGAAACAAAAGTGAATTTCTATTTGCCTGAACCAAGTTCCTGTTATTTCTTTTGAAATTAAAGTGGTATACTACAATTTCTTTTTTTTTTAATTTTCATCTTTGTTCGTTATAAGCCACTACTTATAAGTTGATAAATTGATAAATATTTCTCAGAACCAAGCTGAATGCTATCTATCAGTCCTAAACTATTGGAAACTATACCAGCATAAAATACACTATCTATCCTGCTGTAGATACAATGTTGGCAAATGTTGCTGTCCTTATTTACAAGATATATTAAAGACAAACCTGTGTGTTCCTTCCTTTCTTACCCAATAACACCATCTCATGGGAAAACTATGCACCAATCATTCTTCTTAATGTGGATCAAGGCAGGCAAGGATGATTAGACAGGTGAGGTCAGCCATCGTTCAAATCTTTGTTCCAGTTTTGCACGAATGCATTCAGAAGAAGTCTGACTATTGGCTGGTAGGGTAATTTTGAATTATTTTTTTGAACAATTATTTTAAATTGTTCTCTTTATCACTAATCTTTCCCGCCGATTTGCTTGGGTAACAATAAGTTGTTTTTCTCCTGCTAGATAAAGTAACTTAATACCTACATAACACAATGTGTGTTCGGAGAATGGTTAGCATCAGTGTTGACCCCTCCTAAATGAAAAAGAAAATTCTCCTGGTTCATAACAGTGGCCAAGCTGATGCTTGCTTAACCATGCTTTTCAACTAACTCACAACAGGACAGATTTGTAGAACCTGGAGACTAGGACTGAGACACTACAATGACTTTTCCCCACTATATGTTAAATTAAATACTGTTGTGGGTTAGCTTTACCAGAGTAGAGGGCAAGGAAGTGTTTGGATTGGACCCCAAAGTTTTTTTAAACAACTTTATTAAGTTTTTTAAAAAAGACAAAATACAAATTAACAAAAACAAAAAAAAAAGATTAAAAGAAATGTGGAGGGGATCAAGGAGGGAGTGAAAAAGTCACCAAAGAAAAGAAAATACAAAAACCAGTTTTGACTTTTTTCAGGACAAATTTATAATAAAATAATCCCTTACTCTAAATTAAAACAAAAAGAACATATAGACAATATAAAAATTAAATGAAAAACTAAACCTATATAAAATAACCACTTATTCTCTCTTTCTAAAGAAAATAGTCCAAAAGTGGTCTCCATATAGAATAGGATAGAGAGTTCTAGGTAGGCTGCGCCTGTCTATATAGAACTAAACTAAACATTAAACTATGGTATGAACCATAGTTAACAAACCAGAATCCTGAGTCCACATCCAAACTAACCCAAAAAGACACCATGTATTTTTACACATTGACCTAGGCAATAAATGATAGGGCACACAATACAGATAGTCATCAACTTACAACAGTTTATTTAGTGACTGTTCAAAGTTACAATGGCACTGAAAAAAGTGACTTATGGCCATTTTTCAGCGTTATGACCTTTGAAGCATCCCTATGATCGTGTGATGAAAATTCAGATGCTTGGCAACTGGTTCATACTGATGACTATTATCCCAAAGGTGCTTTTTCAAGAGGCAACTGGACTTTCTTGTTTTTCTTTGAAGACATTTTGCTTCTCGCCCAAGTAGCTTTTTCAGCTCTTCTTGGATGAGAAGCAAAACGTCTTCAAAGAAAAACAAGAAAGTCCAGCTGCCTCTTGAAAAAGCACCTTTGGGATAATAGTCATCAGCATGAACCAGTTGCCAAGCATCTGAATTTTGTTCACACGATCATGGGGATGCTTCAAAGGTCGTCACTCTGAAAAATGGCCATGTCACTTTTTTCACTGCCATTGTAACTTTGAACACCTTTGGAACAACCATGACCTGGATGCAGAGGCGTAGCGTGGGGGGTGCAGGGGGTGCCGGCCGCACCGGGCGCAACATCTGGGGGGGCGCGCTCGGGCAGCCCCCTGCCCAATCCAAAAAGCCCCCTAGATGGCATCTCTTGGGCGGCATGAATAGTACATTTAAACACTTCAAAACCCGCGTTTGATCCCCGGCGCGGCTCGACGGATGGCGCTGGGCTCGGAGCTGTCAGAGCTTCTTTTGCAACAGTTTTGGCTTTGGGGGGGGGGGGGGAACAATGAAATCAAAACGCAAAAAAATCCAAATTGTTGCAAGGAGCGCCTTTCCTTTCCTTCCCGACGCAGCGAGCACGCCAAAGCTATGGGAGAGTGGGGGGAAGGAGGGAGGGAAAAGAGGAGGAGGAGGAGGAGGCGGCGGCGGCACGGGGGGGGGGGAAGAGGAGGTGGGCGCCCGTTGGCAAAGAGAGAGAGAGAGAGAAAGAAGAAGAAAGAGAGGAAAGAAGAGATAAATTGGGGAGGGGGAGGCAGAAGGAAGTTTCTCCGCAGCAACCCCCGCTGGGCTCAGGAGAGGGACCAAAGAAATGCAAACCCCACTCTGGATCCAGACCAAAGTCCGCCGAGAGATCGAAAAATCCCACCACGGAGTTGAACAGGGTTTAATGCCAAGTTAGCTTGAGGAAAGGTTGGAGCCCCCGTTCTATATTTTCTTCCCAACAGCAGTTCTCCAGATGCGCTGAAAAGTTCACATGCAGGGCATGAACCTCATCTCCCTCCCGCCCCTGTCAGTGCTTGTTTCAAGGATCTGGGGATACTGTTGCTGTGCACTGAAGATCCGTCGGTGGACCTGCCATCTATTTCTTTGCGCTAAGACGGATCCGTCGGTGGTCCTCTGATTTATTTGCCTAGGCGCATTCTCCGTGTTCCCGACATACTTACTCCAAAATCCCAGCGAGATCAGATGGGACCTTCTCTGGCAAGTGGGCATTAAACTGCAGCTTGCTTCTTCAGGGGTTTTCTCCAACTTTAGTTCTGTGAGATTTGCTCTTGGGGAAGTGGTGCAAGGAAAGGATGTTTAAACCTTGGTGGATGTCAATGAATCTACTTTTAAAAAGTACCAGTGTTTTCCCCAACCTAATGCCCCCCCAGATGTTCTAAGCTAGAACACCTATCACCATTGGTCCTTGTAGTTGAGGATAATGGAAATCTACTCCAACATAGCTTGAAGATGTCCAGATGGAATCTATACTGTCCAGATACAATATATAAACTGTATCTATGAAGCTTATTTGTGAGTAGTGAAAGTGATCTCTATCCTGAGAGGCACGTGTTCCTATTGGAAGGGAGAGATGTAATTTGAGATAACAAGGGGGGGGGGGTCACAGTACAGAGTTGGAGCAGGAATCAGCCGAAGTTGAGAAATTCACTTTACAATCTTGTACAAACAATTCCCTTGGATTAAAACTAGAAATGTGAACATTCACCTTGACACAAAATCCTCTTTAGTCTTTTTGGAAAGGTACCAGAAGAAACTGGCCCATGCCTCACATCAGGAGAAAGCCACCAGGCAAGGTATAGATCGGTTTTTAAAAGGAGCATGTGGATTGACCTGTTTTATTCAAGATGGTCAAAGTAATTGGTTAAAATAAAATCACCAAGCACACTCACTGATCTTGTCCTATAAAGCAGGGGTCTCCAACCTTTGCAACTTTAAGTCTGAACTTCAGACTGAGAAAGCTCTGCAGGTATGCAAAACCTATTGCATACCTACAGAGAGAAGAGTTGGAAGATGCAAGAAGATGGATGGTGAGAACAGTTGCGATGCTGGCTTGACCTTAATACAGGAAACAAGCAGAGAACAACTGGAAGCAATTGATCAGCTTCAGGCAGAAATTAAAAAACGTACTACGCAGATGAATACGCTGCACCAGCGATTTGCTTTTTTGCAAATCCAAACATTGTTGGATACTAAAAAAGATGATTTTATTAAGAAACAAATTCAGCACACGTGTGCTTAGTACACGGAATTGAATGCTGCATCTATGCTCACCGAAATAACTCGACTTCGGCACCACATTATCTTGTATAAGGAGGTCAATCCTGATGAGCAGGTTGCAAACTGGTCAGCTTTAGATTTGCTTCGCTGGGTGTATAAGTGGAAGCTGCAAGAAAGTTTAACTAACTTTGTTGTCACATTAAGAATCTTTCTTACTATCACTGTTTCTACAGCGAGTTGTGAAAGAAGTTTCTCAAAACTTAAACTAATTAAAACATATCAGAGATCTACAATGAGCCAAGAAAGACTGAGTAATCTAGCAATACTGTCCATTGAGAGAGACTTTAATGTAGATTTCAATTCCGTTGTTGAAAAATTTGCGCTAATTAAAAGCAGGCGAATTTAAATTAATCTGTATATTATATACAGATTGATATCTTGCACTTCTATTAAAGAATTACAATTAGAGGTACAGGATTGAGGAAGTTGGCTCCATCTAGCCAAGTCTTGGATCGTCTCCAGGGTATGGTTCCATTTTGATGTTTAGTTTTTGTTCTTGATATTGATATCATCTTGATAGGATGGTTGTGAGACGACATATAATAGCATGGCCCATGCTAGGTTACTACATTTGTAGATTTGTATTCATAGACCTGCTGAAAATGTGGAGAATGTGTAATGCATGTTCGCACTCAATAAAGTGTTTGAAAATAAACTTGTATTTAGATGCATTTTACTTTAATTACATCAGTATTTTCATAACAAACAATACATGTGCTTAGGGGGTAAGGGTTTCTTTAACTAATCTAGTGGAAGAGACTCGAGTGCTAAAATCCACGGGTTAGGGGGCGCAAATTACTTGCCTTGCCCCGGGTGCTGACAACCCACGCTACGCCACTGCCTGGATGACAAGAATCTCCATAGACCAGAGGTCTCATTCTCGCGGCCCGCAAGCCAATTGCAGCCTGCAGGACGGTATCTTGTGGCCCCCACCGTGATATGAAAGTATAATATTATATATTATAATATTAATATAATATATAATATTAATATGCGGCCCAGCCTCACCCAGCCTCTGCCTCCAGCGGCCCCCAGGTAAATTGAGTTTGAGACCCCTGCCATAGACACTTATGGCCATTGCTGTGTCACCCAGGGTCATGTGATCCCCCCTTTGCAACCTTCTAACAAGCAATGTCAGTGGATTCACTTTATAACCAGATTCCTAAATTATCAACTGCAGTGATTCACTTAACAACGGTAGCAAGAAGGTCATAAAATGGAGCAAAATCACTTTAACAAATGTCTCACGGCTACCTATGGCTGATGCTGGTCCGGGTGCATTTTGCAGTTTATTCTGTGTCCAACGCAGCCATACATACGTGTTGGGACATGTTTTATACCCAGAGATAAGGAACTAAGTCTTGATTCTGCTTCTGATCTATTTCTCTGCCTCCACACTGACTTTTCTAGTTAGGGCTGCTGGTGTTGCAGCCTCTAATTCTCCACACACACACACACACACACACACACACACACCCAAAGCATAGAGAAAGGTTAAATGTTGACAACCGCCGCCTGACTCCAAAGCAAGGTGTAGTAGAGCAGGGGTCTCCAACCTTTGCAACTTTAAGTCTGAAGGACTTCAGCTCCCAGACTTCTCCAACCTTTGCAACTTTAAGTCTGAAGGACTTCAGCTCCCAGACTTCTCCAACCTTTGCAACTTTAAGTCTGAAGGACTTCAGCTCCCAGACTTCTCCAGCCAGCTTTGCTTTAAGTCAGCTTTGCTTTGCTGGCTGGAGAATTCTGGGAGCTGAAGTCCTTCAGACTTAAAGTTACAAAGGTTGGAGACCCCTGTAGTAGAGAGAGACAGAACCTTAGCAAGAGCTGCTCCCATTCTCGCCCGTCCCCTGCCTTCTCTCTCAGCTGAGGAGATACCAGCACTCGGGTCCAGAGAATAACCCGCGGCGACTGTCACCTGACACATACACACACACGCACCACCGCTGCATCCCTTCCGTTTGAATCCTCCCCGAACCCCAGCCTCGCCAACCCAGCCTTTCGCTACGGACGCCGCAAGGCACCCGGCCCATCCCGACAACTGGCTCTCCCTCCCCTTTTCGCCCGCAGCCTCCGCCTCGCCGGCCTGGGCCCCGCCTCGCGTCAGCTGATTGGGCCTTTCAAACTGTTGCGGGCGGAGGCGGCCGAATGAATCAGGGAGCGCTGGAGCTCGAGAGGATTCCCTGCTGCTGCCGCAATCTCACGTGTGTATGTGTGTGTCCCCCGGCAGAGGATGCGTGGGGGGTTCTGACTCTGGGCTTCCCCGTAAGTATCGCCGAGTTTCCCTGTTGGATAGCAGGTTGTTTGATTGATGTGTGATTTCTGCTGGCTGAGAAATCGCAGTAGGTCCCCGAAGCAGATTTGGGGCTGGTCACCACCTACTAGGCTGAAGCGTGGCTGCTTGTTTATGGCTCAGTAGAGCGTCTTAAGTTCCCTGTGCCATGCAAGGGGATGTATTGCCTTAAGCCTCAAGGCGTTCATGCTGTTTCCTTGCTTCCTTGGGTTAGGGCTCGCAGGGATCTGCAAAGTTGGCAGTCGCTGGCGGGGGAATTCTGGGAATTGAAGTCCACCTGTCTTAAAAGAGCCAACTTTGCAGACCCCTGGGCTATGGGAAAGTGCTGGCCATTTACCCAGCAAAAGGGAAGAAAATCAATTCAGCGCTTGCTCTCTGTTGCAGTGACGCACATACAGTCTTGACCAGCAGTTTTCTCGCCCGGAGGAAACGGCTTTCTGCAACCTCAGCCCTCATTCCGGCAGGTATTTTTTGGAAAATGGGAGCTGTAGTCCCAACAGGGAGGCAAGTTGGAGGAAACGTGAAATAGAAGCTATGCTGACTTTTTACCGCATTTGGCCAATGGCATAAATACTCACAATACTGAAATTGACAAAAGAATGAAAGGATGTGACATAGTATAACAGCCTGTGGCAAGTTGTTCCTTCCCCTGGCTGCTTTTGGAGTTCAAGAGTTCTGAATTCAAGGTTATATGGTCTTCTAGTAATTTTAAAACAGTGGTTTTTTCAAAATTGGCAAGTTTAAGATGTGTGAACTTCAATTTCCAGAATTCCCCAGCCAGCATGCATGAAGTTTGAAAAATACTGGTGTAAAGTAATCCTATAACATAGACTGTGGTATAAACTATTTTTATTTGTGGATTTATATAATAACCTTAAAAATGGGATGCAATTATAAGGCGTGTTACTAACATCACATACATAATTGAATATGTAGTTATGCATATGATTTGTGTAATAATTCACCTGAGGGTGACACACTCATCCCTCACTACAGCTGCAGCGTCCCCAGAAAATGAGTGAAGTTGTTTTGTTTGGTTGTAAAACAGTACTTCACACTCAGTCCTACAGGTTCAGAGATGTGAAGCCCAAATAAAATATCCTTTCAGTTTACAATTTGAAGGCTAAACTGTAAAGTGTGAAAATAACAGGAAGGCTCTCACAAGAACAATCAAAATATTGAAAGCCATGCATTCGCAAAAAAATGATTTTCCTCAACTTCCAGAAGATTAAGAAGTGCTTCCTTTGGAAAAATAATTGTGTTGGGTTAACTGCCCAAATGTCTTCTCCCTTTTTCTAACTATTGTTGAAAAATTGTTAAGACAAGGATTCCTCTGAAGAAAGTATCCTTTTTCCTGGTTCTGAAAGATCATTGCTAGTATTTTAATTGTACCAAAAATTAATATGCATCTCTAGTAATATTCAAATAGCATTTGAAAGGTTTAGTTGAATACTACAAGATCATATGGTCTGAAATTATGACATGTAGCTTGTTCCTGTTTCTGCTTGCTTTGCAGTTGGCCCACTGAATTCAGTAGCATTTCCACCCAAGTATATGAACATGATTATATTATGACTGGGTTTATGTATTTTAACCCATGGTTTATGTTAATTAGCATTTGTTAAACAAGCCATGTAGCCTGCTTCTAATGTAAGGTCATATGCTGTGATTTATAAATCACAATGGTTATGATGTGTGAACTGAGGTGTATTTTGTATTCAGAGATCACATTCCTAATTCAACCATTTTATGAAAGAGAGAGAAAAAGGAACAAACTTAATACTTGTATATCTTTTTTCTTCTTATTTTTTCCCATAGAAGACTTCCTGGTTTTCTTAAACCACAATTTCCTGTGATTATTGAACTATAAATCTGTGATTTGCAAGTTTTCTTTAAAGGCCAAAGGGAGGAATAAAGAAAAGAAAACCAGGGTGAAAAGGCATATACATCTTATTTTTTCCCAATCCTTCAAATCTTGATTTGAAAAACAAAGAATATGATTACTGAAACAAGCTGTGTACAAAATACTAATGTTCAACTATGACTTATTAAATAAACCACAGTTTGATAGATTCAAGCGTAATCCCTGAAATATAGTTTAGAAAAGGTCCCATTCATCCCAAAAATGCAAGTTACATTGTACATAGTCCTTGATTTACAACTTTTTGTTTAATGACCATTCAAAGTTACAATAGCACTGGAAAAAAGTGACTTTTGACCATTTTTCACATTTATGAGCATTGCAACATTAAACACTTGGCAACTGACTCATATCTATGATGGTTGCAATGTCCCAAGGTTATGTGATCACCTTTTGCAACCTTCTGACAAGCAAAGCCAATGGAGAAGCCAGATTCAGTTAACAACCATGGTACTAGCTTAACAACTGCAGTGATTTATTTAATAACTGTGACAAAAAAAGATTGTAGAATGGACAAAACTCTCTTAACAATGGTCTCTCTTAGCAACAGAAATTTTAGGCTCAATTATATTTGTAAATCAAGGACTACCTATAATGAGCTGTAATGAGATTTCTGTTTTGGTTAGTGAATTGTAATCTGAAACACTGTAGCTTATTCCATAAAAGATCAGTCAGTCCGCAACTTAACTCAGTATGTAAATTCAGATACTAAATCTGTAATGTGAGAAGCAAAATTCTAGCCATCAATTTGTGAGCTTCATACTTGTAACGTATTCCAAAGACAGATGTAATATTATGAAGTGAGCTGATATAAACATCTTCTGACATTTTCTTTCAAGTGTGCAGTTTTTCCCCCAAATAGGCAGGCTTTGTGTGGCATTCTTGAAAAATGAAGATGCTGAACATTCTTCTAATAGTTCTTTTTTTGAATATTTTCCTTTGTTCAAGCCAATAGTCTGCCTTGCATATTGGGCAGTCTTTTTGTTACTGTGGCAGTTGGCTTGTTAAGGGCCTTGTTTAAATGTGTAAGTGTTCCATCATTTAATGAGAGCAGTATTTTTGGTAGCTGTTGCCACCATATTTTTTTCCTTCTAAAATGTCAATGAAGCCCCTTACATTGGCCTGTTAAGACAAAGAGCTTTTTATGTAAATGAACTTTATTCCCTGCTACTCACTGTGGGAAGCTGAATACATTAGTTAGTAAAGACTTGTTCTACTTTCTGCCTTTTTTGTGTAGTATAAAGGAGAGAAATATCAGGAAGTTTCTTAAGTTCAAGTAATAAATGGTGACATTTGTTTACGATCTGTGTTCCCAGCTGGATAGAAACTGAGATTTTTTAAATGTAGCTTTAAATTTACCACTTTAGCAATATTGGTATGCAAGCGAATTATTTTCTATATGTGATCTGAAGATTAGTTTAAAATTGAATGAAATGAAATTTACATGGAGGTTTTTGTTCTAAATACTATTATACACTAGGATTTGCATTCCAATAGAACTGTTCGCAATGTAGGTTTTTTTTCATACGGTATTAATTATTCAATTAATTGAAGTCTCATATGCTATAAGTGTTTCTATGGAAATTTGTAAAAATTCAGATTTCAATTGCAGTTTGAATTCTTTCTATTCTTTGGCAACAGTCGAGGAAATGTTCTTCACTTGAGGCAACTTTTTTTTTTAAAATGAGATAAATGTAAAAATATAAATAATGTTTAAAATGTATGGGAAACTAATGTGCAAACACTGGGAGTTATTTCATACTGATATACTTAGAATTATTCCTATGCTAACATTTAAATTAACTTTAACTAGATTGATAGAATTGATAATTTTCAATGGAAATTAGTCATTCTTAGATTTTCCTTATCTAAATTTCAAATTTACAGTAGGGCATGTAATTTGACATCTATTTATTTATGGGACTCAAGCAACTGAGTAAGAATAAATATGAGAACGAGCTTTCTGTGACATCTGTCACCCTACTGACTGCCAGAGTTGGTTCAACTGATCTGGCTGGCTCAGTGGCCTCTTTTCCTTTTATTGCATCCCTTTGAAAGCTGTGTGCCTAGTGAAAGAGGGCAGCCATTCCAGATAAGGAGAACTGGAATGACTCCTTCAATTTCAATTCTTATTCGTATGTCATTTTTACACTTCCCAGTTTGAAAACTGTAGATCAATTACTTCGGAAGAAAGTCATGGGCAAGTATCGGTATTATTCAGTTGATTAACAATCAAGTTTTTAAACTATGTGAAAGTTATTGCTAATATGGATGTTAGTTATTTTGCAAGAACTATGAAGAAAAGAGCTGAAAAATCTCATATTAATAAAATAATGGTTACAGATCTGTGAAATGTTTTTTTACTGGAGGATGTTTTCATGTTCATTGAACATTCTAGAGACGGTTTTAAGAAGTCTAGCAATCAGTGTCATTTTGCTGGAAATATAAAATGCGAGGGAATATTTACACATATGAATCCCTTGCATTGTCTACCATTTGATTTTTTTACTCATATTTGCCAATATGTTTTAAAGATGTTATCTACTTTTGACATATAAAAACATGGAATGTTATAAGCCTTCAACGTTCATGTTTAGTATCTCCATAATCCTTATAATATAAGGATTATGGACATACTGAGCATGAAAGTTGAAAAAATTATATTCAATATTATAAATAAAGTAAAGTCCCAATTGTGATAATTAATATCGGTTTACTTTTTCTTGATCTGTTGCTGTCTTTTCAATGTTACAGAAAAATGAAGGTAAATAAAATACAATTTGACACTTTTAGCTGAAAGTCTCTTTTTCCCCTTCTATTCCTAGGAACATCCAGTTACCATGCAACATACAGTTCAGGTAGGCAAATGGAAATATTACCGTTATTAAAAAGTTTCCTACTTTCTGATATGTATCTGAATATCATAACCAACTATAGATGTAATGTTTAACTCTAATGGAATATTATGCTTGTTTTGTCAAAACATATGTTTTTTAAAAAATACTGACATTTTTCAGAGTAATGTAGATGGATTGTACAAGCCAAATTCAGCTTTTAATAGAGCTACAATACTCCAAAATAATAGTGAATCATTTGGGGAATATATATTACATTGTTATGAACTTTCCATTTTTAAAAGACATTGATAATGGATTGCAAATATGATCAGTTGTTGCATAGTGCTGAAATTGTAATCAGTCTTGTTGCTATGTACCTTAGGTGTGGTTTGGAGATGATTTACCTATCAGTCCACGCAGTCCACTGACTCCAAGGCATGGCCCTGGCCTGACTGATGTTTTACTATATGACCAATGGATATCTGTCCGGCATGAGGCTACTTTGATTCCTATGCAAGAGGATCTGGCTATCTGGCTATCTGGCTTATTGGGTTTGTTTGAAGAACCTTGTAATTACTATAGAAAAAGATATAGGATAGAGCTAGATTTAGAGTTCATGCTGTTAGACGTTAAAACCACTAATTTTACCATTTCTCCTTTTATAGAAGTCTAGTCATTTGTAAAGAGTACATAATACTGCTTTATCTTAAACAATTGTAAAAGGCGTGTCTGCTTTTTGAAACATTGACAAGTATGAAGTTCAATATTTTTCCTAATTATAGTTAAAGCTACAAGCCAACATACAGCTTGAGATATAAATAATTACTTTAAAATACAATAGGGTCATATGCTCTAAATATGAGTGACATCTGTGACATTCAGGATCAGTTTGGACATTGCCTCAATCCCACTGCAGATAAACCACAATAAAAGGAAATGTTGCAGAGGCTCTGAGTAGCGAGATGGGCAGCATGTAAATTTAATAATAAATAAATAAACAAACAAACCGTATTTTCCAGTTGATTTAGGTTGATGCTCTGAGTTATCAGTTTGAGTTTTATCTGTTCTGTACTAATGAAAATTACGGCTCTTCTATAGGTATTGAACTTAAAGCAGAGCATTTATTGGAAGAACTTGATAACGGAGTACTGCTGTGCATTTTGATTGGAGTCATTCAAAGCATAGTTAAAAGTAACTCAAATGATTTAAAAGTAAGTTCATCTTTTAAAAAAATAGCAATTAACTTTTCTTTCAATGAATGAAAAGTCATGTCAGCTAGATTATCCTATTAAATGTGCTTGTATTTACCTGAAAGGAAGACAATCCTGCATGTAAGTTTTAAAGGAACATTAGCAAAAATACTCTCTACTAATACATGCTTAGCAAATCTAAGATTATTTCCATATTTTAAATACAAATTACTGAGTAGGGAGGAATTTAGTCTTCCTCTCAAATGACTATAGTACACTACTTTTCTAAAATGAAGATAGTTAAGAATGTGAAACATAAAAATCCTATTACTAGACAGTGCTTTTTTCCCCCCAAATGTGTGGAGGTAGCCATAATGTTCTTGCATTAAAAAGAAGTATAGTGCTGAGTATTTCACCCTAATACCAAGTTACTTGAATTCTAATGTTATCCTATGTTCACGTAATGCATTCAGATGGCAATTCCTGGAATTCATCCTCTGCTTTATGCTACTGTGTTCACTCCATACTACGATAAGCAGATATATCTCAACTTCTCATGTGAACTAACTGGAAAATAAAGCAAGAATATTAGAACTCCTGCACCTACATTTTTAGAATTGGGTCCTCTGTGGAGTCCTCTGTGGAGAAGGGCGGGATATAAATTTAAATAAAATAAAATAAAAAAAAATAGAATTCTGGGACATACTGATCTGGTTCAGTTCTCGTAAGACAATGAGCGGGTTAGGTTTGTACATATTCCCACTTTAATGAACCACATACTTTTTGCCCACAGCTAGCTTAATATTACTTAATACATTTTGTGTTCTTCAGAGCATGAGAAATCTACATATAACAGTCACATGGTTTAGGATGATATTTATTGAGAAACATTTCTAGTAAGCATGAAGTGCAGTGCAGGAGCTCTGAAAATAGGAAGTGTTACAGCTAGTACATATGTTGGCACTTAGGACTTTTGAAGTTGGGGCATCAGGAGATCTGTCATAAAAGGATGCTGAAAGAATGGTTGAATATATAGCATGGCTATAGTGAAAAGTTGGAGGACACGTAACACAAATTAGATGCACTTAGAATTATAAACAGACATAAAATATTATTTGGATAATACATACAGTGGCTTTAGATGGTATAGAATTCATGAAAGTTGTGCCTCAGATTAGGTTCTCTGAAAAATGAAAAGTTAATTTGAAAGATGAAAGTCTGCTGATTAAAACTGTACATGACTTGAAATTCATGAGAAAAATGTGGATCATATGTTCAAGCTGCTGACAGATTTGTTCTAATTTTAAAATACTGAAGTAATATTTTGGATGTAAATATCCTGGAGGGTTTGTTCTGGATATTCATGTGATACATGTCATTGCCCTTCTTTTGCCAGTGATATATATTTGAAGTGTCTTTCAAGCTGCGTTTTCAGCTAAGTATGTGGGTCATCTACTTTTTTCTGACATCTAAAGGTGAATGCCACAAAAGTGTGTGGCCTTTTTTGCCTTTTAGCTGAGACCTCAGCAATACTGTTTTAAACAAATTTCCCCATTGCTCATTTATACACAGCTGAGTTTAATTTCTTTTGAAATGTAATCTTTTTTTGGGGGGAAGAGAAAGAACCCCCTCCCCACTTTTCTTACTGGTTCTACTCTAGAAAAGGCTTTTGTGAATGTTTTGGAAAGTTTCCTGTTAAACTTTCTACATTACTTTCCAGAATTTCCCTTTGAGAAAAGTCCCCTGTAAAAAAGATGCTCCTTCAGGATCTTTCTTTGCCAGAGATAACACAGCGAACTTTCTGAATTGGTGTAGGTGCATTGGAGTGGATGAGACATATCTTTTTGAATCCGAAGGCTTAGGTAACTTTTGTTGCTTTTTGCATTGTTTTATTGAATTATATTAAACTAACTTCTTATATAGGCTATTATTCACTTCTAAATTTAAAAGACAAGAGATGTTTGTATAAATAAGATCCTTCTGAATTGGAAAAATACCTTTATATGTTTAATAAACTCTGTTAAAAAAACATGTAGTAGAGCAAACACTAAATAGGGCAAAATATTTCTTGGCCTTAAATATTACAACTTTTTTTGGGGGGTGGACTTTCTGATAATAGAAGTTACTATAAGAGTTTTAAATTTTAGTTTGACAAGTTTAATAATTGCAACACCTTTCCAATAGAATTGAGAGGTTTTTTTAAAAAAATGTTGGGATTATCTGATTTTTGCAACATGAATTTGTATCAGGTTATTGTGATATCTTTGGAAGATGTTGATGTGATAATGGCTTTATTAACGCCATTGAATGAAGAATTTAATGTTAATAGTTAATAATCTGTTGACAATTAATCTTTTGCTTCAAGTCTTGGATTCCACCTTTATTACTTCTTTCTAACTTGGTAGCTATAAAAATACAAACTGTAAAATATGCCTAGGGATGGTACCCTCAATTTATTACTCATCCTAACTAAATCTGTTGTTGGGTTTGCATGTCAAGGATTGGGCTGCCTATCTCTTGTTTCAGGTTGGATCTTGTAACCAGCAGCTGCCAGACCAAATTTTTCCAGATGGGCTAAAGTCTTGTAGTGCTCATTAAGAAAAATAGCTTGAAGATGTATTGCTAATTAAGTTTTTAGCATTGTCCCTTTTAAAAATAGATAGAGATAGCTGTAAGTCATAGGCCTATATAAAATTACTGCTTTAAATTGGTATTGTATATCCTTCTTGAAGAGTATTCTTTGTATATTTGCTTTGCATGGTGTGGGTGTGTTTAAATGTAAAAAATATTATTCAGAATTTTTAAAGGTATGGCAATGTTCAGTGTGTAAACTGTTTTTCAATGTAATTAGTGAGACAGGGTTTATAAGACACAATGTCATCCAAGAATGATAAGATTCATATCTCTCCTACACAGCGTATTTTAATCTACATTCAGGTTTTTTTTTATTATAAAGGAACAAGGGTGTAGGTTCACCAAGTCTGTATTATATTGCAGTTTTAAGGAAATAATTCAGAATACTTTGAAAGTGGTTACTGATTACAGTAGCTGGTTTTGTGGCATGAATATATGCTTTGTGTGTTCTTGGCAAAGTCCTGCAAGGACCTTTTGTAAGTTTGTGGGGGTGAAATAAAGAGTGGGTTTGTGCCTAGACAATATTCATGTAGGGGGCATACAGGTCTCAAAAGAGTTTCACTGCATTCATCATTACAAGTGCCATTGAATTTTTAGAAAGAGACTAAGCTCACTTTGCAGTTGTAAATCTGCCATGAGGAACTTGTACAAAACATTGAGCTGGGTGAGATGTGCTTCATCACAGGGGCTGGACCATATTCATATGACACAGGTTGTCCAAACTCTCCCACAGTAATCAAGAGTGGAACATTTAAGGAGCAAGTCTGTTTAAGTTTTGATTAATCAGATTTATTTTAAAGAAATACAAGAATTGATAAAAACTAAATTGTCCAAACTTGCTTCATTGCTCTTTTGGTGAAAGAAAAAGAAAGTTTGACTCTTCTGGGAAAAAAAACCTCTCACATCTGATTCTCATCCATGTCCATATTTTATGTAGTTTATTTCTTAGATAAATCTGGTAATTGATCCAACCGTTGTAATGCCATACATATAACGCCAAGTATATAACTAAAACTGAAGGTCTCGAGCATTCCTCTGCTTGTATTGCCCAGATTATACTGCCTTCTGATTTTACGCTTTAGAAATCTATATTGTCTACACCAGAGGTCCCCAACCTTTGCAACTTTAAGTCTGAAGGACTTCAGCTCCCAGCAAAGCTGGCTGAAGAAGTCTGGGAGCTGAAGTCCTTCAAACTTAAAGTTGTAAAGGTTGGGGACCTCTGGTCTACACTAAGCATCTATGAAAATTATAAACAAAATGTATCCATTCAATTTTACATCCTGAATGCATTTTCCTTGGAGCTGAAAATTTTGAAATAAGAGATCGCATGGGAAAAAGCAGAATTTCTCAAAGTGTGGGTTGGGAATTCCTAGAGGGTTTCAGATAAATGGAAAAGTCAGAACACATTTGGGACTCACTTTTCTGCTCTATCTCAAGGTGGCAGTTTGGGAAAGGAGTTATTTTATTGAAGAACTTCATACTAAGAATTTATGTTCCCCAAACGCCTTTCCAAAAGTCCAGTCGAGGGAATTTGGAGAGCCTACCTCTTCCTCCATGGAAAACTTCAATTGGTCAGGCTACCTACAGTAAGCTGGTGGCCCTGGCAATTACACTGGTTCCACTATGCCAGTGGTCGGCAAACCGCAGCTCGCGAGCCACAAGCGGCTCTTTGGCCCCTGGAGTGCGGCTCTTCCTTCGCCGGGCAGACTCTGTCTGCAGCATAGGTGGCTGCTGCTGCTTCTGCTACCCCTGAGCCATGCGATGCTCCGCAGGGGCGGTGGGCAGGGAAGCCGGGCGCGTCTCCACCGGCTCCCTCCAACAGCCACCACGGCACACGTTCCGGGGCTGCCCGCCAGGCATGGCTGGAAGGGAGTTGGGCGCGTGGCTCCAGAACGTGCGCTGTGGTGGCTGTCGGAGGGAGCCGGAGGAGACGCGCCCAACTTCCCTGCACGCCGACGCTGCCGGGCGACCTGCCGGGCGATAGCCTCAGCGCGCTTAAGGTGGCGGTAGCCTCGGGTGCTCGCCCCGCTCGCTCGCCCGCCCGCCCGCTGCGGGAGAAGGCATCCATAGCCTCCCCAGCCGGCATGCCAGCCCTTCCGCTGCTTCGGGGGGGGGGGCGGAGAGGGGAGAGAGGGAGGGACTGACAGACACAGAGAGAGACAGAGGGGGGGGAGGGAGAGACAGAGAGACGGACAGAGACAGAGGGAGGGAGGAAGGGAGAGAGACGGAGAGAGGCACAGAGAAAGAATGACAGAGGGAGGGATTGAATCGGAGACAGATGGGGAAAGAGGGAGAGACAGACAGAGACAGAGAGGGAGGGAGGGAGGGAATCAGAGAGAGTGACACACACAGAGACAGGGAGAAACAGAGAGAGGGAGGGAAGGAGAGACAGATAGACAGAGAGAGTGATATAGTGAGTGACAGACAGACAGACACACACACACAGTGACAGAGATGGATGGAGGGAGGAGAGAGACACATACAGAGAGACAGACAGACAGAGAGAGAGAGAGAGAGAGACAGAAAGAAAAAGAGGAGAAAGAAAGAAAAAGAAAGTGGGAGAGAGAAAGATAAAGAAAGAACTTATGACCACAATTGAGCCCAAAATTTTGGTTGCTAAGCAAGACCATCGTTAAGTGAGTTTCACCACATTTTCCAAATTGGCCACGCCCACCTAGTCACATGACCGGTGAGCCACTCCCACAAAACAGGCCACACCTTCTTTTGGCTCTCAAAAGAAATTTCAATCGTTGTACTGTTGATATTTGACTCCCTTGACTAATGAGTTTGTCCACCACTGCACTATGCCAATACCCATAGAGTTTGTACTCTAAGCATTCCTCCCAACCCCAGTAGGAACTTGTAAATGTAAAAAATGTCCCTTATCCATTGGATATCTTCTTTAACAGAGTTTGTTACCAAGGCCTTTAACTAACCCTGCTGGCTTATGTTTCAGAATGTCATGGGAATTTTTTTTCAGGAGATCTCTAAGATTCTGTTCCTTCTCATTGCTGGGAGATTCTGCTACAGAGATATGAAATGGACACGGATCACTTTGACATAACTAAGAGAGGCATACATAGTTAAACTTTGTGGACAGTTTGTACAGAGGGAAGGAAAACCCTTAGAGTACATTCTTATGATTTGCCCAAGCAAATCCCAAAGGAAGTGCTAATAGGGCTCCAGCACAAACCTCATGCCATGCATACCCAAAGTTGGGTTGCTGTTAGTATTGGGAGCTAGGAAACATGCCTTTTCCATGGCAGCCCCTGCCCTATGGAATATTTTGCCCCCCGAGGTTTGGTAGGCCTCTATCCTTCTAGTCTTCCATAAAGCTTTGAATACCTGGCCTTTTCCCCCAAGCGCTGGAATAAAATTGGATGATTGCACATTAGAAATTTGACTTGGCATTAGAGATAAAAAAATGTTTTAATGTGTTTGCTTTTATAGTTTTATGGTCTTTTATATGTTATTTAAATCTTTGATTGGGAGCCTCCCATAGTTGTTTAGAAGATGGAATTATATAAATGCTTTAAAATAAATACATAAATAAATAAATGCACTAGTTGATTTCCAAATCAATGATAGCTAAAGAAAGGTCTGGATGCCAAGCAAGAGTACACCAGGAAGTAGATTAGAAAGAACTTGCTGGTACAGACTTACACATATGAGTTACACGTGTTTCAAATTTTGATCCGTGCCATTGAATGTAAGCAAGTTACCTAGGTTTCACTCAAATAATTTTGTTTTCCTTACTTGCGCTAATTTTTTTTTACAGTGCTGCATAAAGACCCAAGACAAGTGTACCTTTGCTTACTTGAAATTGGACGCATTGTATCAAGGTATGTATGAGTCCCTTTGGGGAGAGGGGGCGGTTAATAAGTCGAATAAATGAAATGAAATCCTTTCTCCAAGTAGATGCTTTGAATGCATTGTGAGTCTCCCCAAAGGTTCTTAGAATTTTCGCAGCAGAGATTGGCTGTTTTCATAAGACGCATGGTACTACAAACTAACCTCGTACATTTTAACTAGTGCTTGATTAGTTTACAGTTTTGTATTCATGTACTGAAAATTGAGTTAATTGATAAACCTCATTTAAGTTACGAGTGTTATGAAAACAGTCATTCAGGCATAAGTCTATATTCCTTAGCAAAGCAGTCCAGGTGTCATAGGATATTTTGTATTTTCCACCTACAGGTGGAAAGGGAAGTTTTCCTTTCCCATTGGGTAAGATACTGAAAGAACTTCTACTCTCACTGTTCCACAGCAGGGCACCAGGTTTTACCAAAGAATTCAGTCACCCATAGGACAATAGGATGTTTTATTCCTGTGCTCTACCCTTATTCCCAAAAGTACTCAGTACAATAGGCACTCTCACCCTATGGTTATTGTCTTAGAATTTTGCTAAAATTCTAAATGTAGTATTTTATACATTTTTCTTTTTATAGTCATGGAGTTGAACCACCAGTATTAGTAAAGTTAGAGAAGGAAATTGAATTGGAAGAAACTTTGTTGATGTCCTCTGATAGTGTAGCCCCTATAGTTTCCTACAAATCGTGCTGTCAAGATGGAGAATTACATGAAGCGGTAAGTAGCATACATATTTCTGTCTAGGAAGCTATAATCTAAATCTTTCTGGAATCTGTAACCCAAAGAACCACAGTGGTGAACTATGTAAACTTTCTAGATATTTTGAATGACTAGATCATGCTCCGGTCCAAGTTTCCTTGGTTTGGAATAACATATTATGCAAGCCAAGTCACTGTGGTTTATTAACTGTAATTAAAGTTTAGCATTTGGACAAAACCAACAAATTTTGTTTTATCTTACAAATCATAGTCAGGCAAACCATGTTCAGTATAAAATGTGAACCTAGCCCAAGCACCTACAAATCTCATTCCAATCAAAAATCTATCTATTAATGAGCTGTGGTGGTTCACTGGTTAGAATGCAGTACTTCAGGCTAACTCACTGGCCACTCCAGGAGTCAATTCTGAGTGGCTCAAGGTTGACTCAGCTCCCATCCTTCTGAGATTGGTGAAATGAGGATACAGATTGTTAGGGGCAATATGCTGACTTTGTAAACCGCTTAGAGAGCACTATGAAGTGGTATATAAGTCTAAGTGCTATTGCTATAATGTTGGTGAAGATTACAATAAAGCAAATTAGTTGATTTTTTTTTTTGGTACTACATCTGATCCACCAATTGCTAGTTTACAGCTTTATAAACTATGAAGTAGCATGAAAGATGAAAACATTTTGTTGTCAGATCATGACTTATCGCAGGAGAGAGACATGTGGAAGTGATAGAATTTGAGAGCAGCTAATAAAACAGTGAAAAGAATATTAAAAAGCCACTCTAAGATCCAGCAGGGATTAAATTGAATCAGAATTCAACAGTAGATTAACATTTAAAAATAGATATTAAAAAAAATATCAAAATATGCAGTTAAAATCCAGGCGTTTTTAAAAATCAGACAGTAGGTAGGTCCATGGTCAGCAAGGAATCATGAGTCATTCCTAGTAGCTCCGTTCATAACCGGGGCGCATGCTACCAAAGAGCCAACTTTGCCTGTGAAACCAGCTGTCTCTCATCAAGAGACAAAAAATTCTGCTGGCTCAGAACTTCAGCTTGGGGGCAGGTTCAAATATTAATTTATGTTTAGTGTTGTTTTTAATATATGCTATATGAAAATAACAAAAATCTTTATACAATATAGGTTAAGCATATTGCTGAAGATCCTCCTTGTAGCTGCTCTCATAGATTTTCAATTGAGTATTTGTCTGAAGGGCGCTATAGATTGGGAGACAAAATACTCTTCATTCGAGTAAGTGCAAATTTTCAGTGATTTTGCTCAGTCACTTAAGTATCAATCTTAAATGGATGGGAAATTATTCCTTTTCAAGATATGTCAATATAATTTAATTGCCACTATCTTACCTCAGTGATATCTTCTGCTTAGTTTCATAGTTACATATAGTTGCATATCTGGAAATGTCCCACTGTTACTGATGCTTAGGAATACTTCAGCAATCATTCTTTCTCTTTGCTGCCATAATACTGGGCAGCTTGTACTCCTCTGCATCTCTTGGTCTGCGTGTGTGTGTGTGTGTGTGTGTATACACGTACAATACTTCTATTGCTTTCTAGGGATTGGTGGCAAATGGGAAAACTGAATGTTAAAGCTATTGTAATATTTCATACAATACCTATGTTGCTTAAGTGCAATCAGTTATAATCAAACTATGCTTTTTTAAATCTTTTCTATTAGATGTTACATGGGAAACATGTAATGGTACGTGTTGGTGGAGGCTGGGATACTCTTCAAGGTTTTCTTCTCAAATATGATCCTTGCCGAATGCTTCAATTTGCAACGTTGGAACAAAAGATTTTGTCATTTCAAAAAGGTGCCTCTGGCGATACGGTTTCCGATTCATCTGCTAAACCTCCACCGCCTCCACCCATGAATCCCATATCTGCCATTGATGCATGCCATAAACAGAGTTCAAAGCTCTCTACAATGGTTTCTGTTTCAAAAAACCCTCGTGTAGGTAATAGGAAACAGGCAGCATGCAAGTCGTCCCAACCAGCAGTTCTTTCTTCTTCAGAAGCAGCAACGCATTCCTTCCCCACAGACCACTTGACACGAAACCAGCCCAAATTAAAAGATTCATCAGTAAATAACCTTCAGCCATTTTCCAAAGCATCAAAACCGGTTTTTAAAAAGCCAGCACCCCCTTCTCATAACCCTACATCTGTTTCAAAATATAGACAAACTGTAAATAAGTGCTCATCATCGGCTCAGGGGAGAACTGCTTTAACACCATCAGCATCTCTTCAGAAATGTACTGCATCATCTACCAAGCCTGCATGTTCCCAAAACTTTCACACTGTACAACATTCTGCTCTAGGTTGTTCAAACAAGAAACTTTGCAGGTTGCCTGAAATGACTACAAGGGTAGGCTGTTTAGAAGGACATCATTCTCCTGATAGTGCAGGTGGGGTCAAAAATGTAGCCAAGTGTAAGCCTCTTTCGAAAACCTCAGCAAAATCTGCAAAGACCATTAACAGAAATTTACATGTGTCTAAGCCATCTTGCCCTCAAACATCTTCTACAATGCCTACAAAAATAATTTCCAAAAATAGTAGTCAAACATTACCCACACAGGTTTACTCACACCGAGGGAAATTGGAAACTAAGCAAACCAAACAGAAAACTGCTCTTAGCCCCAAACAGTTGAGTTCCAATTCCTCTCTTACGAATGATAAAACAACTGAGCAGACATCTACGCTAGATGTAAAGAGTAAAAATTCATTTTCATCTGTTAATAATTATTCTTTAGCCAAGAAGAGGCCAGTTCAAAATAGTAGGATGAAAATGCAGGGAACAGCTGATGCAACAACACATTCTGATCGTATGCCGTTATCTATTGTGCGTCTTCCTCAAACATCGACCATAAATGGGACAAGGAAAAAGACAGTAAAGGCTAACGTCAAAAGTCAGGCACAGGTCAAAGTCTCCCAGAAGAATGATGAACTTGATTCAGCCACTAAGGAACCCATTTTGAAAGGAAAAGCTACAACTGTTCTAACCAAAGGGACACAGATTAGGTTAAAGGATTCCACAGCAAAGTCAAAACAGGATGATAATTACTTTGTTGTAACTGGGAATAAGAAACTCAGAAAGTAAAGTATCCAGAATTATAATTGATTATTGCAACATGTTTTTCTAATAGCCACCTTATATTTGGGACCTTAACATTAAATAACAATACAATGATTTGAATGCTAACTGCCTTAGAACAGAAGAGTTTAAAAAGTTTGCTAGTCTCCACGAGTGCAATAGTTGCACTCTTCCGCAAATGTCTAAAGACATACTTTTTCCATCAAGCCGGCCTAGCCTAACCTCCCATGGGGACTTTTAGAAAAGTTTTAAATTGGGTTTTTAACAATTGGTTTTTAGCATAGGATCGGGATCATTTAATATATATTTTAAATTATTTATCTATTTTCTATTTTGTATGTTTTTAAATCTCCTGTGCGCCGCCCTGGGTCCTCTGCGGAGAAGGGCGGGATACAAATGTAATAAAATGAATAGTTGACTGATTACAAATAGGCACTATCACAATCTGAATTATAAATATTTTGGAATCTATTTTTCACATTGATATTAAGATGATAAGGATGCTCCCAATAGGTCATTTATTGCTCAGTTTCATGTGGCAAATATTTCTTAATGAACTGTAAAATGGTGTTTACTATCTCCAAGGAAAAATACAGCATAGCAAATGGGCTGTATTATTATATACATCTACCAGGAAAAAATGATATCTTCTGATAATATAGTCATTTGTTGACTCTTATGAATATTTGGTTTTAGTAAGGGCTTTGGTCAAACATGAGAATTGGTATTTACTACTGTTGTGTGTGCATACTACTAAGTAGAAAAGCAATTGTCAAATACCTTGAGTTAAGAATAACTCCAAATAAGTATCTATAATGCTAAATTTTATTTAAACTTTCAGTGCACAGAGAACACTAAGAACATTTTACAGGAGTTCTTGGCTTTAGAGACAATAATTTTAGTGCCTTCACAGATTATGTGCTTTGTTCACTGTATTACAAGAAAGACTGAAAAGTGGCTCAAATGTGTATTCTAATTATTATGGGTTGTGTTCAGGACTACTGTTATCAGCTGGACTTATATGAACAAAATTATGCATTCAATTACAATTTAATGATGATATTGGCACTGTGTAACCTTTTCATGTTTGCTTTTCTGAAATGACTAAAATTTATGCTAGCATAGTGTTTCACTCTTCAAATGTGACAGATGATCTTTCTATAAAAGAAGAGCACCCAGTATATTTCTAGGAAATTACTTGTGTTTACAAAGTAAGAGAATAGCTTCAAAAATGGGTTATATTCATAAGCACAACTGAAAACCTTTCAAATAAGCTGCCTTTGGAATTTTTATATTTATGTTTCACACTATTTCATTTTTAGCTGTAGAATATATTCCTTATTGCATTAATCATTTTACTTACAACATAAATAACTAACATCGGAGGAAAAGTACTTTTTTTACTTTTAAGTTTGCATTCTGTAGTGTGTATTCTCTGGCAGGTATACACTATGTATGTGTGTATACTGCTGTTAAGCACAGTTGCACTTGTCATAGGGTTCTGAAGCAAGTTTTAAAACAAAATTTGTGTTGCCCTCCCGTAGGAAGTAAGAAAAACTTTTTATTTCCACTGTTTGTTAAAATGCTACTGGCTCGGTGCTCGTAGTTGAAACTCAATAACAAAATTAATAGTTATTGTATGAAAATGTTTTCCTCCCTGCGCCTCCACAAAAAATTGTGAATTGGTTGTGGCCAGAGTTGAAAAAATTACTTAAGCAAACATCCTGGCTCTGCTCTAGTTGCATTTTCAAAATAGATTGTGTCTGGTTCCTTGAGGTTCATGTGGACAAGAGTTACATTCTTTAGTATATATTCTTATTTTAGAGAAAAACATGCAGCCAGATATTCGTAGGCAATGAAAATTTATATCCATATTTCCAGACTTGCTTCTACACACAGATATCCTTAGCTGAATAAGACTAGTCTAAGATTGTAATCTTACAGCTATTTACCTGAAAACAACCATATTAAATAATGGCATTTCAGTGCCCATTATGCATATGTCTTGGATATAGGATAAGGCTAGATTCAAAAGTAATTTGTATCTAATACAAAGATTTCTAAATATTGATTTTTGCACTTACAGTAACTTCAACAATATATGGATTTGGGGGGGAAAGGTGTCTCAAATTGTTAGAACAAAAAAAGTATATCAGCACATTTTGTTTTCAGTTAAGGTTTACGTTTGAACAATTTCAAAACTGGTTATAGTTGGTCCCTGTATTTATTCTTAAAACAGAGTAGACACTATCCTGATTTCTTCCTCTACCCTCCCAATGCTAAGTAGAAAAAAAACCCTAGATATGGGATTGTAAAATTGTTGTATTTACTACATAAGCATTGAAAAGCTATAGCAAAATTAAGTGACACAGCTATATGGCCTCAAGTGGAAACTGAACTTTGATTTTAGAAACCATGCCTGTTTCCATGGAGGTGTACCTGAAAGTACAGGTTGTGGTGGACTTAACAGCTACAATTGGGACTAGAACTTCCACCAGGATGCAGTTAAGCAAGTCATGACATGACCGCAACCAACTTTACAATCTTTTTTGCCATGGTTGTTAGGCCAATTTAACTTTCCTCACCAACTTTGCTTTTTGGAATCCAACTGGAAAGGTTGCAAATGATGATCACATGGCCTTGGGATACTGAAACTGTCGTAATTCCATATTGGTTGCCAAGTGCCCAAATCACAATGATGTGGCTGCAGGGACTGTGACAGTCTCATAAGTAGGAGGACTGGTTGTAAGTCCCTTTTTTTCAGCACTGTCATAATTTCAAATGGTTGCTAAACAAATGGTCATAAGTCAAGGACTACCTTTAGTTCAAGGTTAAAGCTCGTACTAAAAAACTCGGAAAACAACCAAAATTTTCTGCATTCATGATAAAAACTACTGCCATAATAAAGGAATAAATTGTTTATGACGTTAAAAACACCTTACCTTTTCTAATTAAAAATATATTTCATTTAACTGCATATTTACCTTTTTTGAATTCTAAGAACATGGTATCACCAAATTCATTCACAATGACATTCATTTGGCTACAATCAGCACATGAAACTTTTAGCTAAATGGGATCTCTCTATTCCTAGCAGAACAATAATCATTACAATAGAATGGGGTGTGATTGGGTTATGACCCTCTTCATATAAAGTTTGAAGCTGAGGTGGGGATAAGATCCTCCTGGTGTACTAACCTCTTATTTTATAGCAGAACAGGAAAATAATTACTGAGAATTTTATTAAATATCTGTCCAGAGTAGAAAATCCAAAGGGATCTCTTACTACTGGATTATTTATACTGGCGTTCTTCAGACAGAGAGTCGGCATACAGAAAAATCAAGCTGAGATGTTGGGATTGTAGACATTGAATATGGCAGAATATACAAAATGGATAGAGTTGGAATAGCTACATTCAGTCAAAAAGAAGAAAAACATGCAAATACTCTTCACGTGATGGAACAAGAAATATCCTGACTGCCAGCCCTCATCCGATCCTAGTCTACGGATATTGTGTGGTAAATTAATAAAATAAAAATACATTCAGTAGAATCAGCTTCAAACTTAAATCATAATTTCTAAGAATATCTTTTACATAATTGTAAAATATGTTGTAAAGAGAACAATTGTAACAATATTTATTACCCCAGCAACCACCACCTTGCCCCACATGCATAATCAATGAATTGCTACAAATAGCAGTAGCACTTAGACTTACAGACTGCATCATGGTGCTTTACAGCCCTCTCTAAACAGTTTACAATGGCAGCATATTGCCCTCAACTATTTGGCTCCTCATTTTAATGACCTCGGAAAGATGGAAGGTTAAGTCAACCATGAGCCGGTGAGAATCGAACTGCCAGCAGTCAGCAGAATTAGTCTGCAATACTGCATTCTAACCAGTGCCACCATGGCTCAAATGGTTAGCAAGTTATCCTTCCTTTGTTGTGTTACAGCTAAAAAGTTGAAACGTCTCTGTTACCAATGAGTTCCATGTTCAAAGTCTCTGAAGGGAAATAAGAGTTCTAAATGTTTACATAATATTTATACACATATGCAGGTGTACACAGCCTGTAAGTGGGATGCAGTAATTAAGGAGTTGAACAGGAAAATCCAAGTCCTAGTCTACTTCAAGTATGGAAGAGAGTTACTGGTCAAAGGTTATCTTGCCAACTCTCATGCCCAAGAGGGGACTAGAATTCATATTTGTGTGATTTCTAGCATCTTACCCATTACATCAAAGTCCACTGCCTTAATATTTTTAGAATTTCTGATGATGCAACCAAGTTATTCTAAAGGCAAAATAGAAGAAAAGAGTAGGGCATCTTAGGGCATAACTATACATTTAAAAAGAAGAGAGCATATGGTTAATATCCACTTTTGGAGATTGCATGTGTTTTCTAAATCCTAAATATAAAACTTAGAAGCAATTTATATCATGTTAACAAAGACTTCATACATTTCCAGGAAAACGTTATCAAGTTATTATAGCTCTGGATCTTGCCTATTTTGTGCTATAGCCTGATATTGTTAGAAATGTGAAAGCCCTGTATAAATCTATTGTGGGTTGAACGCACTGTCATTAGAACATTGTGCTATATTTAGAATATCTGTGATAGCTCATTAAAATTGGAAAGTCATGGACTTATTGAAAAAGTTTTACCATGCAACTCTAACAAGTCTGACACAAAAGTCCCATATATTTTTTAACAAATCCAATGGAAACTATTCACCAGTTTTATAGGTTTATTTGTAATGACAGATTTTTAAAATGAATTTAGTCCTGAATAAGTCATGCTATCAATATGGTAAAACTTTAGCGCAAAAAAATATATTAACTAATCTTTTGTTTAGTGTTTTGAATAAAATTCAAAAAAATTAATGACACATTACACTGTGTACCCTGTGTGCACAATATTATTCTACTAATTTGTTTTAAACCTGGAAACTGATAATAGATTTTACTCCCTTTCCACACTATCGTTGTATGAAAATATATGTATACCAAACATCTATATTGATTCGACACTGGATCCGAACAATACTAATTGTTTTACTTTCTTTTTTGAATAGTGGTAATTCAATCTCATATCAATATTCTGGTAGAGTAGATATACTCCAGATATACTATCTAGCTGGTCCCCCAAAACGTGCCTTCTCTTTATGATACCTGTCATGTGAATTAGCCTTCATCCTGAAATATAAGTGCCCCAACTCTATTGGCCTTATGCAAGGCCATGAAGGCCTGGCATTTCTACCAGACATTGATGGTGAGATATTAGTTGTGTGTGGGGAGTTTCTAACAGTTTATGTTTTTACTGAGTTTTCTTGGTGTGACATATCGGGACTCCCCTCCTCCCGTCGCTAAACCAGGCGTGGGCGTGGCCAACATGTGATGCATCCGGACCGTGGGCTAAGAGTTTGACAGTCCTGATATAGCAGAATAATTCTTCTCTCAGATTACTGAGCATTTTCCCCATGGTTAAGAGTATACATGACCTCAAGTGCTTCAGCACTATAGACCTTCAATGGTTGTCTATAGCTGTATTCTCAAAAGTTTTTCTTGGTGTCACTCAACTTAGCTCACTCTGGGACTCATCTAGCTGTTCTTTATTTCACAAGCCTTTTGTAACCTTTTGCAAATTCTTTAGCTCCAGACCACATGCCATTTTCTTAAAGGCCTCAGTATTCAGTTATGTGTTACGGCCTTCTGGGCAGCTTGAACATATCTTATTTTCGATCTTAAACTGACCCAATTTTTTCCATACAGTTCAGTACAATTCAGTTTACTTGCAGCTTTGACTTCACTTATCACCGTTCGCCCCTCATGCAAAATGTTCTTATTCATTTCTCATTCATGCTCTAAAATGTTTCTATTTTAAGCTATCAGTGAATATAGAAGTTACAGTAATAATATAAATGAATAACTTTGATTGCAAAAATTAGAAAAAAACAAAGTAGAAATGTAAATCTAGAGAACGTGTCCCATCTAGTGGTGAGCATGCATTAATGTACCATTATTTACATTTTCTAATTCTAAGAAACCCTCTGTGAAGAAACAAGGCTTTGCGTTAAGAGTCATTTATTTAACTATGGTTTTATTGAAGAAGCCTAATTGATCCAGTTGCCCAAAAATACACATTATGGCACTGATGAAACAGGACATCAGACAGCAGTTTTAATATGAATATTTAATTGAAATTCATTCTTTTTTTTAACTTTTTTCCCCCAGACTTGACAACCATTATTAGTAGTACTAGTAACCGCTATTTAATATGTTGGCAGTGTTGAGTTTTTAATAGTTTTACCTGGGCTATTAATAGCAATTGGTGATATAGTTTTCTGCACCTCGCTTGTTTGCCCTTTTGGCCTACTCTGCTATGTTACAGTTACCACTAAATTTACTACTAAACTTACTACTTAAGTTACTACTAAAAAAGTTTTTTTTAAAAAATATCTAATCTCCTTTTTCAGGCTACCATCTTCACTGAAAATGTTTTCTTAGAGATGCAAAAGTGTGCATTAAAAACTCTTTAGTTGGCTTAATACAGGTATTCCCCATAGAAAGATCCTGTCACCCTTCACTTAACCCTATTCTGTGGTGCTTGTTTCAGGTTCACTGAGTGGCTCTAAAGATTATATGCTTCCATCTGCTCAGTGCACTAAACTTTAATTTACCATGTGAACATACCTATGTTCTGAACTTGGAATTTGAAAGATTTTTCTCGAAGTTACAGGAACATTTTCATACCTTCTTCATCCCTACACAGCCCATCACATTCAGATACTACCTAAATAATAACAGTAACACTGCAAAACTAATAATGAACTCTGCTGTCATCTGATTCATTTTTTGCTCACTAAATATCCAATTTGTTTACTCTATGTGCTTGAAATTTTTTTTTTTTAAGTAAAATGACAGTTTCTTGATAGTCTGGGGACCTCTAGTGGGCAACACTAGAATGATGAAACAATTGGGAAGAATTCTAGAATCCATATTTTGCATGCTTTCCTTTTTTTTTTTAACAGAAGTTGCATATTGTTGGCATTTTACTAAGAAGTCTCTCTTCAACCTGCAACTCTTACTTCTACTTATAATTATTACATAATTGTAGCAGTATAATAATAAAAATATTGTTTTTATTATTTTATTATTCATTTGCTATTATCATCATAATAAAAAGAATGTATAGAAAGAAACACACTGACATTGCTTAGTAAGAACAAGTAGTGGTTCATGAGCCACTCTTTAGGCTGTCTTCTCTTATCCCAATTTAAAAATAGGTGTAGGAAAAGGTACATTTTCTAAAAACTGCATAGTACAGGTGATACCTGACTTATGACTACAATTGAGCCCCAAATTTCTGTTCTTAAGCAAGATAGTTGTTAAGTGAGTTTGACCCCATTTTACAACCTTTCTTGCCACAGTTGTTAAATGAATCACTGCAGTTGTTAAGTCAGTACCACGGTTGCTAAATGAATATGGTTTACCCATTGATTTTGCTTGCCGGAAGGTCTCAAAGGTGATCATATGATCTCAGTCATAAATACATGCCAGTTGCCAACCTTCTGAATTTTGATCACGTGTCCATGGGAATGCTGCCACGGTGTTAAGTGTAAAAAAATCTTTATTCTTTCTTTTTTTATTCAAATTTCTATACTGCCCTATCTCCCTTGTGGGGACTCGGGGCGATGCACAGAAGAGATAAAAACAAGCAACAACATATAAATACAGGATAAAATAAGATTAAATTAATAAATCTGTGCTAAAATTATTAAAAACTATTAAAAACTATTTAAAACATTATCTTAAAATTGAATCATAAAATCTATGCCAGGCCGGCGAGATGAAAGAAATGCATTTTAAGCCCCCGGCGGAAGAGGCGTAGGTCTGTGATGGTGCGAAGATCGGGGGGCAGGTCGTTCCAGAGGGCCAGACCTGCCACAGAGAAGGCCCTTCCCCTGGGGGTCGCCAACCAGCATTGACCGGCGGACGGCACCCTGAGGAGACCCACTCTGCGGGAGTGGACGGGTCAAAGGGAGGTATGTGGTAGGAGGCGGTCACGCAAAATGGTCATAAGCCACTTTTTCCAGTGCTATTATAACTTTGAATTGTCACTAAATGAACTGTTGTAAGTCAAGCACTACCTGTGGTTACAGGCTATGCTAACAGTGGAGAATCAACAGACTTTGAATTGTTGCATTTCTTGCTGTTCGAGTCTAGCCACTGAGGAGAAAGGCTTGGAGCTGTAATTTAGCAACACTGAAGCCAGCAATTATCTAAGCCCATCTCGAAGGATGCAGTTATCTAAGAAAATAAAATGAAATACAGTAAAAACAACTTTAAACAATTTAAACCTGATTTATTTGAAGAGAAACCGGAACTTTTTTCTGCCTCAAAGCACCTACTTTGTAAGCAGAACAATCCTCTGAGAGGCATCTTCTGAATAAAGCAACATATCATGACCATATGGCCAGAGTCATCAACATTTTCTTTAGGAGTTCTATGCTGAAGTTATCTTCAGTAAATTCCAGGTTTACACCCTATATCTGAGATGGCGAACCTATGGCACTCGGGCCAGAGGTGGCACACAGAGCCCTCTCTGTGGGCACGCGTGCCATTGCCAGCTGCTCTTCTGGGTTCTGACACACGCATGCACACCGACCAGCTGCTCTCTTCTGGGTTCTGGTGGTCTGGCGCATGCATGCGCTCCAGTTTCAGCATTCAGTGTCGAAAAGGTTAACCATCACTGCCCTATGTGACTTTTGTTTTATATTATTTTTACACTTTCTAGGTATTGATACTTTGCAAACTACCTTGGAGGTTTTAAAAAGTAGGTACTAAATATTTTAATATTGTAATAATTTAATAAACAAAGATCAATTTCATTTTATCTGCCCATATAATGTTTTATTACAAATCGGTCTATTGGATAGCATGGGGGGGGGGGGGACCCCACTGTCTTTCAAGTTGTTCCTACCAATTTAGCCAGAATGATGCAATAATCTTTCTGTACAAACAACACTATGAGTCATTCTGTATTGGTCCTTGTGATGGCCACTGGGAAAATATAATTATTACCAAGTATTTTTCTGATGAATAGTATGTCTAATGGAGCTCTGTTCTGCTGAGTCTAGCATTGAAATAAGGGCATCATAAATTATGTGTACACATTACAGAACTAAAACCTTTGTAATACCTGAAAAGTACTTATTACCGGTGTCAAAACAACATTGCACCCACAGCATTTTTTTAAAAATTAATTATCAGCATTTTTGCTACTTCAAAGACTCCTTGTATTAACTTTGAGAGTGCCATGTAAAAAAGTATGAATGTTACATTTATTTTGCTGGGATGCAGACTAGAATTTCCATGAATAAAATATTTGATAATATTCATGGCTGATATCAGGCATGTAAGGTCAACTTTTTGATTCATTAAATGTTACCAACAACGGCAATTTAATAAGTGATCACAAAATATGAGAGATACTGAAAAGTCTTTATTAGATACTGATTGGTCTGCTCAGATAAGAATGATGATATATAGCATGCAGCTTATCAGGAAAAGGTGAGCCAAGAATATATTAAGAACAGGTGTTCAGTTTAGGTGTCAGTTTAGGTGACTACTTTTCATTACAGATTGTTTTGCCTTAGCAAGGTAGTAGGTTTAATTCAGCTTCAAAGGAGAAACTAAGGGGGAAAATTCAGGGATTTTATTAAATGAAACAGAATAGCAATGCTCCCTTTACGTCCCTTTATGCCTATCAGAAGGATAATAAGGAATGCAGTACTACAAATTATATAACTTAAACATGTATATCTTATACCTAAGCAATGTTTTACCAAGAAAAACATGACCAAAGTTTGTTCATCATAAAACTATTAAATACAATCACTACACATTAAAAAGATGGAGTTCTGAGGACACTGGGGTTGCCATTTTCAACTTTGAATCACAGTCCCCTGTTCATGATCAGACTGGCGTCAGTCAGATCTCCTCTTGAGCAGATATTCAGGGCCAAAGGGACAAAATGCAAGTAGTGAAGATTTTCTTCCCTCCAATAGATACTATATACTCCCATGTGTGGATTTCTGCTTGTGGAGATCTCAAATCCAGATCATTTTTTAAAAATTCTATTTCCTTTTAAAAAAAATTGGAGGAATATGCTTGATAGAACTGTACCAGCTTATCTACATAACAATTCTGTAAGAGAGTAAATTGTACAAGGTCATCTATTGAGCGACAAAAAGGAAACACTGATTGTCTAAGCCAAGAATAAAGATTGATTTTCCTTGGTTCCCTCTTGAGCTGGCTTTCCAGGCCTCTAATTCAAAACCAACCATTGCAGGGGTGCAATCCTCCAGTTTAGCAACCAGTTAGCTGAGTGTGTGCTTCACGCATGCACACTCATTACGCTTGCACATGCGTCTAATGTGCCTGATGTGCGCTGCACGTGGGTGCACAATTCACAGGAAAACAACTGAGGCACAGCAATCCATTCTGCCACGCCTATCAGCTGGGCTAAAAACCAAGGAAATATAGGTGAGTATAGCCCAGGGGCAGGCAGGCGGTCCCACCTGAAGATCAAAGCGAACCCGTTTGCTCTCAGCTGATCTTCGGAGCTACCAGTTCACCCAAACCAGATGGAACCAGTAGAATCCCACCTCTGATTCTCAGATGGATTGTTCTAATCACAACTGGCTGCTCCTTGAGGCAAGAGGAATCATATCAATTAATGTGGATGTGTAGAGGACCAAGGAGGAGCTATGGAAAAAAATATTTTTTCCTTTAGAAAATTTGACTACTAGACAATTCCTATAAAAATGAACTAATAAAATATTCTCCGTGAATGTCCATTGTAGATGTGTACAGCCACACTGTGCCTTGAGAAGGGTATGACCGAAAAGGGCTTTGGTATTTTTAAAAATTATATTAAATGTATCTAAGTGGAATATTTTCATCCCTTTTCTATTTCAGAGCAGAATGCATGTCTATGTGGAGTGTTGAAACATCTGTGACCTATTTATTCACTGAAAATGAAGAAGATATATTGGGGGGGGGGGGAGAGAAAATTAATCTTGTTGACTTGCTTCCAAAATTTTCTGGGATTATACTTTTTCTGTTCAGTTCATTGGATACACTTCTTCGTGCCCCAGTTTCTTTTAAAGCTTTCCAGGGGTTTTTCTTTTTAATTAAAGCAAACTACACCGAACAAACATGTACTGTGTTTTGCTAAGTCCCAGTTTGAGACCAAAATATTCTTAGCTACCTTTTCCTAATTCTTGGGGAAAAGGCATACTCACTAGCTACAGTTCCCCAAACAGTTGGGATAGTCTCAAAACAGACAACAGCACTTAGCCAGCTTTAACTGAACTTAGCTGATCCAAGTGAGATAAAAACTAGTTGCTTCTTCTATATATATTGTTGCAAGAGAACTGTGATGACCCAGGGCATGGCACGAAAGCAACACAACCAGAGAACATGTCCAAATTCAAAAAGTGGGAGTCAGATTTGAGTTGCGGAAGACTACACTCTTATTCAGGGACATGTTGGTCAAGAGTGTCAAATTGGCAAGCATAACCAGAAGATCAAAGGTCTGCCCTCTTTTAAAATATATCACAGACAAGCAAAAGGGAAATAGCTTTTGATCATTTGGTCATGCCCATGGTGGCCTTGCACTGTTGACCCTATACCCCACATGGATGTTTCAACCTTTATGTTAACATAATAGAAGTGAAACATTTCTTATGCTCATGGCAACGTCTGTTTTGATGTATAATAAAACAGAAGTTTAAAAGAAAACTAGATAAGATTGAGGTCAGTGTGTCTAATGTTTGGCCAATGAAAAATCTCCTTTACTAAAAAAATTCACAAATAAGCATTTATGATTAGAAATCTCATTATTTAGTTAAGAACCACGGTAGGAAAATATTTTTACTGTATTTGAAAGTAAACATATATGGTTGCATCAGGTGTGATTGGAATGGTTGACTGAAATGAATAATCATAGTTCAGAATATATTAACCTTGCCCAAGATATAATGTTGAAGGTTTCAGTGATCTGTGGAATCTCCCGTCGTAAAATTGCTTAGAATAGTAGTCATTTAAGGATGAGCACTTTTTTCCGAGTACATTATGCAAACAATATTGAAATATTGCAGTTTATACATAGCAGCAAAGAATCCATTTGCTACTGCTTGTCTCATTCAGAGACAAGCATTCTACTTAAGACAGCATCATTATTCATAGCATTATATTGTAGATGGCTAGGATATTACTAGGACTCTGAAAAGCAGCCTTCTGTAAATAATGCATCAGAGCTGTTAATAATAGTCATAGAAAATAGTTGCCATTTTTATTTTTCATTTTTTCAGGGGGATTTTTTGTCTTATTTGCTGAATGCTGAAGATTAGCATATAAATGATTAAAGTAATCTTGACAAAAATAAGGAATCTCCTTAAGCCAGGACTTTGAATACCTCAAAAATAAAGGAACACATAAATATCTTATTTGTTTAGTTAGCCTAGCCCTAGACCTTTTTCCTTGATTAACCTTTGTTCTGATAAAGCTGCCCTGCCACTACTAATCTTTGTGGAAACCTATGTTCACAATAGAGAGCTCTACATGAAAACTCCATAGTGACCATCTTGCAAACAAATCTTGTTTCTAATCCACAGCATCATTGTTTTCTTTTTGCATAGGAAAAAAATGGGCACAATAATACTATGGCTGAATTCACACTTATTGCTAAACCAGAGTATACTGCAGCTTGTTAGGTTTTGGCTTAGTGTATTATGTGACCTTACTAATTGTGATTTATAAGCCATGGTTTATAGATTAGCATGCTGGGTAAACCTAGGCATTTATTCTGTGATCCACATTTAAACAAACCATGATTTGATGCAACATGCCCTTACCTAGACAAAAAACCATCTTACTTGGCTCGCTGAGCTTTGTGCTGGATTTGTTGCTCAAGCGTCTGTTTATTCTGTCTATAAAAATGGTCTGAGGGGGGATTTTACATTGGGAATATTGTTTAAGGATACTGCTTACCTTTCTTTCCTAATTGTCCTCCATTTATCTATGCAGCTGAAACAGCTAAAAGCCTGCTATTTCTGTTGCTCCCAGGTAGAAATGAGCATTCTGAAGAACTTTGCAAAAAGGAATCCACCCTAGTGTCAGTTCTGGAACAGCAGCAGAAGCAGCATGTGGAAGAAAAGCAGCCCATGTGTTAGCTAGCATACTGGATGGGGAACAACTTCCAGTTGTTTCAACAGAGAGGGGGCAATACCATTGAGGTGCTTGGCTTAGAATGTGGGCCCTCTGCACATTGCCACTTCCAGAAGCAGAGGGGAACTTGCAGAGAAGGCTTCAACCAAGCCGATGCACAAGGAATCCGATCTGCTGCAAAATGGGAGCTATTCAGAAAGGAGAACTGCAAACATCACTGAAAGATGTGACTATATTTTGTACCCCTGCTAATAACACCATCGAGAAAGGCAGCAGAATGGCCTCCCTGCCTGAATACGGTAAATATATATCTTACTATTAAATATATGTATTTAATTAGCAGTGAGGATCTTATATTTGTATAAAAATATGGGATTATTATGGAATCTTACTCTGTGTGCAACGAAATATTAGGTTTCCAGGTTCCTAGCTTCAGTAGGAAGAAGCAGCATTATGGAAAATCACCTTGCTGTTTTTTTATTTACTCACCCCCAAGACTGTATGACTATGTTCATATGAAACGTGGCACATTACTATCTAGCCAGTCACATTTTAGCCTAGCATGTTTATGTGCCCAGTTTATTGTGAGTTCACTGTGTAGAGTGACCACAGAAAATTAGGTTAAAATAGGAAATTAAATGATTTGCTAACTATGAGGTAAGCATGTTGTGTGAATGAGGCCATTGGATATCTAATATATCATTATTGTTGGCTGAAGAGAAAATGCTTCATTGTACTTTTAAGACAATTTTTACAGTTTTGGTTTCAGATGCAGTGAAATCCTAGAACTGAATATGAGAATTCCAGAAAGAATAATTTAGCCTGAACTTTTATACATATTAAGACAAGTAGTTTTGGATGGAACTGAATTTATTTCTGAGTAATACATGTAGGAATGCTTTGCAAATGTGCGTTTGGGACGCATGCTGCTATTTTGGTCTCTCTGTTAGTACTGTTAAAAGTTAATCTTAAAATTTACAGCAAACATCTATCACATTTTATCTGCTGCCATTTAAAACATTGGGGTATCACTTGATCTTTTATTTGCAAAGAAAGCATACATTTTTAAAAACAAATCTCAAAAATAATAATTTATAAACATTAGTGCCATTAATTGCCAGACTAAAATTACTATCATTTCGAAGAATTGGAAAGTATGTGTATCTATTGCATAGTAAAGGAACAGCAACACTTCCACAAATCAAGATTTTATTAATTGCTATTTTTCTTTCTGGCACATAGCGGTAAATGTTGATATGCTATTTATGAGTTTTAGATCCACAAGATGCTATTTAAGATGAAATTCTCACCAGTAGAAAAATAAATAACTAATAATCAGTAAAAAAAGAAATAGAGACTAATTATAGCAAAAATTACATTTGATCCCTACATTTTGAAGTATTTCCCTTTCACAAATGGATTTCTGAACAAATTACTTAGAAGTATAATTAATTACAGAAATGGTTGAAATACATTAGTCCAAATTAGAACCTTCATACCAAAGCAGAGAGCATGCATCCACAGTCCAAACACGTATCATATAAGTTGGATTGTTATCATAATTCCATTATTTAAAGGGGAAAGTACTGCTGTTTAAAGAATAGAGTAGACTATCATTCTGCGATAACTATATTAAGTACAGAAAAAAAATATTTGCATACACACACACACACATTAGCATATACTCATTTCAACCAATATAAGTTTGTCCAAACTTTGTCCTTTTTGATTATGCATTTTCTCTTTATCGTATTGTCTAAATGTGCAGCCCAAAGAGGATTTATAGGAATGCTTAAGATTCTAATATTCACGAAGTTTTAGTTATAACCATTATGTTGTATATATATTCTCCTGCATTTTTATTTTAGATAATAATATTTCTAATGGCAGCAGCAGTCTTTCTGTTGGAACCAGCTACCATAGTTGCATCAGCCAAATTACAGTAGGTAAGAAATTGAATACACTTTGTTTTCCTTTTAGTTTATAGAAAAATTAATGTTGACACTTGTGAGTCCACCAATTTACAGTAGATATTGTAACAACGTTAAGCACAAGCTTTGCAAGAAAAAATATGTGCTATAAAAATTGTACAAAGAAGATAAATAAATTTGGAGAGCTGCTACACTAACTTTTCTTCCAATATTTCCCATATTAAGCCTAAAACCGCTCCGAGTCCCCTTGGGGAGAGGGAGCGGTCTAGAAATTAAATTATTATTATTATTATTATTATTTTTAAAACAGTTGAAATTTTTATCATTAACAATTGTTATGAGAAGGTGACTGTAGCTCAAGAAAAGTTATTAATCAACTGAATAAGGTATTTTGGATTTAGGTAAGGACCAGAAACATAATACATTACAATTTGTGTTGATTGTTAGATCAATGATTCTGACAGGTGATGTGGTTTATGTAGATAAGCAATGAATATCCTTGGCTCATGCCAAGGGGGCCATGTTGCCCCTTGCAGAGATTCAGAAGTCCTTTGTCTTAATACTGTGGAAATTGAGTGATTTAATATCAAGTTTAAGATCTTTGGCACCACTGGTCAAATGCCTTATATAACCAATACCTGTAAATAGGAGTTAGCCAAAAATTGAGGCATGCTTCTCTATCTAGAAAACCAGCAAAAAACTGTCAGTGGATAAATGTTCCATACAAATTTCAAGAAGGTGCAAACATTCCAGTGTGATATAAAAAGTGTGGTTTAGGTGATTGGGAGAATAGTAGAGCCACCAAACATTTCCTGCAATCAACCACTTTGAAGAAAGAGCTTCTAGAACAGGGATGGGCAAACTTTGCAACTTTAAGTCTGAAGGACTTCAGCTTCCAGACTTCTCCAGCCAGCTTTGCTTTAAGCCAGCTTTGCTTTGTTGGCTGGAGAAGTCTGGGAGCTGAAGTCCTTCAGACTTAAAGTTGCAAAGTTTGTCCACCCCTGTTCTAGAAGAACCTGAGGCAGAAGGTTGCTTTATATTTGCTACAATAAAATTTGAGGAAGTATCTAATCAAAACTCTAGAAATAAGTATATTTAATTTCAAATCTTTAAGAACTGGAAGCTTAAATCATCTTATTGAATTTTCTTTTTTATAAAGAGTTTTATTCTGTTCATTTTACAACTTAAATGATAACTACTCCTGCCTGTGGTTGCACTATAGGTATTCTTCAACGTATGACTATAACTGAGGCTGGAATTGTGGATTTAAATTGTGCTAGTCATTAAGTGGGTCACCGTGTGATTGTGCCCGATTTTATTATCTTTTTTGTGGTGTTCATTAAGCAAATATGGTGGCTGTAGAATGAACACAGTGGTTATTAAAGAAATCCACCTTCAGCAATGGGTGGTGGGTTTTTTTCTGGCAAACCCCCCCCCCCACCCTAAATTACAATCATATGACCCTAGGTTGCTACAAACAGCCATAAATGTAATCACATGACTGTGCATGGGATCCAGCTGTCAGATCTGGATTGTGAGTAACTCTGTGGAGGTCTGCTGGAATGTAGAATATTCACTAGACAGCAAGTTATAAATTGAGGTCAATGTATATAGGAGCCAAATAGCCAAGTTTCTATATACCACTAAATATTTATTTTAGTAACAATACCATAATTGGAATCAAAATTATTATTATAATCAGCATGTTAGAATTATTGGGAAAAAAATATTTACACATTTGAAAGGGAATTCCAAAGCTTAATCTTCGTCTGTAGGAAACAAGATTCTATTGTATTTTTTAGACTCTGTACAGATATTTGCATGATCTGTCATGAATTTTACACATTCTGAAATTGCTTTGCATAACTGATTTCAAACTGAATTGTTGTGAACATGACTGTTAAAAAATTTTTTTAGTTACTGGCAGAAATCTGTTTACTCAGCAAAAATGTCTCTTACTTTCCTTTACCCTGGAGCAAATCTGGAATTGAACATAGAAAAAGGGAGATATCCACTATGCATTTCTAAGGACAAATAAACCATTTTAAATAAGACCAAATAGTTAGTTAGCTAGCTAGCTGGTTTATTAGAGCCAGTTTGGTCTTGTGATTAAGTTGGAGACCATGAGTTCTGGTGTTGCTTTCTTCTCAGCCCAAGTCACTTCAAAGAACTGTTATTGTGGGGGAAATAGGAAAAGGAAGGAATATTAGATGTTTTGCCATCTTGAGTTATTTGTAAAAATAAATAAATCTCTCTCTAAACAGCAGAGAGTGGTGAATTACTCCCGATTCCCAAATTCTGTCAAATAGGGCTGTTTATCCAGTGAGGCTCTTCCTACGTTCATGCCTACCTTGTTTTATTTCAGGTTTTGATGCTTCTGGCCAGTTCTCAATTGGACTTTCTCATTGGAAAAATCGCTGCTCTCAAGCTTTCTATACTCTCCCTTTCCCTTTCTATGAAGAGGCTGGCACATGTCCGTATGATGTCCCACAGGCCAACTTATCTGCTCCTTTGTCCTGTCCAGCTTCACTTTCTGTCACTCCGGTGCCTTCTTACAGTAACAGCAGCAGTGAGGATTCGCTTAATGAAAACCTCACAGGTAAAAGGATTTGTGGAAAGGGATCATAGCTTTTATGTTGGCATTGGGGTTCTTGGCTTAAAGTTTATAGAATAAGTACATAATCTGATGCCTCATATATGAACGTAAAAATTTTGGGCATAGCCTCCTAGGGTCTCTCCAAGAAATAACCTAAAATTGTTATTTGTATTACAGAAAGAGAAAATTATTTTTAAAAACCCAGAAATAATTAATGATATTTAACTGCACTCAATTTTAATTTAATCAAACTTGCCTTTTGTCTTATCCCCATGATGGCGAACCTATGGCACGTGTGCCCACAGTGGCACGCAAAGCCATGTCACCCAGCACCTGTGGCCTTGCCTGTTTGTCTTCCACATTTCTGGTGCACATACATACATGATGATTAGCTGTCCTTCGCACACATGGCAGTGCTGAAAACCAGTGTGTGCATGCTCCAGCCAGCTGATTGTTGAGTGCACATGCACACCAGAAGTTCGGCTTTTTTAGAGCATGATCCCTTCACATGTGTGGCAGTGCCGAAAACTGGCCAGTGCATATGCGCCAGCCAGCTGATTGTTGAGCACTCATGCATGCTAAAACCCAGAAGTTCAGCTTTTCTGCAGCGTGGCTCCAACCAGCATGTACGTGCAACATTTCTGAACCTTTTTAGCAGTCGGTGCCAAAAATGTTTGCCATCACTGTTCTATTCCATCCATCGTTTAGAGTACTATTCCTAACAAGCCGCTAAAGGACAGGCATGGTTCTTGATCCACAAAAGATTGCACATCATTGATCAGAGCCACTTTCCAAATTGTATCCCACATGAAAATTGACCAAATAAATTATAGTGTGATGATTATTGGAAAGTGAGAGTTTTACAAGGACAATGGCTTTGAGTCTAATAATTGATTCTAAACAGACACTCATTTATGGGCAATGGTTTGTTAAGATGATTTTGAGGCATTGTCAATATCAAAGAGAAAGTAGAAACAAATGGAATAATGGAGAATGAAAGTTATCAAGCAGGAAGAGCTTCATGATTTGGATAGAAAAGCAAACCAAGCCAGATATGAGTTTGTGATCAAGGCAGTGCATAATGGAGAAAAAGGATGCAAATACTTTTCTAGAAATCTTTCTCTTTTGAAATTCTGCTATTAGTACTTAGTTGTCAGGTTTGCAAAAATGTTTTTAAATATATTGAAATGAAATTTGTATGTATTAGCAGAGTGCTCTGGCAGGTCCTGTATCTTATTTTTGTATGTGAAATGTGAAAATACAACCTACTGCAGTAAAAGAATAATTGATTCTAAACAGACACTTAATCATAACAAGCTTCTTTTATTCATGAATTTTCATTTAAAGAAACAATTATCCTAAACCAAAAGGAACCAGATGTTGCAAAACTCCCAGATAGACAAAGAGGCGGCATTAAGCAGGGAACTAGCTTTGAGACGTTGTGCAGCCATAAGAGAGATAAGCCGGACCTCCGGGTATTTTCTGTCTTTAAAGGGGGAAAAGGATACAAATCTATGGACAGATTTCATCTTACCAAATAAGTTCTGTGAAGGTGCTAAGATTTGTTGAGACAAGTTCTGAGTTTGGTGATTATAGTATTCAACCTGTTAGCTTATTATTTCTCATTAGAACAACTAACAAAAACATGAAATAAATAAGTAAATGCAAAAAATCCAAAATAAATGTTTTAATTATGAATAACTATGAACTAAACGTTAGATTATCAAGTCCCTTTTCTGGTTCCATGCAAGAATCCAAATTAAAATTTCTAAGATAGATGACTGTTCACCTACACTTGAATATAAGCTGGAAATGGGAGGCCATCACTTCTACAGATAATTGATTCCATTTTCAAATTCCTCTCACTAATAGGTATTCTTTCTAAAATTAAATTAGAATCTATCTTCCTGTAACATAAATCCATTACTACATAAACTCTGCTTTGCAATGATAGAAAATCAGTCTTGACCTTCTGGGTGACATCCTTTCAGTTGAAGAGCATTGTTGCCAGAGTTATAAGAATGCTAAAGTTAATATTCTTTCCTTTTCATATCTCATACTGTAGGAATGAGTGCATCTTGTCCCTTTCATTTAGCTGGTATCTTTACAATACTTATCTCCAGTATTTCAGTTGTAAAGGAGAAAAATTAACAGGCTTTCTCCTATTAACTTTATTACAGGAGAAAAAAACAATATTGGAAGGAAGCCTATACATCCAGGCTTTTTGCAATCTTTCCTTCCTCTGCTCAGTCCTAATGAGAAGGTTAACTGCAAAAAGTTTCTGGAATGTACCATCTTTGTTCTTACCAGCCAATCCTCTTGTAAATTCCCTAGGCTGGAAAACCAATTGTTAGTTGCCTTCATTTTCAATTTCTCTTCTCCCAAACTCCTTTTTTAAATATTTGTTTTATTTTTAAACATACAAATACAGAAACATAGACATAGAATACATTTATACGACACACTGGAACTTCATGTTCCTTCTTATAGCAGTTTCAAATTGGTATGTACATTTATCTTTACAATGTCATCCCCCCCAATGTTTCACTTAAATTTCACAATTTTTAACACTCTTAATTTGTTATCTTTTACTTACCTCTCTAATATTTTGACTGTTTGCCTCTGGTAAACTTCATTATATATAACATTTATCCTTAACTTGTAATTTTTATCTTTCTTAGGTTTTATCATTAATCTTTGTCTCTTTCCTCCAACTACCTATACCATTTCCCCCATGTCAGACAGTATTTTGTCTCTTCCTTTCCCTGAATTTCTTTTGTTAACTTGTCCATCTCGGCCCAGTCCAGAATCTTTCTTATTATTTCGTCTTAATTTGGTGTCAATTTGTTTTTCTGTTTCTAGCCATTTTTTTTCTTTTTCTCCCTTTCTCCCCCTTTGCTCTTGCTTCCTCCTTTTCAGATCTAGCTGCTAAATCATCAAAGTAATGCTGTAAAAAAAAACCTATCACAATTTGCCATTGCTGCATTTTCCTTCCTGTAGTTATATTTCCCCCTTCTCTTCTCAAGACTAAATATTTTTTCAAGCACTATAACTAGATCATTGATCATCTTCATTGCCCTTCCCTGACATTGATAGGTAATTAATTTTTCATGCAATTTATAATAAAGGAAAAGAATCCATTTATTTTTTAAAAAGTACTGGAAATGCTAATTATCTGGCTCAGCCAGGACTTTTTCTATTTGTATTAGTTGCTGCGCTGTACTAAAATAGCTTTCAAATGCAATTGTCAGTCTTCACCTAGCCAATATTTGGGCTCATTTTCTATATGTACTTATGGAACAAGAAGCTTTCATTTGATTTCAATAATATGAACAATATTACGGAGAAAAACCATTAATGGATTCATTGATTTTCCTATTTTAACCTTCCTATAATAGCTTTTATACTGGTTTAGATCCTATGATGCTTGTAGAATGGTTCTGTACCTGATTTGACCCTAGGAGGCCCCTCCAGTTTCTTATCCTCTGATGAAGCTGAAGCAAATCTAGAAAAGTTTCATGGATTAGAAGGGATGCCTGTCCTGTTTACAAGCCTTTTGTAGGCTCTTTTATTTTAGTAAAAAGTTTTTTTTAATTTTTAATTAAACAGAAATACAAAAAAAATTATCCTTCATTACATCCTGTAGAAAGTATGTTGATTGGTTACATATAACTCTCGTGCGTTTCGTCCACCATCATTTATCTTTGGTTATCAGACGTGCTTCTGAAATAATTTCTCCTCTTACATCCATCATCAATCCTTTTCCCCCATCTTCTTGGAGATCGAGATGGAGCTCAAATTCTTCAGGTTCCCTTTTCAAGGTTCCCATCTTTCTGCTTTTTCCCACCTTTGGTCCCTTAGAAAAATCCTCTGTTATCTTATCTTTATCTTCAACTGAGAGGGGTATCTCTTCATCTTCTACATTTTCTTCCTTCTCTTTAATTTTTGGAGCCCCCATCTCTTCATATTTTGTTGCAATAAGCACCAGTTTTTCCAGTTTCTTATCAATTCTTCTATATCCTTCCAAAAGGTTTAAAATTCCAGGCAAAAAATTTTGGTATTCCAAAGTATCCTTATCTGGGTATTGAATCATGTCACCAAAAAAAAGAGAAATTAATCCCCACTGCCACCCTGGTCGAAGGCTTCTTTTATCTTTTCCTTTCAAATTAATTTAAGTCACAGGTTCTGTTGTACTCTTCAGAGGAGAAGGGTTCTGTATTTCTCCCCCTTTTTCCTTCCTTTGAGTAAACAATTTTCAAAGACCACTTGTAAAAAACAATTTATGCCCTTGAGTCTTTATCAGTTTCTATAAACAAATTGTAAACCCTTATCAATAGTCAACAATCTCCCCCCCCAAAAAAAATACATTACCTCAACAGGTTCAGCCTTTAACCTCCCAGTGGCAGTGTTGCTACTTTTCAATTTCTAATGTGTCTCTCTTCGTTATAAAAAAGTTAAAAAATAAATAAAGTTCTTATTGGAATTTTAGTAGCAAATCATAAGAAGGATTATAAAAGTAAGAATATGGCTTTAGTCCAAGATTCAAAAAATAGAGTAAAAAAAAAACAGAAGAAGAGGAAACAATCCGTTCACTTTAAAAGGAGAGAGAGAGAAAAACCCCTGTTATGGGCGTTTCAATCCACAGTTACAAAGAACAAAGGAAAAATAAAAACTTTCCAGATCAGTCCAAAGTAGGTTAATTCCGCCGCTTGTTTCCTTTGCTTAAAGGATTACGTTTTATTTAATAAAAAAACCTTTCTTTGTGCAAAGTATCTCAAAGAAAAAAAGAATCCTTACCAGATAGACTCATTTCCTCATTCAGCTTCCGTCTGGAGCCGTTCCTGTCTTTGTCAGCCTGGGGGCTGCCTGTTTGCCGCGGAGTAGAAGCGCTCCCCTTGGGTCAAACAAGGACTTTGCGGTGTCCCTGTGACCAGCAAGGCTTCGTCTTCTCAGTCGCTGTTCCTCCGAGACGGTTTAGGTCCCAATGGACCGATCCGTGGCAAAAGTATCAACAGAGGTTTCGGACCATCGAGACCTCATGTTATGCCGACGGGATGCTGGCCCCTCCCCTCCCCTTTTGTAGGTTCTGTATAATAAATAAAACTGAGCTATAATGTCTTCTTTTCTAATATACGTCATATACAAATGAATTGATGCAATTCTCGACTACTGTAATGCTCTCTACATGGGGCTTCCCTTGAGATGCACTCGAAAGCTACAGCTAGTCCAAAACGCAGCCGCGCGGGTAATTACGGGAGCTACCAGAAGCTCCCATATAACACCAATCCTGCGCGAGCTGCATTGGCTTCCTGTGGTCTTTCGGGTGCGCTTCAAGGTCTTGACGACCATCTTTAAAGCGCTCCATGGCTCGGGGCCTAGTTATATGCGAGACCGTCTCGTGCCCCGTACATCCCTTAGACCGATACGCTCCCACAGAGAGGGCCTTCTCAGGGTGCCGTCGGCCGGACAATGCCGACTGGCGACACCCAGGGGAAGAGCCTTCTCTGTGGCGGGCCCTGCCCTTTGGAACGACCTACCCCCTGAACTCCGGACCATCACCGACCTCCGCCTCTTCCGCCAATGTCTAAAGACATACTTTTTTCATCAAGCCGGCCTAGCCTAACCTCCCATGGGGACTGTAGAAATGTTTTAAATTGGGTTTTAATTAATAATTGGTTTTAGCACAGGTTTGGGATCTAATATATATTTTAAATTATTTATGTTCTATTTTTGTATGTTTTTTAAATCTCCTGTGCGCCGCCCTGGGTCCTTTGCGGAGAAGGGCGGGATATAAATGTAATTAAATAAAATAAATAAAATAAATAAATAAATTTATCACTAAAACAGTATTAAATGCTCATGTAGTTTCTCACAGAACTATCTGGCCATTATAATGTTAACGCAAGAGAACTTCTAGAAGTCTGCTATTCTGATATATCAACCATCAACAGATATATAGAAATAAACATCATTATAAGTTATTTAAAAAAAGCAAGCAGAGGCCAAGACTGAAGAAGACATTCTGGGACACATCTTCCCTTATCACATACCCAGAAAATAATACATAGATAAGTAAAGCGCAACACAACAGTCAGAAACAATCTTAGATTAACCAATACAACTAATTGAGTCTGGTAGGTGAACAATAATCAAGTACCATAAACTACAACCCCTACCAATATGGGTAGAACAATCTGTCATACGTAAAAGGCAGCAAACCCCATTCTTGCCTATCAGAGCACTGACAATCTTAACTAGTTTGGTAAAGAAATGCTTTCAAGAAAAAAATCAAGTTTAGTGAATACCAAGATCTCAATGTTTCAACCCTGAGCTACTCTTTTCTATTTTGAACATTTACATTTGAGCTACTACCCTTAGCTCAACCCTACTCCAAACTGTTCCTTTTGTGGTGACAATATCACAATGCACAGCAATTAATGTTGTCAAGTTGTTTTTCCCAGTGCTTAGAAGCTGTTGGATCTGAATGGGTAAGAACACGCTTTAGCTCAATTCAAGCAAGACTGAATGGCTATGAGTTTTAGTTTCAGGACTAGGAGGGCCTGCCCATGATCTCTTCTTCTTGGGCATCTCCCAATTAGACCATTGCAGTATATTCTATATGAGGTTGCCTTTGAAGACCGTCTGGAACTAGAACTGGTCTAGAATGCAGTTGTACAAATAGATAAATATCCTCTGAGATGTTTTAACATAATTTTGGGTACTATCACTCTTACAGGTCTTTTCCGATGTGATGAATCCCTTAGTGATTAACTTCAGGCACACCAACATTTCTATGCTTAAGCAATGAACAAAATAATTTTATTTTCAATTTCTTAATAGCCAAATTATCACAAGTCTGAAAAAAAATCTGCCTCTTGCTTTAAAATGCATTTATGTAGTTAAGACTGATAAGGCAGCATATTGTAAGTAAGCATTGTATTCAACTTTTTAAAAGATTATTAGTCTAAATAGTCTACTACAAAAAGATGAGTTTATACCATACTTATAGCATTCACACATTATCATATACTGGTGGCTATAGATAATTACATCTGTACATAATTTGAATGGGATCTTTCTTGTTTCTGATCTATATATGTGCAGATATAACAATTATGCATTTACTCATGATTTGCATGGCATAATTCTGTATATAGGAAATTCCAACATTATTTATAAAATGACAAAGTGACATTCAATCATTATTTTTTCTGTCAGTGTTTCTATCAAGAGCCTGATAGCACTGCTCCCAAATAACGAATTTTCTTAAAACGCATAAGCTTTTGAGACATTTGCAATCATTTGCCAAGAATGCTCCTCTGCATTAGATGTACTGTACAACAAATGGTGCAAACCTTGCACAAAATAGTTAATGGACACAAATTTGATATCACGACTCAAAACAAGGATAAAGTAATATTATTCTCTTTGTACCATATTCGCCATCAGATGTTGGCGATCATGTTGGCGATCCTATTTTTATCAACAGTGGCATGATAAATTGGTGAGTTTTGTCCAAACCAGTTCCTTAGATTTTTAAGTGATAATATTCTTCTTCTGCCTGGACCTTGTTTGCCTTAAATCTTTCCTTGGAAGATTAAGTGAAGTATGCCGTATTTTTCTGGTTGTTTCATCACATGTCCAAAATAGTTAACTTTAGCTTTTTTTATGGTTTTGATGCTTTCCTTGGCTTTCCCAAGCATCTTAAAGTAATGAAGTGTTTCAACTTCCCAGGACACTTAAAGCAGACCTCAAAGTGACTGTTTAGAAAAGTGCGACTAACATTATCATTAAGTGAGAAATTGTTTAACTCTTATACATCAAAAGGTTTCTGGAAAGCTCAGAAAGTTTCAACAAACAGAATGGATTTTAAAAGGTGCAGACATTAGGTTTCATTAGATATTACGATGTTTGCATTCAGCACTTTTTCAAGGAATGCTAATATAATAATAATAATAATAATAAATTGAGATTTATTAACCGCACCCTCTCCCCACAGGGACCCGGGGCGGTGCACAGGCATAGTTAAAAACAGTATACAATAATACAAACATACTTAAAATAGAATTAAATAGAATTACCCGTGCTAAAAATATAAATTAAGAACCCATTAAAATATTTGTAGTTAAAAGACAGAGAGAACTATTCAAGGCCGGCCAGTCGAAAGAGATAGGTCTTCAATTTTACACGGAAAATATGAAATATGAAAAAGAAACAAAAAACAAAGATTGATTATAAATCTGGTTTAGAAAGGATTTATCATAGTCACAATGTCTATGCTCCCCATCCTACTCTGCAACTTTTTATTTTATAATCTACTACTTATCAGGAGAAAAACACTATTCTGTAGATTTATATTTGTGAAAGTTTCTGTAAGTATTCAACAGTGGAATAGGACCTTCTACCTTAAGAGAGCTAGCATATCATTAATCTAAATCAATGTATTTTAAATTATCACCCTGAAATCAGTTATGCATTTAAGTGATTTTTTAAAATAGGATTATTACTTAAAGACAACCAAGCAAGTACATTGATTCTAGCAAACGTCAATATGCGTATTTCCAGAATACAGAATGTGCATGCATATGTGTATGTGTATTATGAATATTGACCTATCTTAGCTTTTCCTGAATGCATTTATTTATAAATTATGTATTTTAATTACTTTTGTATGTGAATATGATGGAATATGCATCTGCAGGAGCTAAGGGGAAGACTTTTGGCAGCATAATAGCTTTTCCTAGAGAGAGAGGTCTAGGAGAGATTGTGCAATCCCAATCTGGAGGTGGGACAGGGGAAGAAGTTCAGGGTAGACAAACCTAGAATTTTTCACAAAATATCTAGTAGTGTAGAAAGTTACAGCTTTTATTTGGCAAGATTTGTCCAGATGTAAGCAAATAAATGACTGAACTCAATTGGATTTCACTGTGTCATCTCTAGGCTTCAATCTGACGGTAAGAATAATTTCAGATTTTTTACTGAAATATTACAAATATATTTTCTTAACTGTCAGATCTCTGATTGCAAAATTATTCCATTAGCCTTTGAAACTGATGAATCACTATTTTAGGAATTGCACCTGCAGCAATATGGAAACTATTTTTCATGTGTCAAAACATTCTATTTTAGATTTCAATTCAGATACTTTTGCTAATATTATTAAATTTATTTTTAAGCGAGTGAAACATTCTACTATATTGTAAAGTTGTTCAGAATCTGAAATTCTAACCTTTTCACCTACACCTGAGAAGCAAGATTCTAGTTATAATTATATAATTTTTTTTAAGTATCAGACAACTTCGGGGGGGGGGGAATAAGTCTATTTTTGAATGGTACCAATATACTTCCATTCATAACACGGACTGAAGACATACACACTTTACTTATTTTTCCAGTAAAAATCATTTTATTTTGCATGCAAATGTGTTAAGACACGTTCTCATTTTAGTTTCCATGGTATACAAAATAAGAATTAAACCGAATCCAGGCTTTCTGGATGAACTCAGTTGGAAAGACATGCATACATATTGCATCAGGGCTTGAAGGATGCTTAGTTTCTTATGACCCTGGATCTCTGGTTGTGGTGTGATTGCAGGAACGGTTGTACAGTAGATGCAGGGCAAAAAAGAAAAACAACGCCTAACGTCCCTACTGTAAGGCGTGTGTTTATTTTCCTGTTAAGGTATTCAAACGTGCTCATTTTCTGCCCGTAACACCTTGTCCTCTCCGTGACTCCGGGATGACTGCCGCGCGGGGGGAGAAATAGCGCGCTTGGCAACCAAACCATTCGGACCGCGGGGGCTTCGGACCCCGTCCTCAGATAGCAGGGCCAGCGAACGCCTCCGGGAGGCCGGGGAAGCGACGCCTCAGCAGCCTTCTGAGCCCAGCCCGGGAAAGGTGTTTGCGGGGCTTGCTCGTCTCAGTGCCGGGCTGCAACGGCCGGCCGAGCAAGAAGCCCGGTGCTGTGGCGGGGTCGCTCCCGTCACTTCCCCCCCCCCCCCGCTCTTCAAAGGGGCGCGCGCCCCCGCCTCTTCCCTACACACACACACACACACACACACACACACACACAGAGAGAAACGCAGGCGCGCGCAAATAGTCGCGAGCGTAAGGAAAGCGGCAGGGCAAAGCGAGAATCCCCCACAGCGGAGCTTCGGCGTGTGTCCCGGCGAAGGCGGACGACAGTTGCCTGCTTTTAGCTGCAGTGCTCCAGGGGCAGAGCCGTGCGCCCCAACGTTGGCCACTGCCCGCTTACAGGTTTGGTAGAATCGCCCGCTTACAGGTTTGGTAGACGGCGCAAAGGCTTCCCTGTGTGTGTGTGTGTGTGTGTGTGTGTGTTGAGTCTCGCTTCTCGCCTCCTCCGCTTTGCCTCTTGTCCTCCAGTCCAGATGACTATTTTTGCCGGAGCTTTGCTTGAATCTCGTCCCGTTAAGGTCGCCTTTCTAAAGGACGCCTCCTTTCCTAAGCTGCTTTTTTTCCCCTCCCCACGGATGTTCCGATTCGTGTGGTAAGTGGCGGGTGTGCATAGATGGAGGTGTATTTGCTGCAGTGCTCCCTCGCCCTACCTCCCCTTCCTCCTCCTCCTCCTCGCTCTTCTCGCCCCTCCGGATCACTTCAGCCTCGCGCCCTTCTGTTTGCTGGCTCATTTTTCTCCAGGTGCTTGATTGAAGTCGGCGCAGTTTTCTTTGGATGTTTGTTCCTCGCCACCCCACCGAAGCCCGTTACCTGAAATCCCTTTTGCCCTTGACGGAGGAGGCAGGGAACAAGCGCCGGTTTGGTGTGCTAGAACAATATAGCGGAATCCCCGCGGAAATAAAATGGTGTGGGGGTTTTTTTTTGGGGGGGGGGTTGTCACTGCTGGTTTCTGCATGCCAGATTAGAGCAAAATAGCCTCGAGCTGCAAAGAACAGGCAAGGAAAGCAAGTCGCGTAATTCCAAGACATTAAGAAGTGGGGAGGGTAGGAAAATATGCGTACACAAACACACACACACGTGTTCTCATCGGCACTTGGTTCCTGTCATTAAAGACAGTTCCTTAACGCGGCTGCAGTACTGCGAGTATCGAGGGGAAAAACTTATCAGACATTTAATGGACATGTGTGTGCGTGTGCGCGCGCGCGCGCGCGTGTGTGTGTGTGTGAGTGAAGGGTGAAGTCAATATTATAAAGCAAAGCTTATTTGATCCAGTAGATGTGTAATCCCTGCAGTTGTTTTGTTTTTAATCTGAAAAGTTGGAATGTGTTGCAGCTCTTCATGAACAAAGAAAAGGGTACATAATGGAATTGTAATTTGGGTGTCCTCCTGGACTCCCCGCTGTCCATGGAGGATCATGTGACAGCCATGGCCAGGGGGGCGTTTTATCAGGTACGCTTGATATGCCCATTGCGCCCCTTACTGGACCGGGCTGCCCTTCGCACAGTCACTCAAGCACTCGTGATGTCCCGGCTTGACTACTGTAAAGCTCTCTACATGGGGCTCCCCTTGAGGTGCACTCGAAGGTTACAGTTAGTCCAGAATGCAGCCGCGCGGGTGATCATGGGAACCTCTAGGCATTCCCATATAACACCTCTCCTGCGCGAGCTGCACTGGCTACCTGTGGCCTTTCGGGTGCGCTTCAAGGTGTTGACGACCATCTTCAAAGCGCTCCATGGCTCGGGGCCTAGCTACATGCGAGACCGTCTCCTGCCCCATACATCCCTTCAACCGATCCGCTCCCACAGAGAGCGCCTTCTCAGGGTGCTGTCAGCCGGGCAATGCCGGTTGGCGACACCCAGGGGAAGGGCCTTCTCTGTGGCGAGCCCTACCCTCTGGAACGACCTGCCCCCCGAACTACGCACCATGGGTTCCAGATGGGTTCCAGATGGCGCTTGGGCCACTTCCTGTACCCCTGACCCGCGCCCCGATGGAGGATCTTGTGGCCGCATGGAATACTGCGACCACGGGAGCCTTGGATCGGGTCGCGCCCTTGCGGCCTCTCTTGCGGCGCCGAACCGCCCCGGCCCCTTGGTTTACCGAGGAGCTGAGGGCGATGAAACGCCACAAGAGATGCCTAGAGAGAAGATGGAGGGCTACTCGATCTGGATCTGACCGGACACAGGTAAGAGCCCATTTACGGACTTACATTGTGGCGTTGAGAGTGGCCAAACGCCATCATTGTGCCACTCTCATAGCATCCGCAGAAAACCGCCCTGCCGCCCTGTTTAGGGTGACCCGTTCCCTCCTTCAGCAGAGGGTGCGGGAAGCCCCGTTACAGGGTAGAGCAGAGGAATTTGTGACTTTTCTGCAGGACAAAATCGCTCAGATACAGAACGAGTTAGCCCCCATTCATGGCCCAGCGGGATGCCACGAGGCTGATCTTGTTTGGGAGGAGTTTGACTCCGTTGCTTCCGAGGATATGGACAGGTTACGTGGGCGACTGCGAGCCACCACATGTTTATTGGACCCGTGTCCCTCCTGGCTTGTACTGGCATCCTGGGAGGTGACACGAGGCTGGCTCCAAGAGGTTATCAACGCATCGTTGAGTGAGGGTTCCTTGCCTGCTTCCCTAAAAGAGGCTATGGTGAGGCCCCTCCTTAAGAAGCCCTCTTTGGACCCAGCTCTTTTAACAAACTATCGTCCCGTCTCCAACCTTCCCTTCTTGGCGAAGGTTGTCGAGAGTGTGGTGGCACAACAGTTTCCCCGTCACCTGGAGGAAGTTGATTATCTAGACCCGCGCCAGTCCGGCTTTCGGCCCGGGCATAGCACTGAGACGGCATTGGTCGCGTTGGTTGATGATCTCTGGAGGGCCAGAGATGGTTGTTCCTCCATCCTGGTCCTATTAGATCTCTCGGCGGCTTTCGATACCATCGACCATGGTATCCTATTGCATCGGCTGGGGAGGTTGGGGGTGGGAGGCACCGTCCTACGGTGGTTCTCCTCCTACCTCTCTGGCCGATCGCAATTTGTGTTGGCAGGGGAGCAGAGGTCGACCCCGAGACCCCTCACATGTGGGGTGCCTCAGGGGTCGGTCCTTTCACCTCTCCTGTTTAATGCATACATGAAGCCGCTGGGTGAGATCATCCGTGGTTTTGGGGTAGAGTATCATTTCTACGCTGATGATACTCAGCTGTATATATCTACCCCAAACCACCCCAACGATGCCGTAGCGGTGATGTGCCAGTGCCTGGAAGCCGTGCGGATCTGGATGGGAAGTAACGGACTTAGGCTCAACCCGACCAAGACCGAGTGGCTGTGGTTTCCGGCTGCCCGATTCAACCACCTTTCTCCAACGCTGGCCATAGGGGGCGAACATCTTGCCCCTGTGGATGGGGCGCGCAATTTGGGTGTCCTCCTGGATACCCGGCTGTCTATGGAAGAGCAAGTGACAGCCGTGGCCAGGAGGGCGTTTTACCAGGTTCGCCTGGTTCGCCAATTGCGCCCCCTATTGGATCGGGACGCCCTTCGCACAGTCACTCATGCCCTCGTGACATCTCGACTGGACTATTGTAACTCTCTCTACATGGGGCTCCCCTTGAGGTGCACCCGGAGGCTTCAGTTAGTTCAGAATGCAGCCGCGCGAGCAATTATGGGAACCACCAGGTTCACCCACGTTACACCGCTCTTGCGCGAGCTGCACTGGCTACCTGTCGTCTTCCGGGTGCGCTTCAAGGTATTAATCATCATCTTTAAAGCGCTCCATGGCTCGGGACCTAGCTACCTGCGGGATCGGATCCTGCCTCATACATCCTCACGGCCGATTCGCTCCCACAGAGAGGGACTGCTCCGGGTGCCGTCCACTAGACTCTGTCAGCGGGCGACGCCCAGGGGAAGGGCTCTCTCTGTGGCGGGCCCGGCCCTCTGGAACGACCTTCCCCCCGATATTAGAACGATATTAGAACGACCACGGACCTCCGCTCCTTCCGCCTGAAATTGAAGACTCATCTTTTCCGCCTGGCCGGCCTAGGGTAGTCTCTCTGTCTATGGGTTTTTAAATGTATACTATATTTATTGGATGTTTTTAGTTAAGGGGATTTTAGCACAGGATTGATTGAGTTTAATTCGTTTTAATTTGTATGTATTTTGTATATTTTTCGTTTTTTAATTTCCCTGTGCACCGCCCCGAGTCCCTGTGGGGAGAGGGTGCGGTCAATAAATGCAACTTTATTATTATTATTATTATTATTATTATCTCAGACCTCCGCCTTTTCCGCCAGCGTCTTAAAACGCACCTATTCCAACAAGCCGGCCTAGCATAACCTCCCTGTTCCTGACTGTTATTAGCTAGATTTTAATTAGAGGGATTTTACACTATTTTAGCACAGGGGACAGGTTACGTGGGCGACTGCGAGCCACCACATGTTTATTGGACCCGTGTCCCTCCTGGCTTGTACTGGCATCCTGGGAGGTGACACGAGGCTGGCTCCAAGAGGTTGTCAACGCTTCCTTAAGTGAGGGTTCCTTGCCTGCTTCCCTAAAAGAGGCTATGGTGAGGCCCCTCCTTAAGAAGCCCTCTTTGGATCCAGCTCTATTAAACAACTATCGTCCAGTCTCCAACCTTCCCTTTTTGGCGAAGGTTGTTGAGAGTGTGGTGGCACAACAGTTTCCCCGTCACCTGGAGGAAGTTGATTATCTAGACCCGCGCCAGTCCGGCTTTCGGCCCGGGCATAGCACCGAGACGGCATTGGTCGCGTTGGTCGATGATCTCTGGAGGGCCAGAGATGGGGGTTGTTCCTCCATCCTGGTCCTATTAGACCTCTCGGCGGCTTTCGATACCATCGACCATGGTATCCTATTGCATCGGCTGGGGGGGTTGGGGGTGGGAGGCACCGTTTTACGGTGGTTCTCCTCCTACCTCTCTGGCCGATCGCAATTTGTGTTGGCAGGAGAGCAGAGGTCGACCTCGAGACCCCTCACATGTGGGGTGCCTCAGGGGTCGGTCCTCTCGCCTCTCCTGTTTAACACATATATGAAGCCGCTGGGTGAGATCATCCGTGGTTTTGGGGTAGAGTATCATCTCTACGCTGATGATACTCAGCTGTATATATCTACCCCAAACCACCCCAACAATGCCGTAGCGGTGATGTGCCAGTGCCTGGAAGCCGTGCGGATCTGGATGGGAAGTAACAGACTCAGGCTCAACCCGACCAAGACTGAGTGGCTGTGGTTTCCGGCTGCCCGGTTCAACCAGCTGACTCCATCGCTGGCCATAGGGGGCGAACATCTTGCCCCTGTGGATGGGGCGCGCAACTTGGGTGTCCTCCTGGATACCCGGCTGTCCATGGAAGATCAAGTGACAGCCGTGGCCAGGAGGGCGTTTTACCAGGTTCGCCTGGTACGCCAGTTGCGCCCCCTATTGGACCGGGATGCCCTTCGCACAGTCACTCATGCTCTCGTGACATCCCGACTGGACTATTGTAACTCTCTCTACATGGGGCTCCCCTTGAGGTGCACCCGGAGACTGCAGTTGGTCCAGAATGCAGCCGCGCAAGCAATAATGGGAACCGCTAGGTTCGCCCATGTAACACCGCTCTTGCGTGAGCTGCACTGGCTCCCTATCGTCTTTTGGGTGCGCTTCAAGGTGTTAGTCATCATCTTTAAAGCGCTCCATGGCTCGGGACCTAGCTATCTGCGGGATCGGATCCTGCCCCATACTTCCTCACGGCCGATTCGCTCCCACAGAGAGGGTCTTCTCCGGGTGCCGTCCACTAGACTTTGTCAGCGGGCGATGCCCAGGGGAAGGGCGCTCTCTGTGGCGGGCCCTGCCCTCTGGAACGACCTCCCCCCCAATATTAGAACAACCACGGACCTCCGTTCCTTCTGTCTGAAATTGAAAACGCACTTTTTCTGCTTGGCCGGCCAAGGGTAGCCTCTCTTCTATAGTTTTATAGGGTTATATGATTTTAGTGTATTGGGGAATTTTAGCGCAGGGTTTGATGTTTAATTTTGCTTTTATTGAATTATTTGTATTTCTATGTGTATTTATTGTTTTAACTTCCCTGTGCACCGCTCCGAGTCCCCTTGGGGAGAGGGAGCAGTCTAGAAATTAAATTATCTTATCTTATCTTAATAGTTTTTTAAAAATGGTATTTTTGTATATTTGTATTGTTTTAAATTTTCCTGTGCGCTGCCCTGGGTCCTTTTTTAGGAGAAGGTGCAGGATATAAATTCGAATAAATTAAATTAAATTAATGGAGAAGGTAATTATATTGACCCTACTTTGTCAGTTAGTGCAACTTTAACTTGAATATCAGGGGTGTTTAGTAAAAAACAGAATTGAATACAGTAGGGAACAGCAGCTTTTTGGAATAGTAAATCCTCACATTTTCCTTACTTCCTGTTTTTAAAAAAAAATGTGTACATAATTTACTATGAAATCATATATCATTTTTTCGTTATGTATTAACAATTTCAATGAGATCATTTATCATAAACAATAATAAATCCTCAAAGTGCCACAAAATAAAAACCAGGACTTTATTTTAGATATTATGAGTTTAATGTGCTCACAGATATGTTGATAGAAATCCATGTGCTTTCTGTAAAAAGTATTTATTGTTTTTCATCTGAACCATTCTTCCACCAGCATAATTGGCTCCAGGGCAACTGAGGGTCACATTGTACTGGCTGCTTCCCAGAAGACCACAGCTGCCAGCTTGGATAGCATACATCACACTTAGAAAAAGAAATGCCTGCCCACATTTTACCTACATTTGATTCCTTTTTTTCTCTTCAGACTTGAAGGCAGGGTTGCAAGATTGGGTTGCAGACATTCAAACAATCACTCAAAAGGGGCAGAAAACACCAATCCTTTGTTGCTGTTTAGTGATCTCTTGGATTTGTACTGTGGAGACTCAGTAGCTACACTGTACCACTGTATGGTAAAAGTAAATATTTCCCCTAGTTGGCATCAACTAGTGGTTTCCATATTCATAATCCAAGTCATGTTCTTGGCTCAACTACAAAATGGGTTTGCCCCTGCCTTCTTCCAGATCTTTTGATGGTTGTTGGAAAAGCCATGGTTAAATTGATCATGGTGTCATGCATACTTAGCCATTCCAGGTAAAATGGGAAATTTATGTTGAGTAATTGTAAATAGGATACAAATGTACATTGAAGCAACATGTTTTATTAGTCTTGTTATAAGATTTTTTATTTTTAAGAACCTTTCCTCAGAAAAAGATTGTTGCCTGAAAAATGGGATTAGAGATGTTTTAAGATCTGAATTGCAGTAGTAATTTTAACATTAATGTAGAAAGTGGTGGTGGTAAGCAAGGCATGTAACAATTTTGTAAAACATAAAGTAGGATCATATCTGACCAACAGTTAATATACTGTTGTGGCAAATTTAAGCGAGCATGTTCATGTACTTCAGAAAAAACACATTTTAAACTACAAATACTATCTAAAATACAATTCCTAAATTATAGGTATGTCGAAAACAGCCTTTGGAGTTTGTTTGATAGGATTAGTAGAATTTTAGCTAGTGTATCTCCAACTTACACTAGGTATAGTGTGAAAGTATTTTCAGTGTATTTATTTGTCAGAATACTAACAAAATGAGTAGTTCATAGGCATGTTCTATGTCACAGAAGTCCTTTTTAGTCCCAACAAGAAATGTGTTTATGTACTTCACAGTTTGTGCATGGGATGAAAATTGCATTTTGCTCAGGTGAACTACATCTGTTTTATATATCCGAAGGATTGCTCTGTATCTCTATATCTTATACTCCATTAGTGAAACTCAGAGAAATTTAGAACAACCCATCAACATGATCACTTAAAATGATAGCAGATAAAATTTCATCTACAGAGCCTATTTTGTATAACTTTTATTAAAACACTGTTTAGTTAGAGAAACACCTGCAGGAGATTGTCAAGATCAAACGAAGCATCCTGTCAAAAGCAATAAAATTAAGTTTATATAATCCAAATGATTTATCATATAAACATTTATGGAAAGACAGAAAACTGATTACTATGGCATGTTCTCTTCCTATTGCATGTAGTGACCCATTAATAAGTATAACAGCAGCAATCTATGTAAATAAAAATGTAAAATAGTTTGTGCAAAGCCGCTAATCTCAGAAAGCACTGCACCGATCAGCACCAAATTTTCACACAATGTTCCCAAGGACTTCTGATGCAATCATACGTACATTTTGTGTGGCTGGCACACGTGTGTCATGTGCAAGCAGCACAAACGTAAAAGGTACGCACTTCTCAGGTTTTCATCTCTCTGTAGCTCCTCCCATCCGGCTGCTTCTTATGATGTGTCACGCACACGCTCCTCACATTTCCAACAGTCGTTTCCTCAGCAACTGAATAAGCTTCCAATGTTCCCATACTGCATGGAGGCCTACCAGGCCCAAAATGAGGCATGGGGGGTGTCGCGCTCCCAGGTGGCCCATTTTTGGTCCCAGGAGGCTGTATAGACGCCTACGCAGCTGTATATATCTACCCCGAACCACCCCAACGATGCCGTTGAAGTGATGTCCCGGTGCCTGGAAGCCGTGCTGATCTGGATGGGAAGGAACAGACTCAGACTCAACCCATCCAAGACCGAGTGGCTATGGCTTCCGGCGTCCCGGTACAACCAGTTCACTCCATCACTGGCCATAGGGGGGGAACATCTAGCCCCTGTGGATGGGGCATGCAATCTGGGCGTCCTCCTGGATACCCGGCTGTCTATGGAAGATCAAGTGACAGCCGTGGCCAGGGGGGCGTTTTACCAGGTTCGCCTGGTACGCCAGTTGTGTCCCCTATTGGATCGGGATGCCCTTCGCACGGTCACTCATGCCCCTGTGACATCCCGTCTAGACTACTGTAATGCTCTCTACATGGGGCTTCCCTTGAGGTGCACCCGGAGACTGCAGCTAGTCCAGAACGCGGCTGCGCGGGCAATTCTGGGTGCCCCTAGGCATTTCCACGTAACACCGCTCCTGTGCGAGCTGCACTGGCTGCCTGTGGTCTTCCAGGTGCGCTTCAAGGTGCTGACTACCATCTTTAAAGCGCTCCATGGCATGGGACCTAGCTATCTGCGAGATCGCATCCTGCCCCATACATCCCTCCGACCGATCTGCTCCCACAGAGGGATTTCTCCGGGTGCCGTCCACTAGGCAATGCCAGCGGGCGACGCCCAGGGGAAGGGCCTTCTCTGTGGCGGGCCCAGCTCTATGGAACGACCTACCCCCTGACCTCAGAACAACCACGGACCTCCGCGCTTTCCGACAAAAGCTCAAGACTTATCTTTTCCAACAGGCCGGCCTGGCCTAACCTACCTCCCAGCCTTTTTAGTCTGTACATCTAAATTGTTTTAATTGGGTTTTTAAGGGGTTAGTTTTTAAGATTTTAGGTTTTTTAGCGCAGGGATAAACTGTTTAATTTGATTTTATATATTTATGATGCATTTATATTTGTACGTTTTTAATTCCCCTGTACACCGCCCTGAGTCCCTTCGGGGAGAGGGAGCGGTCTACAAATTAAATTTATTATTTATTATTACTAGGCCCAAAACTAGGCATGAAGGGTGACACACTCCCAGGTGCCCCATTTTTGGTCCCAGGAGACTGTATGGACACCTACTAGGTGCAAAACTGGGCATGAAGGGTGACACACTCCCAGGTGCCCCATGTTTGGTCCCAGGAGGCTGTATGGACACCTACTAGGCCCCAAACTAGGCATGGGGGGGGGGTGGCATACTCCCAGGTGGCCCATTTTTGGTCCCAGGAGGCTGAATGGTAGGTAGGTAGGTAGAGGGATAGAGAGAGAGAGGGAAAAATACAGTAGGTAGGTAGGTAGGTAGGTAGGTGGGATAGAGAGAGAGGGAAAATATGGTAGGTAGGTGGATAAAGATAGAGGGAAAAATACAGTAGATAGGTAGGTGGATAGAAAGGGGAAAATATGGTAGGTAGGTAGATAGAGGGATAAAGATAGAGGGGAAATACAGTAGGTAGGTAGAGGGATAAAGAGAGGGGAAATACAGTAAGTAGGTAGGTAGGTAGAGGGATAGAGAGAGAGAAATACACTAGGTAGGTAGGTAGGAAGAGGGATAGAGAGAGAGGGAGAAATACAGTAGGTAGGTAGGTAGAGGGAGAGAGAGAGGGAGAAATACAGTAGGTAGGTAGGTAGAGGGAGAGGGGGGGAAATACAGTAGGTAGGTAGGTTGGTTGAGGGTTATACAGTGGTTGTGTGTACGTGTTTGTGTGTGCAGGTGTACATCTACAAACAGATTGGTTCGCCATTTAACCAGGCTGGGCCATAGCAACACGTGGCCGGGTACAGCTAGTATGTATATAAGCAAGAAACTCTTTGTTTCTTATTTTAACAGCTACCAGGATTCTTCCTTTGTTACATATGAATACAACAAAGCCTTCTCCCCTACAATTGATCTAGGTGTTAAACTATGATTCCTATTAACCCAAAACAAAATGGGTCATGCTGGCTAGAGATTATGGGAACTGCGACCCAAAATGCATGGAGGGCACCAGATTGGAGGAGAATCTTCAAATAAAAGAAGCTTTGGCAGGTCAGGCAGATAGATGAGTGGATTGAAAAAAACTTGAACAGTGATTCCTTTTGAGTTTTGTGAAATGAAGTCCATTGTTATTATTGGTACAGTTAAATAAATCCAGCTCTTCCTTCACTATTTCTTTGATTAGTATAGCCCAGTGGTTGGCAAACCGCAGCTCGTGAGCCACGAGTGGCTCTTTGGCCCCTCGGGTGCGGCTCTTCCTCTCTCCTTCCCCCCCCAGGCAGCGGAGGGCCCGGCATGTCGGTTGGGGGGGCTCTGGCTGCCTCCCCCTGGAGCGAGCGAGCCAACGGGCAGGGGGAGCGCCCGGTCTGCGGCTGCGCCGGAGCTGTCCGGACGCCGAGCGCCCGCCTCCTTGTGCGCGCAGCGCCCGGACGGCTCCGGCGCAGCCACAGCCCTGGGCATTCCCCCCGCCCGTTGGCTCACTTGCTCGGCATGTCGGCTGGGGGGGCTCTGGCTGCCTCCCCCTGGAGCGAGCGAGCGAGCCAACGGGCGGGGGGAATGCCCGTGGCTGTGGCTGTGCCGGAGCTGTCCGGGCGCCGGGCGCACAGGGAGGCGGGCACGTGGTGCCCGGACGGCTCCGGCGCAGCCGCAGACCGTGCGCTCCCCCCGCCCGTTGGCTCGCTCCCTCGCTCCATGGGGAGGCAGCCAGAGCACCCCCAACCGACATGCCGGGTCCTCCGCTGCCTCCGGGGGGAGGGAGGGGAGAGGAAGAGCCGCACCCGAGGGGCCAAAGAGGGACCTGGTGGAAACGTCCTGCCCGATGCGCTCGGATGGCGGGAGCTGCCTGTCGCAGGGCTCGGGGTCAGCAGCAGCAACAGCTGCCTGCAGAGAGTGCCGAGCCATGCTTTCCGGGGCTGGCCGCCGCATGGGGCTGGGACGAAGGTGGGCATGCGGCGGCCGGACAGCCTCCGCGGTGCTTGGATAGCCGCGGCCTCGGGTTCTCCCCCCACCCGCTCACTGCGTGAAAACCCGTGCCGGGCGTTCCACCGCTTGAGGGGGGAAGGGAGGGAGAGAGGGAGGGGGAGACTGACATACAGAGAGGGAGGGAGGGGGAGGGAGGAAGAGACAAACAGAGAGACACCGAGAGAGAGGGAGGGAGAGAGGGAATCAAAGAGAGGGAGAGAGGGAGAGACACACACACACACACAGAATGACAGATGGGTGGAGGGAGGAGAGAGAGACAGATAAAGAGAGAGATAGACAGAGACAAAAAGAAAAAGAGAAAGAAAAAGAAAGTGGTAGAGAGAGAGAGAAAGAGAAAGAAAGAAAAAGAAAAAGAAGAAAGAAAGAAAGAAAGAAAGAAAGAAAGAAAGAAAGAAAGAAAGAAAGAAAGAAAGAAAGAAAGAAAGAATTTTGGTTGCTAAGCAGGACCATCGTTAAGTGAGTTTCACCACATTTTCCAAGTTGGCCACGCCCACCCGGTCACATGACCGCTGAGCCACGCCCACAAAACAGGCCACACCTTTTGACTCTCAAAAGAAATTTCAATCGTGGTACTGTTGATATTTGGCTCTCTTGACTAATAAGTTTGCCCACCACTGGTATAGCCACTCATCTCACATTTGTGACTCTGGGCAGTTCATATAATTAATCAACAAAGCAACAAAACAAATAAAAATGGGCATTACAACCCTTCAGCTAGTTCAGAATCATTTTCTTCAGCTACTTCAATACTAGATTGTGTCTAGTTGTACAGACAGTCCTCAACTCACAACTGTTCATTTTTAGTGTTCAAAGTTACGATGATACTGAAAAAACTCAGCTATGACCATTTTTCACACTTATGGTCATTGCAGCATCTCCATGGTCACATGATCAAAATTCAGATGCTTGGGCAACTGACTCATATTTATGATGGTTGCAGTGTCTGGGGATCATGTAATCACTTTTTGCAATCTTCTTACAAGCAAAGTCAATGGGGAAGCCAGATTCACTTAACAACCAAGATGCTATCTTAACAACTGCAGAGATTCACTTAACAACTGTGGCAATAAAGGTCATAAAATGGGACAAATTGACTTAACAACTGACTCACTTGACACCAGAAAGTTTGGACTCAACTGTGGTTGTAAGTCAAAGGCTACCTGTACTAAACACAAGCTAGTATTGTGTGCTACATTGTTATTCCAGCTCTTTGAGTATATATTCTTTAATTATTTTAGTGTTCAAATGCTAGCCTCTAGAAGTATGATGCTACTTAATATACAGTTTTATATGCATTAAGGGGTGGGAGTGAGGCTGAAGAGAAGGAACAACCTGTAGTCTTTCAGTTATTATTTTTTTATTTATTTTATTTTATTAAATTTATATCCCGCCCTTCTCCTTGTTAGGACCCAGGGCGGCGCACAGGGATGTTAAAATACATACAAAATATAAAATATATGAAATTTAAAATACTTATTTTAATAAATAAACCCTGCGCTAAAACCAAATTAAAATCCCAGGTTTAAAAACTATCTAATGGTCAGTGTGGAGGTTACGCTAGGCCGGCTAGGTGAAATAGGTGTGTCTTCAGACACTTGCGGAAGAGGCGGAGGTCGGAGATGGTGCGGAGTTCAGGGGGTAAGTCGTTCCAGAGGACTGGGCCCGCCACAGAGAAGGCTCTCCCCCTGGGTGTCGCTAGTCGGCATTGTCCAGCCGACGGCACCCTGAGGAGGCCCTCTCTGTGGGAGCGTATCGGTCTAAGAGATGTATGGGGCAGGAGGCGGTCTCGCATATAACTAGGCCCCGAGCCATGGAGCGCTTTAAAGATGGTCGTTAAAACCTTGAAGCGCACCCGAAAGACCACAGGAAGCCAGTGCAGCTCGCGCAGGATAGGTGTTATGTGGGAGTGTCTAGGCGCTCCCGTAATCACCCGCGCGGCTGCGTTCTGGACTAGCTGCAGCTTTCGGGTGCACCTCAAGGGAAGCCCCATGTAGAGAGCATTACAGTAGTCGAGTCGAGAGGTGACGAGTGCTTGAGTGACTGTGCGTAAGGCCCCCCGGTCCAGTAAGGGGCGCAATTGGCGCATCAGGCGAACCTGATGAAACGCCCCCCTGGCCACGGCTGCCACATGATCTTCCATAGACAGCCGGGAATCCAGGAGGACACCCAAATTGCGCGCCCTCTCCACGGGGGCCGGTGTTTCGCCCCCAATGGCCAGAGTTGGAATAATCTGGCTGAACCGAGGCGCCGGAAGCCACAGCCACTCAGTCTTGGACGGGTTGAGCCTGAGTTTGTTACCACCCATCCAGATCCGTACGGCTTCCAAGCACCGGGACATAACCTCGACGGCATCGTTGGGGTGGTCTGGGGTGGATAAGTACAACTGAGTATCATCAGCGTACAGATGATATCCCACCCCAAAACCACGGATGATCTCACCCAGCGGCTTCATATATGTGTTGAATAGGAGGGGCGAGAGGACCGACCCCTGAGGAACCCCACATATGAGGGGTCTCGAGGCCGACCTCTGCCCCCCTGTCAACACATATTGCGACCGACCAGAGAGGTAGGATGAGAACCAGCGCAGAACGGTGCCTCCCAACCCCAACCCCCCCAGTCGGCGCAATAGGATACCATGGTCGATGGTATCAAAAGCCGCTGAGAGGTCTAATAGGACTAGGATAGAGGAATATCCTCTATCCCGCGCCCTCCAGAGATCATCAACCAACGCGACCAATGCCGTCTCGGTGCTGTGCCCGGGTCGGAAGCCGGACTGGCGCGGGTCTAGATAATCAACTTCCTCCAAGTGTCGCGGAAACTGTTGAGCCACCACACTCTCAACAACCTTCACTAAAAAGTGGAGGTTGGAGACGGGACGATAGTTCTCTAATAATGCTGGATCCAGGGACGGCTTCTTGAGGAGGGGCCTTACTACCGCCTCTTTCAAGACGGCAGGCAAGGACCCCTCACTCAAAGATGCGTTGACAATGCCCTGGAGCCAGCCTCGTGTCGTCTCCCAGGATGCCAGTACAAGCCAGGAGGGACACGGGTCCAATAAACATGTGGTAGCCCTAAGTCTCTTTGACAACTTGTCCATATCCTCGGTGGTAACAAAATCAAACTCCTCCCAAGATGGTGTCACAAGAACAGCCTCGGCCCGCTCGACTGGGCCACTGTCGATGGAGGGTAACTCGTTCTTATTGTTGGACTCCAATTCTCTTGAGCCCCATCATATCTGACCAACAGTTTAAAAAGATGAAAAAAATATCAACAAACACGGATCTTTCATTCCGTATGTATTGCACACATTATATTCTAGAAAAATGTTGATAAAATAGATCTCTGTCAGTCCAACTCCAGGTTTTTGTACTCTCTGGTTTTGCTATGTTAGGAGACTGATCACTAAGTTGTTTTAGGAACTACAAGCTAGAAGAAAATGGCAAATGGCAATGAAAGTGGTAGTTCTTCCTCTCTTAAGCTTCTTCCTTAAGGCCAACTCTGCCCAGTTAACTAAAACAGGTGGTAGTTAGTGAGGCTAAAAGAATTAGGATCTTAATCCAGCAACAACAGCAAGCAGTTACGGTTCTGCTTCCATCAGAAGCTCTAGAAGAATGTGTGAGACATAAGGATAGAGCATTTATTTCATAAAATCTGTCCTGCAATGGTATTGCAGCTTTATTTTTATGTTGGAAATGCAAAAAAGTAAAAAAGACAACATCCATCACAAAATTTAATGCTCTGTTTGACAATGGCAGAAAAACACTAGTCCAGTCCCTAAACTCAGGGAGATGATAATTCATGCTGATAACAGACCCCATATCTGTAGCAGCACTCACTGAGAGATAAGCCTTCATTAAATATGAAAGCAAGAGCAAAAACAATGGGGGTTACTATAATAGTATTATTTAAATATTTATTAGTATCAGTGCTTTTAATTGACAGATAGCTTCAGAGAACCTACTGTAGGTTTTAGCTCTCACAGCACATAAGGTAGTGCTTTGCTGCACAGCATGGTGTTAATTCTTTCTGCAAGTTGCACAGATTGCTGCTACAGAAATAATGAAAAACCTATGTTTTACATTCAGTGAGCAAATTGAAGTCACTGTAAATAAATAGCATGATGCCAAGTTTTACTTTAAAAATAAATTTATATTGGTTCATAGTTTAGAATCAGAATTCTAAAGACACTGAAGACCAATCAGTTGATCCTTGTGGGGCTTGCTTTTTAAGTGAACACACTTAAATGCCCTTGTAATAATTGTGGGATTTGTGTTGATGTTGTCTTCATAGATAAAGCCTTAGTTGTATTTTAGTATAAGCAATTATTTTTGCACTTTAACAACATTATGTATTTTCAAACTAAACTGTTTGCTTATAAACAATCAGACTTCATGTCCTCAGGCTCTGTCCAATCAGTCCAATTCAGCTTGACTCAACCACACATCCAAAGTAAGATTTGGAAATGAAAGTTTTAATTTCCTATTGACCATCATTAACAAATTCATAAAAGACTGATATTTATTAGCCCTAATGGCATTTATCTACCAAATGTCAAAGAAGTACGCATGGCTATTTAGGTGATAGGCTTTTCCACACTTGAACTTATTTATAAGAGAAAGAATTATAACTTGTGTCCAACCCTCTATAGTTTTGATATATTATATATTTCTTTCTTCTATTCAATCCTATCTGATTTTCAGAGACTGCCTGGACAAGTCCCTGAAGTTTTCTTGGCAAGGTTTCTAAAAGTGGTTTGCCATTCGCTCCTTCCGAGGGGCTGAGAGAAAGTGACTGGCTCAAGAGATCCTCCATGAAGAGTTTGTGACTGTAGAAATTGATCTTGGTGGCCACATGCAGCCCACTATCTGCATGTGTGTTGTCCATTCCTGCAATAGATATTTGAGGAAATACTGTAGCTAATTATGCTTTTTTTTTTTCATTTGGAGGGATTGAAATGCCACTGGTTCATAATTATCTGAAACCAGTCAGCTCACATAATAATATTGGGGTTTCATCTAAGAAAGATGAAAAACAAAGCTTTTTTAAGGTTTTAGTTTAGATCATAGATGTAGGTTTTATAAAGCCAATTGAGCTGTATAGTAAGAGGGAAGGTTGCTATTTATTATCCAAATAAGAAAACATAACAACTACTAAAAGACTGAATAATTTTTTGCAATATACTTCAACAAGCAGAGTAGGCATCAGCAGAAAGAGAAAGTGAAACTTTATTCCCAGCAAGGAGAAACCAATATTGGTTCTTTCCATTGGTTCTTTTGTCTCCATAATTATTTTACAGTACTTGAATTAAGGAAAATTGTAAGTTTTATAGAAATGTAAAACTTTTTTAGATTAAGGTTAAATTTAATCTCTGTATTAATAGGCACATGAAAATTTATTGCACTCAGTGAAAAAAATAGGTTGTAAAGATCAGCAAGTTTAATGATAAATTTGTCAATCCATTAAATTACCTAAGTGCTTTAAAGTATGAATACAGTGGAATCTATTACAGTTTCAAAAATGTACATATATAAATCTAGGAAAAGAGATTGAAAGGTTTAAGTTTTGCAAAGTATTAAAGTGACGATTTAATTGCCATCATTCACATTTTTTATCATTGAAAGACCTAAGAGAGCGGTAAGAGAAAGTTCATCGTGAAAAAAATATCTATAGTCACTAACAGTCAACATCAACTTGGTGGCATATGGTAATTAAATTAAATTAAATTAAATTTTAATACATTAATCTCTTTTCAGAGAAGATAATTATAGGTAGTTTTATTATTTGTACTTTTTTATCCAGAGTTTCAAATATCTGTACGTAAGGGATATCTTTATGTGATGCCTACCAAAAATGGCAGTCTTTATAGATGTGTAAAATATATATTTTAATATATCTTTATTTATAGTCTTATTATTTGTAGTTATTCAGCTGAAACAAAACCCCGTAATTAGTGAGGGCTGCTTTCTCAGTTCATGGACTGATAAAAACAACTGATTAAAAAAACAGCTGAATTTTAGTTCTGTTTAACATATTTCCCGCCACTGAAAAATTTGAGCCTTTACCACAAAATGTTTTGACACTAAACAATTAACTTTTAATATTTATTATCAGATACTCTCTATTTGAACAGACTTTAATATTTGTAATTCCCACTGAACATATGACACTTAATTGTGACCAAAAGCACACAGACAAGCTCTTTCAATAATAGAATGAGTTGACAGTTGCTTGTATGCATGTTATGGAAACTAAACTTTTTATTTATTTCATAAATGCATAATTTTTATCCAATATCTGATTGGAAATGCTTCAATTGAAATAAATCCTTAGAGGATGTATATTGCATATATTGCAATATAATAAAAATCAATGATATAAACTCTTGAATAAATTATGAAGAAAATCAATTGCTGTTATTAGAATGTTGGCATCATCCTGTACAATGACAATTTTGCAAATAGGATTTGTTTTTTACCTTTATGATCCAAGTTTTTTTGCTTAATTAGCTGAATTTTAGCCAAAATCTAGTTACTTTCAAAGGTCTTACACAAGCTGAAATGCTATATGTTGCTTATGAGATTACTGTTTTAATTTGATAGCCTTTACTATGAAGCAAATATAAAACCTTATTTCTGATATTCAGGTTTGCTTCTGATTGTGTTACATTTTTAGTAACTGAACATAAACTATATTTAATACTGAATGTTAATTTGGTAGTTTTTTGTTCTAAATGCTGTAAAATATTGGGAGAAGTACTTCTGAACCCTGCTTTTTTCTTACTTAATGTCAAAGATGAAGCATTTCTGGACAGTATCTAGAAACACAATTTAAATGTGATGTGCTCAAACAGAACTCTACGGGCTACAAAACTAAACATAACTTAAATAATATTTACTTTTTAAGATATGTTTAGAAACGAACTCTTATTTGATTATAATTTTGACAAGATTTCAATATGCAAAAGAGGCAAAATAACAACATTGATGTACAACATTGCTATGACTGTAAGAGAATGGGCAACTTCTGTAATATAAAATAATATTCTCTGGGATTAGAAAAATAGGAAATCCTGCTAGATTATTTGCAAATTATTTTATTAGTAGACTAAAGTGAGATGTCTTCAAAGAATAAGCAAGAAAGTCCAGTTGCCTCCTGAAAAACACCTTTGGGACAACCATGACCTGGATGACTGAGAATCTCTGCAGACTTTAATAAAAGCGTGTTTTTTTTTAAAGGGAAGCTGCTTGGGCTTACAAAGTTTTATTTATCTTTTGAAGATGATAAAGATGGCATGGCATTTAAAAATCTACACAGATGTTCAAGTTAGTATAGAAAAGTAAGAATGTAAAAAGGTGCCCTGTTGGATCAGGCCATAGTCCTATCTGGTCCAGCATTTTGTACTACACAAAGGACATTTGTATGCATTGGGAAGCCTAGACTAAAAGACACTAAACAAATTTCTTCCAATGTCAATCAGTATTTAAGACAGGTTATGTATAATTTAGAAGCTACTGTAGTAAACAGCTACCAGCATTACTAGATATTTAATCTGACAGTATTCATGTTTCTGCAGGGACCAGTCCGGGCAGTCTCCAAGAATTTGACACAATTGAATGGAAGGGGGGGGGGGGGGGGGAGATTGATGTCTTATATATCTCTACCATATCTCTTATTACCCTTCTTTGTTTCAAACTAAAGAGCCTTGATTGCTGTAATCTTTCTTCATAAGGGAGCTGTTTCAGATCTTTAAAAAAATTTGTTGGTAATTTTTGAACTTTTTTTAGGTCTGTGTATCTCTGTTATATATTTCATTCAGCCCTAAAACAAGACAATCTGTGTACAAATTTAAGAAACACTAGCCCTTCTCCCGTACCTTCTTTAGTCATTACCCATTAATTTCTCCTTTCCATCCTATTTTCTTAGTAATTGCCAGTTACAAAAACACCTATCCTTTTATTCCATTATGGTTGAATTTGTTTAGGAGCCTTAAGAGGTCTTTTTAAAGTTTTTTAAAATCCCAAGCAATATCTATTGGGTTGTTATTATTTCAGTGAAAAGCACTTACATGCTATGTTTCTAACTGTTCTATGGATCAAATGAGCTCAGGCCAAATATATGAAGACAGATGTTTCCTATTTATTCCCTAGTCATAGGCAGCAATATATTAGAACAAGTTTTGTTATAATTTCCAAAATGCTTAGTTTTGCTCAAATTAACTAGTGCAAATATTTTAAGTGAAGGCTTCATATGATTCTGTTGTTAACAGTTTGCTAGTACCAGTTTCCCTAACCCATAGAGATTTAGTGGGAATAATAGGATTTGCAGTCAAAGACATCTAGCATCTTTACTTTGGGAAGGACTGATATAAAAAGTGAATGGAAGCATAAATTCCATTTTTAATTTACATCTATAGATTCATTGCTCCCTTAAGAAATATTGTAAATTATTTTCCACTATAGTTTGATATTTTTCCTCAAAGCATTAGAATGCTATAGAAAAATTAAAAGTATTTTCATCCAAGCTGCTGAATTCATTCAAGAGTTAAAAAATGTTTGCTCCTGAATAAATATATCATAAAGTGGAAAGGAAAGCTAATGTTGTGGTCTACTGGCAGCCTGTGGAGCTGGCAGCAAAGTCAGACAGTGAGGACGTTGGAGAGGAACATGAGCCAGTCTTGGAGTCTGGGGAATGCTCAGATGAGGGCTCTGCATTGAGGGGGGCAGGGCCATCTGGGAGTTATGTGCTTCCTCCGGAGCCTTCAGGGCCGGGCATCAGTGAGGCAAAGGAACAGAGGGAGCCTGTTCCCACTGCGCGCATGTGCAGAGCTGCCAGAAGGCAAAAACAGTTAAGACAAAAGGGGCGATTCGGGAGTAAAGCTTTGAGATGATTGGACCCTCCCATAAGACATAAAGGAAGAGCAAAGGCATATGAGCCTTTGCAGGAAGCAACTTTTTTCGTTCTAGTTGATTTAAAGTCTAAAGCTCCATTTTGACTCTGTTCTCCATGTTGCCTTGCAAAGCTAATTGCCAATTAGGTCTTTGGCAATGGTTCAAGGAAGAGAAAGGTGAGTGCTTATCAACTTTAACCTGAACGACTTTGGCATACTTCTGTCAGACTTTACAAACTATTTGTGACTCATTACGGGCTGAATGAACATAATTCACGGCTGTTGAAATAAAAATAGGGTATTTGAGACTAAGCAGGTGCTTTTTACTGTCTCCGGAAGCCTAGGTCAGAACAGCTAAAGCTCACCTCTGCAACTACTGTGATGCTGTTTCTTTTTAAAGAAGTGACATTTTATCTTTGGCTATTGAAATCAATCTTTTTAAAATATGTATGTGTGTATGAATATAAATAGAATATATAAATAGAATATATAAATAGAATAAATAATACAATAAATTTTGAATAGTATCAATAAGCTAGAACTTAATTTTATTCTGCAAGACATTTTGAAATCAAAGCATTGGAGAGATATTGTAAAAAATTAATGTACAATACATTTGATTTAACTATGGTTATAAATAACAAGAGTAAATACACTGACACAGTGATTTAGATTTGAAGGTAAAACAGAAGTTAACAGAAGTTAATGAAGTTCATCTACTCCTTTTCAGGATCTTTCTTCTAATATAGATAAAATATTCCCCTACCATCTTTTAAAATCACTAAGAGGGTAATGATAAGATATAAAATGATAAGGTCTTGTATCTTTAATATTTGCATAGATGTGGGAATTTTATTAGCTGCAAATAAACTCTATTATTATTTTGCCAGTTTCCCATCCCCCTTTTTTCATACTGAAGAGAGCACACTACTTGGTACTATTAGGAACTATTAATATGGAAGTACCTTAAGAGCCTTCATAACAAGGTGATACTTAAGTCTACCTACTTAATATGTTACAATAATAACTCTTAAAACTGGGAAATGTTCAAATTTAAATTATGAATCCAGATTAGCATAAAATTTAGACATTTCTTTCAACTTTTCATTTCAGATTCTACACCAAAATTTGTACTAGTGATTCAAAGTTTGCCTCCTATAAACTTTTATCTTTTCCTTTTTGATAGGTAAAAGCTTGTGTATTCATGGGGATGAAAATTGTACACAGGTCTACCACAGGAGAAGTACAGCAAATAATTGGCTATTACAACATCCATCTGTGGTTAGGCATTCTTCATTTCCACAAGTTAGAAAGTCTATAAACATGGAAGCTTCCTCTTCTGGATTTGTTACATCATCAATTTCTCATCACACAGGTATTTAGTTCTATTGTTTTCCTAACTGCTTTACAAAAATTATCCCTGCTGTGAAATAGTGTATTTAGAATATCTATCAACCTTCATAGAATTACTCTCTATATCAATTAATAGAATGATTTTCTTTAAAAAAAACTATAGTTATTTGTAATTGTCATAATGATTGATAAGGAGAGCAGAAACAGAGATAGTTGGAAGATCTTAGAAAAACTGAAATATTTCATTTTGTTTCTAAGATACTCTGTTATTATCATCTAGTATTGTTATGCCCACTTTTGTATTTAAAGAAAGCCATGCCAAAATAACTATATTTCTTCTCTGAATAGAAACAAATTAGATAATTGTAAGTTTATCTGTATATTATGTTTGAAATATACAGATACATTCACATTAATCTAATTTATGTATATAATTGCTTGTTACTCAGGCAACATGTACTTCAAATATGCATCAAAAGGATTTTCACACCAGTAAGGATGACAATAGCTGCTGGAAATCTTTTTTTTGAAATATTATTGGGCTTTCTGGTGATTCTGAGTTCTTGAGCAGCAAGAGCATTTATTTTTATTTACTTATTTCAAGATCACTGATACTCAAAATATTCATAAGCATCCAATTGTTGTGCAGTTGTTAGAGAGTCACCTCAGTCTAATGTTTTAAATCTATGTAGGAATAATTTAAACTATATTCTCATATACCCAGGTGTATATGGGTTCAAAAAAGTAAAGAACATTGCCTATCTTTGTTATATCACTTCACTCTGTGATTATTGTCCAGGTGATTGATGACTACCAGGCATGCAGAGCCAATTGAAGATGTAGCCAAGAGGCATACAAACATTAACAATATTTATAAGTTGCCATTTGGCCTACAAAGGGTTCATAGTGTGATTTCATCTAAAGTTTCAAAATGATTAAAGACATTAAAGGACATGATTCCACAACAGAGGGCAATGAATTAGATCTACAAATGATGCTGTTAAAAAAAAACTTATTAAAATCATAGTATTTATAAATTTATAAATTTGTGAAGGGGACAGTGGTTCTAGCTACCTTTTCTTATGTAGCATGTGGTATTTTCTAGAAGTATGTTTTGCATTCATCCAACAAATTTCTTTATCAAAATGAGCCTTGTCCAAAATCAGTTAAATCTAAATCTGAAACCACCTGAAATCTCATAGTCCTGTTTCCAATAACTGGTACATTTATTTCTAAACTTTCCATTTATCACCAGTACCAAACTGGGAAGAGGAGGCTAGACATAAGAAAGTTTTGAAATGTGTTTGAATATTAATAGTTTGGGTTGGTAGTTAGGCTGTTAGTTTGAGGTCCGAGCTTGGCAATTTGGTTGCAGATGTTTCATCACCATTTGAGGAGACATTGTCAGTTTGTTTTGAATTGTGCTCGTCTGTTAGAATTCAAGTTTTTTAATGAGATGCAAATTAGTCTGAAGAGAGAAATAGAGAGAGAGAGAAATACAGTAGATAGGTAGGGAGAGAGAGTAATTAGGTAGGTAGATAAAGGGATAAAGAGAGAGAAATAGAGATAGGTAGGGAGGTTTATTGAAAAGACCTTGAACATACTTAAATCAAACCTGGAGGAAGGATCAGCTTTGCCTGTTGATTTCATCCAACTTTGACATATTCCATAATACTGTTATGATTGAGGAGTTTTTGGTGCTCTCTGTTTTCTTGCTGACATTTCTTTACCCATATTATTGCACTGATGATATTACCTAGTTTGGATAATGAAACATCTACAAGAAAACAACCAAGCTAGGGGAGTATCAAGAACCCCTCATTTCAATGCTGAGGTATAAATATTCTCCTCTATCATGATTTGAAAGATCAAATGTGAAAGATTTTTAACTTAAGAATGTAGGCAGCATTCCCATTGCCCAAATCTTGCATAGAGGTAATGGAGGCTAAAGCCCTGGGGGAAATCCACCTCTTCAATTGCTAGGAGATATGCTGCTGGTATGAACTGTAAAGGAGAAAGAAAAAGGAAAAAAATTAAAACGTTGGCTTACTTAGCCCATTTGGCAAAATGTGCATTTTCAACTGTGTTGAAAGTTTGGCTGGGAATAAACACTGCTGTAAGAATGCTGGAAAATCAAGTATGCAGTTATCAGGAAGCATTTTAGTTGTGCATCTAAATATGGAAAGTATGTTAATTTCAGTGTGGAATTTGGATTCAGTATTTGGATGGAATGCTTGTTCCAAATGTTGCTATAGTTTATCTCCCTGAAAAAATACTTTTCTTTGTTTTTAGCAATTAATTATTTCTCATCCTATGTCCACATCTTATGCAAAACAGTGATAATACTATATTGCAACACTTCTAAAAAGTAAAAAATTATTAAAGGACAGCATGTTATGAACACTCCCAACAAATAGAACTGATCATAGCAACTTCTAATAACTAATAATAAAATACGAATGTGACTGAGTCACATCATTCTATAACAGAGTCAGATCAAAAGTTCTTTATTTTTTTCATTTTTCAATAGCAATGGTTATCATAAATTGTTTATGAATAATGAAGAGTATTTCTTGCAGTGGAAATTATAAAAAATAATTTATTAATTTTTCAATATTAATTAATGGAACATAAATCTATTTAGCAACTGCATTACATTATCTATATAGAGGTTTTTTTTTTAGAAAGCCCTAATGTCTTAGAAGATAATAAGCACTGTAACAATGAAAGTGATAGCTGCCTCTCATCCTATGTATCTGCTTCAGAGGTGGTATTCAGCCAGTTCACACCTGTTCGCCTGAACCGATGGTGGAAACTTTGACTGTATTAGTTTGTCTTAATTTCTCAGTGTACTTTTACATTTTATACAAGTATTAGTACATTACTATAAATTGTATTTGTGATACAATTTATAAACCTAATTATACATAATTTTGCAATCACAAAATGAATTCTCATAATACTTCATGGAACGTAATCACTTAATGTGATTAAAAAATGCTAATTCCAATGCCAAAGTAAAATGCTAATTCCAATGCCAAAGCTTTAATATTATGATTTATGTTTAAAATAAGAATTCTAAACTTCTGAAAAGCTTCTCTGAGACTGAAACCCTTAGACTTTCAGTTTAAGACTTTCCCCTAATCTCACTCTAAAGCAGGGGTCTCAAACTCAATTTACCTGAGGGCCGCTGGAGGCAGAGTCTGGGTGAGGCTGGGCCGCATAAGGGTTTCCTTATATTAATACTAATATTAATACTAATATTATACTTTCATATCACGGTGGGGGCCACAAGATACTGTCCTGTGGGCCGCAATTGGCCTGCGGGCTGCGAGAATGAGACCTCTGCTCTAAAGGCAAAAGGTAGAAGATCCAGGAGTCTTCAAGTTAATTATTGACTCTTAAATGAGTGGCCTCTTAAATGAACACAAAGAGTCTTATATCATAATTCTAAGCTCCTGCCCTCCTTCAATAAGAGAGAGGAGGGAACTGGGAAGGAGAGGAGGTTAGAAGGTTTTTTGACATCAGGAAATCTTGGTTTAAAGTTCTCATAGAAACAAGGAGAACAAAATACAGATTTTGTCTGATTGTTCCTAAAATTTAGGCTCTATACCCCCCAAAAAATCAGAAAACTGGAATCAGATAGATAGCACTGGCAAAGAAATCAGAGAGCAGTTATGCCAGCATAGTTTACTTATCTGCAGTGCTGCCTTTACAACTATGTGTCCCCGTTTTTTATCCCTTTATATTTGTTTGAACAAATAAGTGCCAGTTTTGAATGTGGATCTCAGCCTCATGTAATATTGCAACTTACCTTTCTTTATTGTCTTTTTTCTTCTGCTTGCTATTATTTCAATGTTAAATTAGCACTAGAGTTATACAACTTCTAGTAATGTCTGGAGATCCAGGGATGAATTTGGCAAGCTGGATACTGTGGTGATAACCAAGACATCTCCCTTCTTTGCCAGCAGTTTCCATAGATCCAAAGAGCGCAAAATTATCAGGCACATATAATGTTGTCATCACACAAACATCATTATGACATACTTGCAAAGTATGTATAGCAGCATTTGTGGGATGACATCATTATGCTTGTGTCATCATATATCATACACAGAGATGCCTTGTTGATGCTAAATCTTCTCTGCTACAACTATATATTAGGAATGTATCAGTCTTCAGTTTCCAGAGCTTTGGCAGGCAATATATTTATGACTAATTTAGATCCTGATTACATTTATTTGGTATTGCAGTATATGTGCAGAAATAACTCGTTTTAACATAAATTGTTAAAACCACACGTGAAAATATGATTTATCAATAATAAATTTTGGAAAATTGATAATTTAGCCTCTGTTATGTTTTGTAAGATTTTGTTAAGTAGTACAATTTTTACTGGTTCAAAATAATTTTTGTACTGTATATTGTAATGCGGCTGATGTTTTGCAATGCCAGGTCCGTTGTCAACAAGGCCCCCCTCATTAGTGACCTTCTGTCAGAGGGGGACCCGGACCTGGCCGGAATAGCGGAGACCTGGTTGGGCCACGAGGGAGGACTCCCCCTCGTTGAAATGTGCCCACCAGGCTACCGCGCTTTTCATCAGCCGCGGGCCCTAGGCAGGGGCGGTGGGGTAGCGGTCATTGTAAAAAAAGGTCTTGAGGCGAGAGAGACCATTGTGCCACAGACTACCGGTTGTGAGTCCCTCTGTGTGAAGTGGGGCCTAGGGAGGCAGTTGGGCTTGCTGGTTGTATACCTGGCTCCCCGCTATGTAGCAGCAGCCCTGCCCGAGCTCCTCGAGGTGATCGCTACGGTGGCAGTGGAGACCCCCAGACTTTTAGTCATGGGGGACTTTAATCTGCCATCGGTGGGCGAATCATCCGAGGTAGCTCGGGAGTTCATGGCTTCCATGACGGCCATGGACCTGACCCAAGTAATTCAAGGCCCCACTCACGAGGGTGGACATACACCGGATCTCATCTTTGTCTCAGGCCAATGGAAGAGTGATCTGGGTATAGGGGATATAGTCATCACGCCCTTGTCATGGTCAGACCACTCACTTCTCCGCCTCGACTTTCCGACCGCTGCTCCCCTCCGCGGGGAGGCGGAACCAGGGTCTCCAATCTGGTACCGCCCCAGGCGCCTGATGGACCCGGATGGGTTCCAGACGGCGCTTGGGCCATTTCCTGTATCCCTGACCCGTGCCCCGATGGAGGACCTCACGGCCACATGGAATAGTGCGGCCGTGGGAGCCTTGGATCAGGTCGCGCCCTTGCGGCCTCTCGTGCGGCGGCGAAACACCCAGGCCCCTTGGTTTACCGAGGAGCTGAGGGTGATGAAACGCCGCAAGAGATGCCTAGAGAGAAGATGGAGGTCTACCCGATCTGGATCTGACCGGACACAGGTAAGAGCCCATTTACGGACTTACATTGTGGCGCTGAGAGTGGCCAAACGCCATCATTGTGCCACTCTCATAGCATCCGCAGACAACCGCCCTGCCGCCCTGTTTAGGGTGACCCGCTCCCTCCTTCAACAGAGGGTGCGGGAAGCCCCGTTACAGGGTAGAGCAGAGGAATTTGTGACTTTTCTGCAGGAGAAAACCGCTCAGATACAGAACGAGTTAGCCCCCATTCATGGCCCAGTGAGATGCCACGAGGGAGATCTTGTTTGGGAGGAGTTTGACTCCGTTACTTCCGAAGATATGGACAGGTTACGTGGGCGACTGCGAGCCACCACATGTTTACTGGACCCGTGTCCCTCCTGGCTTGTACTGGCATCCTGGGAGGTGACACGAGGCTGGCTCCAAGAGGTTGTCAACGCTTCCTTGAGTGAGGGTTCCTTGCCTGCTTCCCTAAAAGAGGCGATGGTGAGGCCCCTCCTTAAGAAGCCCTCTTTGGATCCAGCTCTTTTAAACAACTATCGTCCTGTCTCCAACCTTCCCTTTTTGGCGAAGGTTGTCGAGAGTGTGGTGGCACAACAGTTTCCCCGTCACCTGGATGAAGTTGATTATCTAGATCCGCGCCAGTCCGGCTTTCGGCCCGGGCATAGCACCGAGACGGCATTGGTCGCGTTGGTGGATGATCTCTGGAGGGCCAGAGATGGGGGTTGTTCCTCCATCCTGGTCCTATTAGACCTCTCGGCGGCTTTCGATACCATCGACCATGGTATCCTATTGCATCGGCTGGGGGGTTTGGGGGTGGGAGGCACCGTTTTGCCGTGGTTCTCCTCCTACCTCTCTGGCCGATCGCAATTTGTGTTGGCAGGGGGACAGAGGTCGACCGCGAGACCCCTCACATGTGGGGTGCCTCAGGGGTCGGTCCTCTCTCCCCTCCTGTTTAACACATACATGAAGCCGCTGGGTGAGATCATCCGTGGTTTTGGGGTAGAGTACCATCTATACGCTGACGACACCCAGCTGTATATATCTACCCCAGACCACCCCAACGATGCCGTAGCGGTGATGTGCCAGTGCCTGGAAGCCGTGCGGATCTGGATGGGAAGTAACGGACTCAAGCTAAACCCGACCAAGACCGAGTGGCTGTGGTTTCCGGCTGCCCGATTCAACCAGCTCACTCCATCGCTGGCCATAGGGGGCGAACATCTTGCCCCTGTGGATGGGGCGCGCAATTTGGGTGTCCTCCTGGATACCCGGCTGTCAATGGAAGATCAGGTGACAGCCGTGGCCAGGAGGGCGTTTTACCAGGTTCGCCTGGTACGCCAATTGTGCCCCCTATTGGATCGGGACGCCCTTCGCACAGTCACTCATGCCCTCGTGACATCCCGACTGGACTATTGCAACTCTCTCTACATGGGGCTTCCCTTGAGGTGCACCCGGAGACTTCAGCTAGTCCAGAATGCAGCCGCACGAGCAATTATGGGTACCACAAGGTACACCCATGTAACACCGCTCTTGCGCGAGCTGCACTGGCTGCCTGTCGTCTTCCGGGTGCGCTTCAAGGTATTAATTATCATCTTTAAAGCGCTCCATGGCTCGGGACCTAGCTACTTGCGGGATCGGATCCTGCCTCATACATCCTCACGACCGATTCGCTCCCACAGAGAGGGACTTCTCCGGGTGCCGTCCACTAGACTCTGTCAGCGGGCGACACCCAGGGGAAGGGCTCTCTCTGTGGCGGGCCCAGCCCTCTGGAACGACCTCCCTCCCGATATTAGGACCACCACGGACCTCCGCTCCTTCCGTCTTAAATTGAAAACACACTTTTTCTGCCTTGCCGGCCTGGGATAGCTACTCCTCTGTTTTTAGGGGTTTTTTGGGGATTTTTAGTTAGATAGTTTTAATGGGTATTTTAGCACAGGTTACTTAATTTAATTTATTTTTAATGAAATATGTATATAGCCATTGTTCTTATTTCTCCTGTGCACCGCCCCGAGTCCCTGTGGGGAGAGGGTGCGGTTTATGAGAAATAAAATTATTATTATTATTATTATTACATTTTGTATGCATTTGGCAAACAAAAGCTAAACAGTATTCCTTGGCTAAAGGGATGTGCTTTGAAACCGCAATTTAATTTGCAAATGCAGTTAGTCAAATATTTTATCTCTTTCTAAGTAGCCGGTGAGAAAAATGTCTATGGAGAGGTAGGAAGGGCAAATAATAACACATATGTAATTACTTCAAAGAGATTCCAACAAAATATATTATGACACAAATTGATAATCGTGGTATTTGTGGCATGACATGTTGTTTTGATTCATCTATGCTGCTGGGAGCAAGAAATACATTGTCATTTGATTGTTTGTTTGGCTGATATTTCCCTGCACTGTTATATACAGAAAAATAAATGCACAATAGTAGTTGCTGCTATGGTATCTTTTCCATTCATTGCTGTTGCAGTCACTACTAAATTGTTGCAAACGCTACCGAATCCTCTTCCATTTCTTTAGATAGAAGAGAGCAATATCATGGTTGTGAGCTGGAAACACAAATGCCAATAAGGCCTGATTTTCAGAAGACACATGTGGACTTTTCAGAGATTCTTAATGCAATACAAGAAAGTAAGTTATTTTGTGAGTCTTAATTATATAATATGTGTTCATATATGTAATTTTAAAAATGAGCTAGAGTGGTTATAGTTACGAGAATTGAAGGCTGCTTCTTATATTTAAGTTTGATAAAAAATGAATGTCTGGAAAAGACTTCTAGAGATAAGATACTTGAAATGTCAATATAGGTAACAGGCCTTCCACCTTAGCTGCTAAGCATAAAGATATAAACCAAATTAGAAACACAAATGTGTGATGTTTGAGGGTGGAAAAAATCCAATGAATCAGACCTTTACCAGAAGCAATGCTTGAAAAAATAATCAGAACTTTAATAACTTCTGAAAGATAAGCAGGCAGTCTCAGAACCAGACAAATATCAAGGGAATGTTGTTCCAAAGGCCACTAGGACAATAGAGAAGGCATGTCTCCTTCCTGCTTAGGTATTGCCTAAGGAATGGAACATGCCAACCCTGTCCATTCTTACTGGGTGGACAGAAATAATTGGAAGTAGATGAATAGATGGAAGTGGATTAGTAGCTTGGCTCTGCTTCATTGAACCAACACCTAGAATTGGATCCAGAAAGTGGATTGGTAATCACTGAAATTCACAAAGTAGAGATATCACATGGACCCATTGAATTATACCCTTAATTATCCATGCTGAAGTTTCCAAGTGGTGATCGAGGACAGCTCCTTATATTGCAGTGATCCAATTGTGAGGTGACAAAGACATGAATGACTGTCAGCAGGGTTTCCCCATCCGAAAATGGGCTCAACTGGCACATCACATCCATCCAGGTCCCTTTACAGGTCATTAACAAATGCAGCCAGTGCTGTGCCTAGGTCTAAAACCCGATGAAAGGGATCCAGGTAATCTACTTCATCCAAGCCTTTTAAAGCTACAGCATAATGACTTCCATAGTAAGTAGAGGTTGGGAACAGGCTTCCAGAGATCCTGTCCACTTCCATAATGCCAACAGCTTAGTTTCAATTAGTCAACATTGTTATAACTCTTGCTAGATAATTTTTTCGTGATATTATTGCTATTCAAATTAGGAGCCATTATTGATTCCGGTATCAGTAGATTTAATGCATCAGTTATGCATCCTGTTAAATGATATTTCTTTTTGTTTCTTCTGAACTTGCTGCAAATGAATTTTAGTAAACTGACTTCTAGCATGATAAAGGAAAATATCATAATATATACTTCGTCTCAATATATTTTAAAATTATTATTTATCTTGTTAAAGCATTTTTTATTGTAACTATAGAGTCCATTAGACCATGATGCATGTGTACTGGAGACCTTTACTCTTCAATATAAACTACTTCTTATGCTGTTATAAATAATATAGTTATTTATTATACTTAATTGTTGGACGTCTTCAGCTTAAAGAGAAATCCATTAAATATATATATCTGCTTATTCTGTATTGCCTCAACACAAAGCCATTATTATTGTATGTCACATTAACTCATAATGTAGTTTGCTTGCTTATGGTTAAGTATTATATCTGAATTCAGCCCCTCTAGTTTATCTTAAAAAAATGTTGTTGAAACAAGTACACAACGGAACTAATAGCTTTCTGTCTAGATGGTCTCTGGTGATGAGCCGAAAGGCAGAAAAGGAAAGCAGTATGCTTCCTCCCTTAATTGGGGCTTAACAGGGTGTTGTAACACAAGTATATACTTATTCCCCTGTCTCAGCTGATCAGGATAGAACCAGTGGTCTAGTGGCAATTACAACTGCCTCACATGTAATACTTCCCTGGTTCGAATCCCAGTAAGGGTATGGCTAGCTGATGAGAGCTAAATAGCTTGAAATAGATCTATACTAGTCTCCCTTGTTTATTTGTCAGCTCAAAACCTAACACACACACACACACACATATATATATATATATCTGTATTCTGAATATACATAAGGTATATATTTTATATATCTATAGTATATGTATGTGACTACAATATACTGGTATGTATCTGTCTCTATACAAGACTAATTTTTCACTTTTCTAAAATAATGGTGTTTGCACATATACAGTACATACATTCCAAGCTGGCATTTTTGTTGCCATTATTGCAAACGCATGAATAAATTTGAAGATTTCCTGGAGATGGGAATGAAAAGGTTTACAAATGTAGCAAATTCAACTTGATAATGCAAATAAGATATTTATCATTTTTTGCTTGCTTTCATTAATGAAAAATAAATTGAAATATTATTACATCATTTAAACTGTCAATAGAAGGTATTTCTTAGCCAAATATAAAACTTTGACAATATTTTGGGATACAGCTTTAAAGCTTTCTTAAGAAAATAGATTTACATCTCATAGAACTTGGAAAATAATTTGATTCTATAGAATGGATATAAAAATGAATAATAGACATTGGAATTCCTTTCAAATGTTAAGCAGTTAAATGGCTGCTAATATTTATCATGAATTTAAAAACTGTACTGTAGGTCAAAACAGAGAACATGTCTGTATGAATCATTGCCACTTAGAAGATGCTCTGCTTGTTCATATAACATGATCTGTTATAATCTGAACCTGCAATGTGTTTGTAATGCACCAGAACAAAGATAATACATATAGTTCAAGAATGTCCCCTCAGGAAATTTCAAGGCACCCGGATGATCTCAATGCAGCCACACCAGAAACAGTTAAATGGTTAGCTTCCTTAGATATTGAACTATAGCATCTATCTCACTTGAATTATATGGGGCCATGTTATGGTGATTTTATTATGGTTTTACATTAATTTAATATTTTATCTTATATTGTAGTATATGTGTATATCTGTGTGTGTGTGTAGTGTGTATATATATATATATATATATACCTCTGTGTGTGTGTGCGCGTGTGTGTGTGTGTGTGTGTATGTATGTATGTGGTATAAACGGTATATATAGATATAGACATAGAAAAACTGCCACTTCGATCACAGTGTACTCACAAGAAAACAAAGGCACCAGCCTGATGATGATGGGTATGATCCCATCGAAACGTTGCAAAAACACTCTTAATTTTACACGGGAAAAGACCCAAATAAACCAAAACCTACATAGACATAGATATATATAGATATAGATATATTTACTGATGCTTCATTTAAACTTATACCTATATTTGTATATCAGTGATTCCATGACTTCTGTAAATACTATATGCTAAATAAATAAATTATGTTATATTAGATACACATTACATAATTATTTTACATTATATAATTATTGCAGAGGCCAGACTGATCTTGTTCCTACCAGATGTGTTGAGCTCATCCATGCCAGCTTTGAAAAGATACCTAATATTTTTGACTGTTTATTATTTAAAGCACTTATGTTTTAATTCTTTGTCATTGCTTTTTAGTAGCTAAGGATGTCAATATTATATTTGATGAATTAGAAGAAATAACAAACTCTTCCAAAGATGATGACTCTTTGCTTCACCATGGAAACTTGACTAGTACTTCAGATGATACTAGCAGATTGGAATCTATTGAAGAGGTAAGACATTTCATACAAATTTTATTTATGGATTTCCTTTAGGTGGCTCTGAGCTACGTCTCAATTTACTTTCCTGACAGAGCTGTGTGTTCAATATACTGTAAAATCACAGTGTTTTCATCATTCTTGTATTTTGCAGATTATTTTGCTAAATTACACCCCCGGATTCCCCTAACAGCATAGCTCATTCTTGTGTGGAAAATAAACATTTGCTTTGTCATATGAGTGACAGAAAGTCAAACAAGCATATTAAAACAGTACATGGAATGACAAAATATTTATTTATTTAAAACTATTTATATGCAGCCTACTAAAAATAAAATAACAAATATAGAATAATCACCTCCAATCATGAAAACCATAAACCCCAGGAACAAAATAAAAACCAGAATTCATTTTATCTTCTGAAGACATAATAAAGAATAATATTTACTTGTTTCTGAAACAAACATGGAAGGAGAAATTGTATCTTCATGGAAAAAGAATTCCAAAGGATTACAGAGGGACTTGCCTCTGTGTTAACCATCTCCTAAAGTATTCATGCAGAAGGAGCAATTAATAAATGTTCCCTTAATAGAATATGCCACTTAGAAGATTCTGTTCAGAGGGAGGGATCCCATAGAGATTAACGACCAAAGACATAAAAGGTTTTGTAGGCAGTGACTAGCACTTCAAAATGTATCTGGAAGCCTATTTCCAAACCCAGGCTGTAGTATGTTGGATCAGTTGTAGCTCCCAAGTAAGGCAGCCTTTTCTTTCAAAGGCAGCCCCAAGGAAAAAATAAATAAATACAAATGTGTGATGATGAGGGCATGAGTGACAGTTACAAGGGCATCTTCAAGCAGTTGTATCGAATATTCCAAGTGTTTCTCTACAGACCATAGTTCCTACTTTCTATTCCAGCAAAAGTCATAATTCCAAAAGAATCCATAGATTCTTGATCAGCTTCTTTTGGAAGAGTGCAACTCATTAGTAGTTAAATATTGAATTATAATGGATCCAAGTTATTTTTTAAAAAAGATCTGTTAGAGCAAATCACTGGGACAAATAACATGAAAATTTGAAAACATGTAATAGGCACACTCAGAAAATAACTGCAATAGGGGAGCATCTATATGGTGATCATAACTACGTATGACATGATTATATGGAAAATTATTATGTGGTTTAATACTTCTTATGTCAGTGTTATGTTGTTTTGTTATGCTATGCTATGCTATGCTATGCTATGCTGTTATGTTATGAATGTATGTTCTGTAGCAGTTTTCAGATATTTTGTTCTGAATCCTTTTCTTATCAAACCTGTTAAAGCCACTAGTGGTTTTGTTGGGGTTTTTATTTGACAACTGTACTGACTGCCTTTACAGGATACTCCAGAAAAAAATAAATCCAGTGGACTATACTTCAGAGATGAAAAATGTCGCATTGACTATATCTTGGTGTACAGAAAATCTAACTTGCAAGCTGAGAAAAGAGAAGTATTTGAAAGAAATATTAGAGCAGAAGGACTTCAGATGGAGAAAGAGGTAGAGGGTCTGGAAGCAAGAATATTTCATTGCAATTTATAATTTACAGCTGATTTCAAGAGGGTTACTAAAATGTCAATTGATTTACATAATTGATAAAATACAATCTCGTGATTTAGGCAATGACCTGATTAATCTCAGCCTAATTCAGTGGCTTCCAGATTTGACTTAAAACTTGATCCAAAATGAGGTTTGAAGAGCCGCATCTTTGAAACTGAATATAATAACATGAGATAAAATCTGATGTGCAACAGAAACAAAGCAAAAGAAAGTTATATTAACTTAACTCTCTCTACATGGGGCTCCCCTTGAGGTGCACCCGAAGGCTTCAGCTAGTCCAGGACGCAGGTTCACCCATGTAACACCGCTCTTGCGCGAGCTGCACTGGCTACCTGTCGTTTTTCGGGTGCGCTTCAAGGTGTTAATTATCATCTTTAAAGCGCTCCATGGCTCGGGACCTAGCTACCTGCGGGATCGGATCCTGCCTCATACATCCTCACGGCCGATTCGCTCCCACAGAGAGGGACTTCTCCGGGTGCCGTCCACTAGACACTGTCAGCGGGCGACACCCAGGGGAAGGGCTATCTCTGTGGCAGGCCCGGCCCTCTGGAACGACCTTCCCCCTGATATTAGGACGACCACAGACCTCCGCTCCTTCCGTCTTAAATTAAAAACTCATCTTTTCTGTCTGGCCGGCCTAGGATAGTCTCTCTGTCTTTGGGGTTTTACTGGATAGTTTTAGTATAGTTCAGTTTTAATGGGAAATTTTAGTGCAGGTTAGGTTTAATTTGTTTTTAAGAAATGTTTGTATGTATTTATTGTTTTTATTCTACCTGTGCACCGCCCCGAGTCCCTATGGGAAGAGGGAGCGGTTTATAAGTATTAAATTATTATTATTATTATTATTATTATTATTATTATTATTATTATTATTATTATTATTATTATTATTATTATTATTATATTGGGGATCAGCCTTTTAAATTTTCTCAAGAGTCATACTTTAAGTTTTAAGACGAAAGCTGTTATGAGCTTGGACTAGAGGACCTCTGAGGTCCCTCTCAGGCCATTGATTCTATATTTATACCACATCTTTTTCTATATCACTTTTATAATCCAGGGTTTTTTTTAAAACTCCGGGTCCATATTGAAAGCAGTCTCAATTTCTGTTTTTCCAATAAAATCTGTTGTTCTTCTATATTCCCTACTATAATATTAAACAATCTTAAAAGTAATTTCTGAGTGCAGTGTTCCCAAACACCCTTAATTTTTTTAAAATAATCAAATAGTATTGGTCCATTGAAATAAAGGGCCTGTCCTCCCTCAAGAGTAATCCTTTGTTCTTTTGGTTCCCTATAGCCAGTCTTCCATTCTCTTCTTATCATCTTGTTTATTTTCCAGTCAACAAAACTTTTTCATAGAAGGGTTTCTTACAACTGATTTCAAAGACTTCATGTATTGTTTTATATATATTTTAAGCACCCACAGGAAATATTCTTTCAAGTCCATCTATCCCCTTAATTGTCCAAAATCAATATTTTAGTCTCCCATTGGCTGTTTTCCAGAAATTAAAGCTGCTCATTTTTTAAAAGTCAGAGTCTTTCTTTAAAGATTGCTTTGAAACTGCAATATGCTGTATACAACTATCTGGCTTAGATTGTTGCCTTCTTGGAAAGGGTCTAATTCCTCATCTGTATTCCATTAAAGCCTTTAAAATATGCTGACCACACTTGTCTATTTGTGGTCTTCATAAATAGAGTATGAATTAAAACACATTAGAAAGAAGTGTAGTTAGTACTTGATTCTCTTTCTGGCTAGAGCTTGCATGAATTTAATGTACAGTACTATAAAAAGCACACTAACACAAAACCAATACCTATGTTGTTCATATAGGTAATATGCACTTTATACTGAATCAATGAGCACTAACTTTATGGTTTTGTGTTTTGCTTTATAAATAATTTGTTTAAGACTTATGGCTATGCATTTAACAAACCTGAATATTCCTATAACCACATAATAACTAGATAATTCAACAGTAAATCTGATCAGTTGAAAAGCAATTATAATTTCAATCAGTTTTTCTTGATCCGGTTAGGAGACTTGGAGCAAATGCAAAGGAAGCCCGTATGCACAAGAGTTAGTGGACTCAATGTTTTATGAAGCACCTTTGAAAGATGTTTCATACAAACTTCCATCACAGACATATATTGAATATGTAATAATTTCAATAGTGTTCTGCAATCAAGTTATGAAAGAATTATGAATTCATTTTGAAAAGCATAAAAATATTTTTACTATGCTATACTATGATTTACAAGCATCATCATAAGCTCTTCAGTATTCTAAAACTTGCATCTCTAACCTTGCAGAAAGGCAGTTCTGAATGGGATTTTCATACGTTTCATTAATGTTTCTGTGAATGGAACACGAAGTAGATTCGTCTTTGGTCTTAAATGATGATTCATATTTTGTGGCCTTCTACACTCTTAACTACTGAACCATTTACATTAAGAAAATATTTGAGAGTAATTTTTCAAATATTCTATGACTTTTAAACAATTTATCATTTTTTTAATTCAGTTTATTTTGAGGGATACTTTCAAAATATCCTGTTTAATTTTTCCAGGGTCATCATATTCCTACTTTCTAAATGGTTTCCTCACTAAAACAGATCTTTTCCCTGTTCACACTGTTACATATGTAAATAGACAGTGGAGTCTTTGAACAGAGGCTTCCCTCAGCTCCGTCTATTACAGTAGTAATCAACCTGGTCCCTACCGCCCACTAGTGTGCGTTCCAGCTTTCATGGTGGGCAGTAGGGGTTTTGTCCGATACTGAAGCACTTTCGTTTTTTTAAAATTGAATTGACTTCCTTACTTTATAAATCACCATTACTGTGGAACCAGTGGGTGGTTAGAAAATTTTACTACTAACAGAGATACAAAAGTGGGCGGTAGGTATAAAAAGGTTGACTACCCCAGGTCTATTAAGTCGGAATTACCATACTCAAAGATTATTGGTCCATTTGAGCAGTGGGAAAATAAAGCAATCTCAGTGGCTTGGTTGCCTTGACAGATCCCTTTAAAAGAGAGAGCAGTCGGAGAGCCACTTCACTTGGGTATACAGGTCTACTCAATAAAGAGCTGAAATCACAATTCTAGTTCTGCCTCTTCATTCAACCCCAATTTAACACAGACCTTTCCTTGTGCTTTGGAATAATTTATCCTATTAGTAACAGTTAAAATGGTATTACCCACGGAAAAAAAGCATCAGAAGAAATTCCCACGGCTTGCAGAGATTTTTATGTAAAATTTACAGTTTTTACATGTAGGAATTTAACTTGTTATATTTTATCTCTTGCAGTCATCTTTATCAAACAGTGATATCATCTTTGTGAAGTTGCATGCCCCTTGGGAAGTCCTGGGAAAATTTGCAGAACTTATGAATGTAAGAATGCCTTTCAGGTAGGTTTAATTGCAATCGTGGAGAATGTAACATGAACATGAAGTTGCAATTTTGATTCAGTTTTGAGTTTGACTTAATATGATATATTCTGCAACGCTGCTAGTTTCATGGGGCATTCTATCCTTTAGCCCCTTCATTACTAGAGGCCAAATCATGCCCTGCTGTTTTTTAAAGGGACTTTTTTTTGCAGTCAGTGTAAGCAAACAAACTTCCAAGTGCCAGTCTGTCAGAAGAACCGTGTGGTTATATTTAGCGGCTGAGTGCAGCTATGATGTAACTAGCATTATTAGAAACAAAGTTCACCTAAACATTCAAGAATTCAGATGGGAGAAATTAAATATTATTGTTTATTGAAGAATTGTTAAAAGGTGATGTGATAATAATCCAAAATTAACAATATATCATTATAATTTTGATATATTTAACAATTTTTTCTAAAATTGAATATACTACAAGAATTGTAATGGACTAAAATTGATTCCTATATCATATTGTTAGAAATGTGGTATTTCAAGATACATTATGCATATGTTACATTAGCATAAAGTGGCTAATAGTAACATAACATAACACATAATTTAGTTCATCTGTCACTTCTATAGACATGAGTGTCCTAAAAGACATTTGATTAATCCAAATTTTACAAAGGATATTCTACATAAACAAAAAATAAATTTGTACTATGGTTTTTTTTGCAAAGATATGATTTTTAAAATGTTAATTCCCTTCTGTAAACATACGATATTGGAATTAAAACTGTAATTTCAGCATTGACTGAATTTTCATTGTAAGCTGTAAACTTAATTATAAAAAAGTTGGGTAATAAAATATGTATGTCTATAAATTTAATACTGACCAAAATGCTTTTATGGCTAGCATTCTGTTTCCAGCATTCTTTAACAAAAAGGGAAATGATCTGAAAAGAATGCAGCATATGCTTTGGAAAATGTATGAAAAGAATATGAAAGTGATGTCAATTTTCTACTGCTTTTTCTCTTGATAATTTAGACACTGAATGATGGTGCATGTATTCATGAATATGGGCATATATGGTCCCTATGGGACACTAAATTAGACTTAGTTCTACTAACTTCCCCAAATGATAAGATCTTTATGATACAACACTCGATTAGAAAAGCCAAGTAATGTGTTGAAAGTGAACAGGCCAAACAAATATGAGAGCCCTCTGTTCAATCTTGTCCTCCAATTGGTTTTGTTCTGCAAATTGTTCTCCTGCATAGGACCTACTGAAGTAGCTGTCATCCCTTATTATTGGAGTGAATTTCATAAATGAATTATGCAGCTTTCCATTGGCAATTCTGATATCCAAAAAGGAAAAGATATTTCTACTTCTAATAACCAAATTCTTAGTTAAGCATGTAATGTTCTTTCAGACTTCAAAATACAATAATGCTTAAGCTCTATGAAACATTTCATCTCAATTTTCTTAATAATGCTTCCCTTAAAGCAGTGAGGTATTTTTTGAAACTTAAGACCTATTGTTAAAATAGTAGGACAATTATCAATTTTATAGTTCTATTTTTATTTTAAATTAAATCTTAATTGAGCAGGATTCTATATCACCTCTGCAACAGGAACAGAGAAGTTCTTTCACTGTGTTCCTAAACCAACTTTCTTCAGTCTAGTTCTGCAACCTAAATGTATTGGACTATAGCTGCCAATAAACTTACAGTATAAGAAGATGATAATTTTAATCCCAATACACCTAGAAAGAATTTATAATACCAGTTGTTTGAGGGCATATCAATTCTGTTTCCAGCCTGTTCAGCATTACTCTAGATCAGTTTATGAATATTCTGGAGAACTGAGATCCTTTGACATGCCAGTTGTTTATCTGGATTGCAGGCTACCATTGGACAATTGTTATGCTGCTGAGCTCTCCTAACTGTTTGCACCAGAAAAGCAATTGCCAATCATTTCCCATGCATAGAATAATAAACTGAATGTATATACCTCCAGTTGAATGTATATACCTGAATGTATATACCTCCACTAATGCCACTGTATAGTGCCTTGGTAAGGCCACACTTGCAATACTGCATACAGTTTTGGTCGCCACGATGTAGAAAAGACGTGGAGACTCTGGGAAGAGTGCAGAGAAGAGCAACCAAGATGATTAAGGGACTGGAGACTAAAACATATGAAGAACGGTTGCAGGAGCTGGGTATGTCTAGTTTGATGAAGAGAAGAACCAGGGGAGACATGATAGCAGTGTTCCGATATCTCAGAGGGTGCCACAAAGAAGAGGGAGTCAAACTATTCTCCAAGGCACCTGGGGGCAGGACAAGAAGCAATGGGTGGAAACTAATCAAGGAGAGAAGCAACTTAGAACTAAGGAGAAATTTCCTGACAGTTAGAACAATTAACCTCTGGAACAGCTTGCCTCCAGAAGTTGTGAATGCCCCAACCCTGGAAGTCTTTAAGAAGATGTTAGATAGCCATTTGTCTGAAATGGTATAAGGTTCCTGCCCACGCAGGGGGTTGGACTAGAAGACCTACAAGGTCCCTTCCAACTCTGCTGTTGTATTGTATTGTATTGTATAGTTCTTGTTTAGTGACTGCAATTCATTCCAATGACCATGTCCTTAATTAAAATGGTTGCTAAGTGAACATGTGATAGAGAGGGGGAGAGAGATCCCATGTATTATAGGATACATACATTTTAGTTGTAAATGCACACATTGTTGAAAAATGAATTTTGTTATATCATTTATTACAATCATATTTATTATCACAGTCACATGAGTAAGATAGTTGTTTAATGAGGAGTGGCTGTACAGTGTGCATAGGTATACATGCATACACATACACACACGTATGTACAGATAATCAATACTTTAATAAAACTATTGCCACTGTAGATCTCCAGTAGTTTCAGAACTATTACTGGTAATGCAAGAGACACAGCTTGTATGAGATATAAATGGTTGCTGGTTCATAACAGAAGTGTTTTTTAAATGACTTTTTTCCCTGAGTGATTTTTCCACTGGACTTTATTTTTATTTTTAATAAATGTATAAATGTATCAGTGCACTTTTTCACCATCTTTCAGCTATAACTTCAAAATGCATCCAAGGCAACAAACATTTACCCATTTGATCGGATGATCTTGTCTCTGCAAGGCAGTTAATCAAAATTAAGCATTGGTTTAGAATAAATTAAAGCAAAATGAGCAAATAAGACAGCAATGTTTGAGTTGAAAGAAGCAGGCAACAAGGAGCAAGCAAGGGAGAAGAACAAGAAGACATGCCCATAGATTGCATTGCGGAGTGATGGGGAAGTGGGGTAGGGAGAGTACAAAGCAATGTCCTTTATCCGTGCCCTCAGTATGGTTGCTGGCCTTATGGGCAAGGTGGCAGTGTAAATAAGCCCTTACTATGTTGCTTTTTGCTCTTGATTTGAGTTAAGCCCATAACATCAATTGTGTTACTTTCTCTTCAGAACAAAAAACAAAACAAAACACCTAATGCTAATTTGAATTAGTAGCATTGTCCCATGAATCTCTTGCATCACATTCCTAATGGAGAATGCAAAAGCCATTCTAAATTATATAATCTCATACTTACATCACAGATATAGGAAATATAAAAATTGGTGGGGAAAACAAATACTAAATGCCTCAGTATCATACTATTGTGCATGAATATAATCTTTTCAAAACTGCAATTCTAGCATCAACATCATCTGATCATGTATTGCATGTATAACAATTTTCTTTTATATTCTCATATTTAAAGCATTTTATTATCAGTATAAAAGCTTAGCATTTTATTTCATTTCATGTTCATGATTCATTGAACAAAATTAAGGCGCATGACTTAATTGGAAAAAAGAAAGTAATGAACATACATGCATGTAGACACACATACAGAGAAAGTGAAATGGAGAAGTTAAGGATGTTTTTGATGGTTCTGATTGTTAATCTCTTTTTAGTTCCTTCTTCACCTCTTACAGGATTCTATCTTCAATCTCCTTTCCTTCCTTGCTAGTTCATACTGTAACTGACGATGGGTTTTCTTCTCGACTGGCTTCATTTTTGCTGTTCTTCCAGGAGAAAAATCTATTACCTGCATCGACGTTACAAGATCCTGAACAAGTTAGTGGGTTTGTTTTATTTTTGGGGAATTCAGTTTAATCAAAAAGTTAAATCCACAGAAAAAAAATCCTAAACTGTTGTTGTTTCCATAAAAGCAGTAATTACAAAAATATTTTTAATTGAGCTCTTCCAGGCATTATCACTTATTTCTCAAATATATGGTGATAATATTTATATACCATTTCATTAACTTAAAGATCTATAACAAGGCTATGAAGGCTTCCTAATGCTGTATAATCCCAGTTAAAGGATGGATTCTTTATGAAGTGGGCAGGAAGAGGCTATGTTCATGCTCCTGCATGCATTGAAGTGGCTTTTTGGTGTCAAATACAAAGTAACTGCACCAATCAAATGGAAATTCCCCTGGGTGTATTCCTTTGAAGAGAAATGGTATACTAATTTCATGAATGGTAATTCATGAAATTAGTGTTTTAATTATTTTTTTAGAGTAAATAGAGTCTCCAATAGAAATTAAAGTCTGGAAGAGTAAGGTGTTAATTGCTTGATGATTGATTGCTTGATTATATGCCACAAGTCTGTGCCAATTCTTAGTTAACTTTTCTCCATGAAGAACTGCCTCCAACATGGTCTTTCAGGTCTTCCAATTGTGCACTTAATACTACTGTAACTGAGTCTATCCATATTGTCACTGGTTAGTCTCTTCTTCTCTTTACTTCCTCCTCTCTCAAGTTTCTTAGAACCTTCTCCAGGAAACTAGACTTCAGCATAATTTATTCAAAATAAGATAATTTGAACTTGGTCATTTCTACCTAAAATGAGAACTATGGATTTATCTGTTTTATAATTCATTTATTTGTTTTCTTGGCTATGCATGGTATTCTTTTTTTTTTTTTTATTGAAAAAAGTTTTATTGAGTTTACATTTTTTGTGGGGTAGGGTAAGGGTTACATAGAAATTTTGAGAGTGGTCACGTCAAAGTCGTCGGCTCCTCCGGAACCTCAAATTACATTATTAAAAAGAAAGAAAAGAAACATTTCACATAACACTACAAGCTGGGAGCAAGTACATATTCCTAAATTTTTCAGTTATATACTGTCAGTCAATTGCAAAAATCCAGATTACAAATATCATACAATATTACTCAAAAGAAAAACCAGGGCAAAGTTATTTTTTAGATCTAAGTCTCTTGGCAATTGTATCTTCCCCCTTCCCCCCCGGGCCCCCAGCGGGCGGGGCCATGGCTCCCCCTGCCCCCCCTGGATCTTCTCCCAGGACAGAGGAATGTTTTTTTAAGAAAGGCTTCCGCCTCAGCAACTGTTTTAATCTTTACTCTACCTCCTTCCCAGAACACCAGCATCCCTTCGGGTATCACCCACTTGAACCAGATCCCATGATCAAACAATGTTTTAGACAAGAAGGAAAATTTCCTTCTGGCTTCTCTAATTTTTCTTGGAATCTGCTTCAAGATGGTAATCTCCTTTTGTTGGTAAATCATAGGACTCCCTCTTTGCGCCTTCAAGATTTCCTCTCTGGTTGACCTTCTAACAAATTTTACATGTATCTCTCTGGGTACTTCATTCATCCTAGCATATGCAGAATTTATTCTGTAGACTAGGTCAATGTCCCCTCTGATCTCATCTTTAGGTTTATGTAAATAGTCTGCAATAATTATACTCATAAGATCAGGGAGACATTCACCATCCATCTCAGAAACATTCTGGAATCTCAAAAAATATGTCATCCTTTCCAAATCAATCCTAGTCACATGCGCATTTATTTCCACAACCTCATTAGAAACATTTTTAATCTCTCCCTTAGCCCCCTCCAGCCCCCCTTTCAATTCTTCATTCTTCTGTGTATTCTCAAGCACTTGTTTTCGAGTATCCAATAATTCCTTTTTAAAGTTGACATTTTCTGCCCTCTGAGCCTTAATTTCTGATACCAAATTTTGTATAACAGTTTCAAGGGCAGTCATTCTTTGTTCAAGGCTTGCGAGCGTTGCTTCTTGTGCCATGTTTAGCTATTAAAATCCGTGCCAATAAAATGGCGTTTTTAGGGTGGGGCTGGTAAGGCAGATCAGGAGTCCAGAGTTCTCAAAGTTGTACAGCTGCAAAATTCAGAAACCAACAGAGAAACGCTTTTCCAACTCCATAGGTATAATAACGAAGGCAATCCAGAAAGGAAAACACAAATCCCAAAAAAAAAATTCTTCATCAATAATTAGAGGAAGTCCAAGTCGCAAAGAGACACTGGTAATTTTCCATAGGTCATAGTCAGTCGGGGACAAAGAGAAGCCATTTTCCGCCCAAACTCAGAGCCCGAGGGAGAAAGCGGTTAAAAAACAAAAAAGAAACTGTTTCAGCCAGACCTCGAGACATAATTGCAAACAAGCCACAAAGTACTTTCCCTTGTTAGATACCATCCAGATTAAAAGTTTCCGATTCCTCTCAACGAGGCATTTCCGAGTGCCGCTTTTAGTCCAAGGGGGGTTTTTTAGAAACAAACGCCCCCCTCCAGTCCCTTTCAGCCCGGCTGACAGTACACAAAAAAAAGTTTTAAACGCTCACTCTCCGCTCGCAGCTGAGGTCCCGAAAAGCCTCCCGACTCTTCCGATCTTCTCTCTTCATAGAATTAAATGGTGCCGCCAACCTTTGGCGAAGGGAAGACCCCCCGCAGCATGTCCTCTTCCGCCTAAGCCGAGGAGCAGGGTCGCTCTCCCCGCTGCCGCGGGGGGGGGGGGGCTTCCCTGTCGAGCCGGCTTTACGGGAGAAGCCCCAAACAAGGGGCTTCTCGCCCCCGTGGGGGGGCAGGAAAAGGATCAAAGCGGCGAGCGAACCCTAAGTTCGCCCGTCGCCGCCGGAGCCGGAACCGGAAGCCTCCTATGCATGGTATTCTTAAGTCTTCTCCAACACTTATGTTCAAAATAGTCAACACAGGAATTTCTTGACTCACAAACACAACTGGGACAGGAATTTCCATCACTAAGCAATGTGGTCTTTAAATGAATCATCATATGACTGCATCCTATTTTATGACTTTTTGTCATGGGCATTAAGCAAACACATGGTTGTTAAGCAATTGTGGTTGTTATGCAAATCTTTCTTCCCTCATTAATTTTGCTTGTTGGATCTCAGTTGGGAAAATCATAAATAGTGACCACATGACCCCAGGAAACTGTAGTTATTATAAATACATGGTGATTGCCATGCACCAAAATTGTAATCACATGACTGCGGGGACTCCCATCATTAAGTGCAAGGACTGATCTTAGTTTTCAATGGCATCATATTTTCCAAATAATAATATGAAATATCTTACAAAACAATGATAAATTAGAATAAGGATAGGGCATTTCAGCTAAGAATAGATATTCAGACAACCACAAATATGTTCTAGATTTTTTTGTTTTTTTTTTAACCTTTTACTTATATGCCACTTATATTAATGCCATTACTTTTCAGTACAATGTAACAAGAAAACAAAATTTAACATTAGCTATTCATTTATTTTTTATAGTCATCCTTCTCAATCAAGTGACGGTGGCTTTAGTTCTAAAACAATAAAACATTTAAAACCAATAAAAACAATCCAAAACTAAATATACTGTTTATAACTGAGATAAATAATCAATTAATAGTAAAGCCAAGAAATGGAGCCCTTTACAAATTCAGAGCGCCAGACCCTGTTTACACAGCCAAGTTTTTAAGGCCTTGCAGAAGGCCAATAAGGCTGGGGCCATTCTAATTTCCAAAGGGAGAATATTTGACTGAGCAGGATCTACAAAAGAAAAGGCCCGTTTTCTGAGCCCTCTCAGCCAACACACTAGTGGGATCATTGGGACCAAACTGAATGGGTAGAGACTCTTGGAAAAAGGTGGTCCTTCAGGTAACCCAATCCCAAGCCATGTAGTTCATGTTGCCTGTGTATGCTATTGGTACAGTCGCAATCTTGATTGAATAATACAATATAAAGGGACTGATTATTCTCCTGGTAACTGTTTTGCTTTTATTAAAAAACAAACTCAGATTGGGAATGGAACACCAGTGTGCATGATATCTTCTAACAGTTGATACATAAAACTCAGCCCTTGGTGTCTATAGTGCTACAACTAGGACATTTTCTTGGAATTGATTTGGGATTGTTTTCTTTCACATTTTCCTTCCTAGACTAGCCTATTATTCTCAATTCCTTATCCAAATACTTACCAGACATTATCCTGATTAGCTTTTCATAATCACCTAGCTAGACAAAAACAAGTACTTTTGAAACAAACTAAGATAACAGTGCTTTTCAAAAAGATCTCTTTGTGACACGTAAATGGGAAGAAAATGGCAGTGAAATTATTTCCCTAAAGTTCTGCTGCCAGAGTCTTTCATAATGATTCTAGGAAGTTTTTATTTTATTTTATGCAGTTTTTCAGATAAGATTACATTTTTAATCAAAGAGTTAAACCTTTTAAAAATAAAATTGCTAATAAATTATCCATATTGAAATTTTGTGCTAAAAATTAGTGGATAAAGCATCCTGAGATTATTGCCATAGCATCTTTTCTTATTTGCTATAATTTTTAAAGCTCTTACTAGCTTTTTGAACTGAGACAAAGGAAGAGAAATCTAAATGTTTCGTTCCTTTGCTTTTCCTTCTCAAAATCTTTGTCAAAGCAAAGATGTGATTTAAGAGATGTATCCGAAGAATCTGCCATGCTACCTATTATGAAACAAGCTAGATTGACAGTTATTATATATAGAGATATTTTATACAGATATAGGTATAATCTTTTTAGTCATAGCAGAGTTAATTGCCCAGGGTTAATTGTGATTAATGTCTGGAAAATTATTGCATTTAATATCCCTTGCATCCATAAAATGTTTATGTATAGAAAGTGCTTATTTCCACTTAAATATATTGGTATTGTTAAGTTTGCCTTCCATTTCATCTCTTGCAGAATTGAGAAGCAATTAAGCAGGTTTCGAGGATGGGTACCTAGAAAGCCAATGAGTTTGAACAAGGAAAGGCTGCCAGATTTGGAAGAAAATGACTGCTACACGGCTCCATTCAGTCAACAAAGAATTCATCAGTGAGTTTTATTTAAAAAGACAAATGTGAAAGGAGAAATATTTATACTTAAATGAAAAATGGAATATAATGCTTGATAATTTTTCAAATGCTGAATTCTGAATCCTCCTTAACTTAAAAAAGTCCACATCCTTTACCATCTAAATATTTCCTGGGTACATAATCTATATAAATAAAAATGTAACAAGAGTTTGTTCAAAACCGCTAATCTCTGAAAGTACTGCACCAATCGCTTCCAAATTTTCACACAACGTTCCTTTCAAATACAGCACCAATGATATATATAGATTGTGTAGATGTCACACCTGTGCCAGTTACAAGCAACCGAAATGTAAAAAATTGTTTAAAAAGGTAGGTAGATGGATACAGAGAGAGCAGTGGGCCAACGGGTATTATGTCACCCTTTATGACATAAAATACTCTGTCCATCAGATTCAAGGAGAAATACAGTAGGTAGGAAGGTAGGCAGCTATAGGGATAGAGAGACGGAGGGAGAAATGCAGTAGGTAGATAGGGTAGAGAGAGGGAGAAATACAGTAGGCAGGCAGGCAGGTAAGTAGGTAGGTAGGTAGAGGGATGGAGAGGGAGAAATACAGTAGGTAGGTAGGTAGGTGGAGAGAGGGAGAAATGCAGTAGGTAGGTAGGTTGGGGGTTATACGGTGGTTGTGTGTATGTGTTTGTGTGTGTAGGTGTAGATCTACCCACAGGTTGGTTGGCCATTTAACCAGACTGGGCCATAGCAACGCATGGCCGGGAATGTCTAGTATCTAAATAAAAACACTGGGCTAGCAATGTATTTAGTTCTGTTTGATTCATTACACTTTGATTCAACTTCTCCATATAAAATATACCCTATGCAGCATATAACATCAATACATCAATTATGAAGTAAAGACCAAAATATTAAAATAAAAAGCTGAGATAGCTGATTTACTTAAATGCTTATACTATTCTGCATATATTTCATAATTCTTTTTTTTTAGAATAGAATTATTTATTGGCCAAGTGTGATTGGACACACAAGGATTTGTCTTTGGTGCATATGCTCTCAGTGTATATAAAAGGAAAAGAAAAGAAAAGACAAAAATATATTCAAGAATCATAAGATACAACACTTAGTGATAGTCATAGGTTACTAATAAACAATCAAATCATACTAGGAAACAAAAAAACCCAAAAACAAAAACAAATTGTAAAAATATAAGCAACATGGTTATAATCATAAGTGGGAGGAGATAGGTAATAGGAAGGGTGAAAAGAATAATAGTAATACCGTCTTAGTAAATAGTTTGAGACAGTATTGTGGGAATTAGTTGTTTAGCAGAGTGATGGCATTGGGGGGGGGGGTTCAAATTATATTTTGCAATATATTTTGTAATCTATTTTACAAAGCATCTTATATAACAATGTAACAGCAATAACAAATGCATTTATGGATTTCCATTACATCTATCAAAGGAACAAATAGCTTTCTGAAATAAAGAGGTCCTTTACTTGATCAAGATATATATCTTATTCTATTTGATAGAAATATTTACTTTTCTATCACCTGTAAAAATAAAAAGTTGGAGAATTAGTGTAGTACAGTGGTTTGAATTTTAGTCTAGGCCTAAAGAGATCAAGGATCAAGTTCACCATCAGCCTCAGAAATTTACATTTGCCCAGAGATGGCATCATTATTTTACCAATATTTAGGGTGTACATAAATGGAAAATGAAAAAAAAAGTGCTTGAATTAATTATAGCAAATAAATATTATTTGAAAGAAAATAGATGTTTTAATATGAAAATAAATTTTGAATTATCTTACCTTTGGAAATTTCATGTTGAATTCTATACTAACTTACCACCACAATAGGAAAAGAAAATTCGTTAAGCACCTTTTTGGTCCGTATAGTACATGGGTGATATTTTTAAAACTGGCTATTTTTATTTGATATAATACCATACATCTTAGTATTCTGAAAGAATTATAGCAAAGTAAAGCAAGCTCAATCTATCTTTAAATGTCTTGCAGTAGATAAAAATGTGTTGCCTACATTTTCTTACAGGAAATCAGTACATTTGACCCTAATCTGTGGTTTGTAAACTAGAACATTTCCAATCTAGATAAATCAAAATGAATTAATTGACTGATTTACTGCCAGCTGCACTCAAATTTATTCTTTATATGTGCTGCACATCTATGCTGCTTTTTTATGTTACATTGAGAGCACTTCCAGATATCTAAACAACCACAATCTTAGTCTCCCATATAACAAATGAAAATATAGTGTTTCTAGTATTCAATATTTTTTAAAAAGGAATGCGTCAAAAAAGTGAATAAAATGACATTTTGTAATCCCAAGTTATATTATTCAGTTGGCTTCCCATAATTTACTTGTTTTATGCTAGGCATTTCAGTTGTTTCCATGTCTTGCAGGTACCTTTGGTTATATACTAACTGGTGTGAGGGTTCAACGACTCTGAAATGTTTCTAATCCAAGCATTTTGGATTTGAAGGCAAAAAGGTATTTCAGTATGTGTAGGATACAATTTCTTAAAGCAGCTGCAGCTTTTCCTGTGTTTTGGAACACCTTTTTGCCTTTGTATTCTAAGCACAGCCTTAATGTTGACTTGTCATATCTGGTAAGGAACACATGATACTTTTTCCTTCAAGTTTGGTATTGATTTAAGATTCAGTGGCTAATTTGGTTAGCATACAATTGGTAAGGGAACTCATTGTTTGCGTCACAATATAAATTGTGTTATGATCCTTTCATTGTACAAGGAATATCACTGAAGCTGATTTACCTCTTTGTGACTATATATCCTACAAGCTCTAATAAGCAATATCTTTTATTTACAATATTTTTTTAAATAGTGCAGTTGATTAGAACATTTATTAGAAAATACATTTATTTATATTTTTTATATTTTAGTGTTTGTATCTCAGAAATATTAGTGAGACCTTTTCAGTAGTCAGAAACAATAACTGCATTTTCTTGCTTGTATTTTCAAAACAGCTTTATCATTCACAATAAGGACACATTTTTTAACAATGCTATAAGAAGTAGAATTGTTCATCATATTTTACAAAGAGTGAAATATGAAGAAGGAAAAAATAAAATTGGTAAGCATGAGATTTCTGCAAATCTTACTCCATTTCAACTTTTCCTATTACATAGAATAGAATTAAGAGAAGCTGCAATACAGATAGTCTTCAACTTACAACAGTTCATTTATTGACCTTCACAGTTACAACAGCACTGAAAAAAGTGACATGACCGTTTTTCACAGTTGCAACCTTTAAAGCATCTCCATGATCATGACCTCCCTAGACATGACCTCCCTAGGCAGGGAGTTGGACTAGATGACCTCCAAGGTCCCTTCCAACTCTGCTATTGTATTGCATTGTATCATATGATCAAAATTCAGATGCTTGGCAACTGGTTCATATTTATGACCATGTGATCCCATTTTACGACCTTCTGACAATCAAAGTCAATGGGGAAGCCAGATTCATTTAACAACTGGGTTACTAATTTATCAACTGCAGTGATTCAGTTAACAACTGTGGCCAGAAAGGTAATAAAATCAGGCAAAACTCACTTAACAAATGTCTGTCTTAACAGAAATTTGGGGCTCAATTGTGGTTGTAAGTTGAGGACTATTGATACTAGTATATTTCTTGAAAAAAATTATTAGCTATCAAAATTGTTCCTTTTTGTACCTTTTAATTCAATAATAATTTCAGGGAAAAAATACTAAAATGTGTGTGTACCATTCATAAGTTGTATCTTGTCATGCTTAGACCTACTGTGTTGAATACACAGTCATATTAGATTGATTGATTCAATTTAAGCACATCTGACTCTAGATTAATGCTGGATGCAATATATATTAATTCCAGCTTTTTCTGTTATATGTTAAATATTTCTATTTCTAGGTCTCAATCGGTTGCTTACTAATGGTTCCTATGAAGCTGCATTTCCTCTTCATGAGGTATTCCTTCTTTTTATTTTTTAAAATGCAATTACTTCCCACCATTATTGTTGGGCCGTTAATTCTCATTTTCACTATATTAAGGGTAGAAACCATTTAGGTCATCTATTTTGGCAAATGAAACAAAACGCAATTTCAGACTCTTTTTTAGAAAGATATGCCTTTGAAGTCACAACAAATAATAACCAAAACAAGTCAAAGAGTAATTTAAAGGTTTGATATATAAATTCATATTTAAGAAAATGTGTCTGAAAATGATGTTCATAAAAGTTGACCTACAGCTTTTTAAACAACAATGAATGATGGAATGAAAGGATATAAATTCAGGACCATCTGTGGAAATTTCAGGGGAATGGTGTTCCATCCAAATAACAGAATAACAGAGTTGAAAGGGACCCTGAAGTTCTTCTAGTCCAACCCCTGCTCAGGCAGGAAACCCTATATCATTTCAGAGAAATGGTTGTCCAAATTATTTTTTAAAACTTCCAGTGTTGGAGCAGTCACAACCTCAGGAAGCAAATTGTTCCACATGTTCCTTGTGTTCCATTGGTAGATTACGACCAGTACGCCTCAGTACGGGCGTACCGGTGCCTGCCAGGAGCATCAGGTATTGTTCTGGTACGGTGCTCCGGAAGGCCCGCCTGCGCTCCTTACGCGTATTTGGTGCACATGGAGCGTACAGCGCCTGCGTGATGCTCCGCTGAGCAGCTGGAGCGTCACAGGAGGTAAGGATGCATGCATGCGCTGTGCGCAGATGCTGTGTGTGTTCATGTGGTGGACACTGGCCCGGTTGCACCGTACCGGCTGCACTGGGATCCGGAACCCACTACTGTTGTGTTCCCACAGGAATGAGAACCTTTATAATCAAATCATGAATTTATTAATGTATATTCTTCAAGTGCTTTTTCTCCTGATGAAACTAAAGACATATGAATAGGTTATTATGCTACTTGCCTAACTGACATTACAGAAGAAATAAATCCAAGTACAAGATTTATAATCAATAACAACAAATAACAACTTAATATACAGTAATTCCCAGGGTTTCCACATTTTTGTCTAGGATAGATATAACATTGCACATGCAAACAGCTGTTCTGTGTGAACCCAGCTGAATTTTGTATATGGGTAGTCCTCAACTTGCATAGTTCATTTTGTGATGGTTCAAAATTACAATAGTACTGAAGAAAACAACATGACCATTTTTCACACTTATGACAATTGCAGTATTCCCATGTCACATGATCAGAATTCAGAAGCTTATCAACTGAATCATATTTATTATGGTTACAGTGTCCTGGGATCATGTGATCACCTTTTGTGATTTTCTGACAAGCAGTAAATGAGAAAGCCAGGTGCACTTAACAACTATGTTAATAACTTAACAACTGTTAACAACTGTGGCAAAAAAGGTCATAAAATGGGGCAAATTCACTTAACAAATGTCTCACTTAGCAACATAACTTTTGGGCTAAATTGTAATTATTGGGCAAAATTACATATTTTAAGAGAAATGGAAGTTCAGAAAAAGGTTTCTACACATACGTAATAACTGTAGTATTTTCTCTTTTTGATTAACTTTATAATATGTGTAGCTTTACTACAAAGTATCAAATTCACTATTTCATTATAAACACTGCACTTATTTTTACACTGAGTTAAGATCTGGAACTAAAAAGACCTCCATTCTTACAAAGCAAACTTCAAAAATTATGGATGTGTCTTTGAAATATGGGGTCTAACTCAAACATGAGCTCTATTGTGTTCAGTAAGGTTTATTCTCAGAAAATTGCATACTAGATAATATTAGTGATAAAATGTTAAATCTATATTTATGAATTTAATACTCTAAAATGTTATTCATAGATATTAATAAATATCTATTAACAAATTATTCTTTATTTACTTGTATTTTAGGGTAGTTACAAAAGTAAAAAATCCATAAGAAGTCATGGGGCAGAAAACCATAGGCATCTACTTTATGAATGCTGGGCCTCATGGAGAGCTTGGTATAAATACCAACCTTTGGATCTCATACGGTAATTTTTTTTAAAAAAATCCATTTGTATTGGGAATGTATAGGTAACCTAAAAGACTGAGATATATTTTGAGGCTTTATTTGAGGCGATTCACAATATGTATTTGAAATTGTCGAGAAATCTTGTGAGTGCCAGGAGACTAACCTGCCCTGTTACTTTTTCACTGACAAACTGAAAAATATGTCTTATTGCTGCTTTCTCTGGGAATGAAACAAGTGTTATATCTGCATATTAACATCATATCAAAATGATATATTTGATTTTGATTTGATTTGATTTTTATACCGCGCCTATCTCCCCGGAGGGACTCAAGGCGGTGCACAGGAAGTTAAAATGAAAAATACAGACATATAAATACGAACATATAAATAAATATGACTACAAGCAATAAAAACTGATTAAATTTGAAGTGACCTGTGCTAAAAGGCAGCACCTGAAGAAGGCCCTCCCTGTGGGAGCGAATCGGCCGAAGGGATGTATGAGGTAGGAGACGGTCTCGCAAATAACTAGGCCCCGTGCCATGGTGCGTTTTAAAGATGGTTATCAACACCTTGAAGCGCACCCAAAAAACTACAGGTAGCCAGTGCAACTCGCGCAGGAGAGGTGTTACGTGGGAATGCCGTGAAGCACCTAGAATCCCCCGCACGGCTGCATTCTGCACTAGCTTCAGTCTTCGGGTGCACCTCAAGGGGAGCCCCATGTAGAGAGCATTGCAGTAGTCTAGGTGGGACGTAACGAGTGCTTGAGTGACTGTATGGAGGGCGTCCCGGTCAAGAAAGGGGCGCAACTGGCGTACCAGGCAGACCTGGTAAAAAGCCCCCTTGGCCATGGCCGTCACATGGTCATCCATGGACAGCCAGGAGTCCAGGAGGACACCTAGGTTGCGGGCCCTTTCCACGGGGGCTAACAGCTCGCCCCCGATGGCCAGTGATGGCATCAACTGGCTGTACCGGGATGTCGGAAACCACAGCCACTCGGTCTTGGACCGGTTGAGTCGAAGTTTGTTACTCCCCATCCAGACCCGTATAATATGTCATTACACATTTTTCTGATTTATCAAAGTGATAGTTAACATGGTAAACCATTAAGAAGGTCTCCTCTGACAGACGTTGCTCTTGTGAGAACTCTGGCACTAAGAGAGCAATATGACAAATGATTCCTGAAAGCCTTTAGTACCTACTATATTAGTAGAATGAAGAATTTCAAACAGGTAAAAGTGATTTTACAGCAGAAACACAGGAACTGATGCATATTCAATTAAATATACAGAAGATGTATTTATATGGAGTTGAGATCTTTCTGTAGCCTTTTTGGGGGAAATTTTACTTGTTTCCCTTTGTATATTTATTTGCTAACTGATTAAAATGACCTTTCTACTGTTAAATAATTCTACCAGGGCTAACTAAATGAAAAAACAGCCCAAGGATACTTTGCTTGTGTCCATTGCATCCAGCTCTGCAGAGACTCATATGGGGATTCTCAAGGTTTCTATATCTAGAATCTAGTTACTGTATTTTTCAGAGTATAAGACGGACCGGAGTATAACACACATCTTAGTTTTTTGGGAGCAAAATGGGGGAGGGGGGATCTGCCTACCAGGTATTCATCTGGCTAGCATCCTTAGTCTGGTCAGCTTCAGCACATAGGTTTGCTGGTTTTGAGCACGCACACCGGAGGTGGGTTCCTCCCAGTATGGTATGATACGGTATGCCAGAAGAGGTAGTGGAAATCTAGCATACCGGACAGGACTGGTAACGGCCTGGCCACGTCCCCATACCGGCGGGAAAAAAGAAACAACCAAGGAAGGAAGAGGAGTGGAGGCCTCGGCTGTTGAAAGAAGCGCCTTGGTTGCCTTGAGGGGAGGAGAGAGGGAGAAGAGCTTCTCCTAGGGATAATAATAACAACAACAACAACAACAACAACAATAATAATAATAATAATAATTAAAAAATAATAATTTGTAGACTGCTCCCTCTTCCCGAAGGGACTCGGGCCGGTGCACAGGGGAGTTAAAAACGTACAAACAGAGATACATCATAAATATATAAAATCAAATTAAACAATTTATCCCTGCGCTAAAAAGCGAAAATCCTAAAAACTAACCCCTTAAAAAACCCAATTAAAACAATTTAGATGATCACACTAAAAAGGCTGGAAGGTAGGTTAGGCCAGGCCGGCCTGTTGGAAAAGATAAGTCTTGAGCTTTTGTCGGAAGGCGCAGAGGTCCGTGGTTGTTCTGAGGTCGGGGGGTAGGTCGTTCTATAGAGCTGGGCCCGCCACAGAGAAGGCCCTTCCCCTGGGCTTTGCCCGCTGGCATTGCCTAGTGGACGGCACCCGGAGAAGTCCCTCTCTGTGGGAGCGGATTGGTCGGAGGGATGTATGGCCTTCTCCTCCCTCTCTCCACCTAATTTCTCCCCAGCTGCAACTCTCGGAGAAAGGAGGCAGGGATTATGGCTGGTGTTTGCTTCCCTTACCACTCGCCACCACCACCCCAGTGGCCCGTCAGCTGCTGCCCCGCCTGCCCTGCTTAGCTGGGGGTGAGGGGGAGAGTGGTGGTGAGTGGTAAGAGAAGCGAGTGCTGGCCAGCATTCTTGCCTCCTTCTTCCAAGAGCAGTGGGGGAAATCGAGGTTTCTTTGCCAGCCTCCCAGCTGATCCAGCCCCACTTACACACGTGCCTTGCGCCACAGCAAGCATGGTGTGTGTGCAACACACATGCTTTCTGTGGCATGCCCAACACCTTCAGACACCCACCAGGTCACCCACCAAGCAGCAGATAAATCAGGCTTTGGGAAAAGGAAAAAAAGCTGTTTGAAATTATCCCTCTCTGCCTGTCCGCTAAAAAGGTGGGAACTGTGGCCAGGAGATAACAGGATAACTAACCATATTCTGTTAACTCCCCGAGTGGGAAGAGGCTGAATTGGGGGCTCTGTGAGTTGATTTGTAGGACACAGATGTTCCTGATCATAGGATTTGTTGGGCATCGGTTTTAGTTCATGGAATATATCTAAGAATATAACTGGAAGGGATGTGCATGAGGAAGAGTTGGGAAGAGAGAGAGAGAGAGAGAGAGAGAAAGGCTTATGACCACAATTGAGCCCAAAATGTTGGTTGCTAAGTGAGAGCGTTGTTAAGTGAGTTTCACCACATTTTACAATTGGCCATGCCCACCTGGTCACATGACCACCAAACCACGTCCAGAAATAGGCCACGCCCATAGAATGGGTAGTAAAAAATTTTTGAAACCCACCCCTGGAGCACACACACTTTCCCCCCCTGCTTCAGGATAAAAAACAGCTTCTAAAGCACAGCTGATCGTCAGAGAGAGAAGCAATGAGAAAAAACGGCAAAGAATGGAACATCGTTTCACTTGTTAGCACCTCATTAGGGCTGAAAAACAGCTTCTAAAGCACAGCTGATCATCAGAGGGAGCATCAATGAGAAAAGCAGGCAAAGAATGGAAGATCGCCTCACTTGTTAGCGCCTCATTAGAACTGAAAAAAGTATCAAAAAAGCTACATTTGGAGTATAAGATGCACCCAAATTTTCAGCCTCTTTTAGCGGGGAAAAATATGTCTTATATTCCAACAAATACAGTAAATTTCTGAAATCACATGCCATTAAATGGCAAATTCTGACAATGGCAAGTAGTAGGATGCAATAACACTATAAAATCAGTCTGGAACAATATTGAGATTGAAAGGGACTTCTGAACCCATAGAAATCTTATTTTATATAACCAATTTTGCTATGTAAATTAGTTCTAAAAATCCTGGGTGAAAAACTGAGAAGCAGTGTTGCCAAAACTTTCATGGAAATTGAAATTATCTCATGAAATGAATTGTTCTTTGTTTTTAATACTTTTGAGCATAGAGTGGGAAAATTCTGTCGAAATTAATAGCAAACATCTCTTAAGGTTGAATGAATGAAGAGGCAGGACTATTAGTCTAATTGTGTATAAGGAGTAATCTGACTAATGATAATCAGTTTGGGAAATCCATGGTAATATGATATTAAGTACTGCTGACCTGTACTGATATATGCATCTGCATCAATAAAATAATATTTTTTTAAACGGGTAAAAAGATGTGGACACGTGATCTTATTTTTAGATGGGAAGTCCATAAACTTCTGAATCATTTTATATTAAGAACCATTAATAAATTGTGCTTCAAAAATGTTAATAAAATTATTTATTTTTGTATTTTTGAACAGACGGTATTTTGGTGAAAAAATTGGTTTATATTTTGCCTGGTTAGGCTGGTATACAGGAATGCTCTTTCCAGCTGCCTTCATTGGACTGTTTGTCTTTTTATATGGAGTAGCCACGCTGAACTACTGCCAAGTCAGGTGACGTCAACATGCATATTTCTAAAATAGTTACATTAATTGTAAATTTTTGTTTTTTTTAAAATTATGTCTAATTTTTCTTTTGGCACTGAAGAGGGTAGAGAATATGCTTATGAGTAGTTTGGAGGGTGGTAGCATTGCAAAAGGTCTTAACATTCTGACATACATTTATTTTTCTCTTTATATGATTTCTTTTTATAACCTGTATTTATAATAATAATAATAATAATAATAATTTATTTTATATACCGCGTCCTCTCCCCAGGGGGACTCGGAGCGGTGCACAGGGAAAATTAAAACACGTAAGATATATATACAAAAATAAATACAATAAAGTAAAAACAAATTAAACCTAATTGTCCCTGCACTAAAAAAACCCATATTAAAATTAGCGTTCCCTAGCACCCTAAGGTAGAGACTAACCTAGGCCGGCCATGCAGAAAAGGTATGTTTTTAATTTTTGACGGAAGGAGTGGAGGTCCGTGTTTGTTCTAATGTCGGGGGGAAGGTCGTTCCAGAGGGCTGGGCCCGCCACAGAGAAGGCCCTTCCCCTGGGCGTCGCCCGCTGACAAAGTCTAGTGGACGGCACCCGGAGAAGTCCCTCTCTGTGGGAGCGAATCGGCCGTGAGGATGTATGGGGCAGGATCCGATCCCGCAGATAGCTAGGTCCCGAGCCATGGAGCGCTTTGAAGATGAGAACTAGCACCTTGAAGCGCACCCGAAAGACGACAGGTAGCCAGTGCAGCTCGCGCAAGAGAGGTGTTATATGGGTATACCTTGCGGTCCCCATTATTGCTCGCGCGGCTGCATTCTGGACCAGCTGAAGTCTTCGGGTGCACCTCAAGGGGAGCCCCATGTAGAGAGAGTTACAATAGTCCAGTCGGGATGTCACAAGTGCATGAGTGACTATGCAAAGGGCATCCCGATCCAATAGGGGGCGCAACTGGCGTACCAGGCGAACCTGGTAAAACGCCCTCCTGGCCACAGCTGTCACTTGATCTTCCATGGACAGCCGGGCATCCAGGAGGACACCCAAGTTGCGCGCCCCATCCACAGGGGCAAGGTGTTCGCCCCCTATGGCCAGTGATGGAGTCAACTGGTTGAATCGGGCGGCCGGAAACCACAGCCACTCGGTCTTGGCCGGGTTGAGCCTGAGTCTGTTACTTCCCATCCAGATCCGCACGGCTTCCAGGCACTGGCATATCACTGCTACGGCATCGTTGGGGTGGTTTGGGGTAGATATATACAACTGCGTATCATCAGCGTAGAGGTGGTACTCTACCCCAAAACCACGGATGATTTCACCCAGCGGCTTCATATATGTGTTAAACAGGAGAGGCGAGAGGACCGACCCCTGAGGCACCCCACATGCGAGGGGTCTCGAGGTCGACCTCTGCTCTCCTGCCAACACAAATTGCGATCGACCGGAGAGGTAGGAGGAGAACCACCGTAGAACGGTGCCTCCCACCCCCAACCCCCCCAGCCGATGCAATAGGATACCATGGTCGATGGTATCGAAAGCCGCTGAGAGGTCTAATAGGACCAGGATGGAGGAACAACCCCCATCTCTGGCTCTCCAGAGATCATCTACCAACGCGACCAATGCCGTCTCGGTGCTATGCCTGGGCCGAAAGCCGGACTGGCGCGGGTCTAGATAATCAACTTCCTCCAGGTGACGGGGAAACTGTTGTGCCACCACACTCTCTACAATCTTCGCCAGAAAGGGAAGGTTGGAGACGGGACGATAGTTGGCTAATAAAGCTGGGTCCAAAGAGGGCTTCTTCAGGAGGGGCCTCACCATGGCCTCTTTAAGAGAGGCAGGCAAGAAACCCTCACTCAGAGAAGCGTTTACAACCTCCTGGAGCCAGCCTCGTGTCACCTCCCAGGATGCCAGTACAAGCCAGGAAGGACACGGGTCCAATAAACATGTGGTGGCTCGCAGTCGCCCACGTAACCTGTCCATATCCTCGGAAGTAACAGAGTCAAACTCCTCCCAACCAAGATCCTCGTGCAATCCCACTGGGCCATCAATGGAGACTAGCTCGTTCTGGATCTGACCGATTTTCTCCTGCAGATAAATCACAAATTCCTCTGCTCTACCCTGTAATGGGGCTTCCCGCACCCTCTGTTGAAGGAGGGAACGGGTCACCCTAAACAGGGCGGCAGGGCGGTTATCTGTGGATGCTATGAGAGTGGCACAATGATGGCGTTTGGCCACTCTCAGCGCCACAATGTAAGTCCGTAAATGGGCTCTTACCTGTGTTCGGTCGGATTCAGATCGAGTAGACCTCCATCTTCTCTCTAGGCATCTCTTGTGGCGCTTCATCACCCTTAGCTCCTCGGTGAACCAAGGAGCCAGGGTGGCTCGCTGCCGCAAGAGAGGCCGCAAGGGTGCGACCCGATCCAAGGCTCCCGTGGTCGCAATGTTCCATGCGGCCACGAGGTCCTCCATCGGGGCGTGGGTCAGGGGTACAGGAAGTGGCCCAAGCGCCGCCTGGAACCCATCAGGGTCCATCAGGCGCCTGGGGCGGAACCAAATAGGTGACTCAGGTTCCGCCTCCCCGCGGTGGGGGGCAGCGTTTGGAAAGTCGAGCTGGAGAAGTGAGTGGTCTGACCACTCACTTCCCCTTTCTAACCTATTATACATTGCTGTTATGCTCCTGCAATATGGAAATTTCCTTTTTTTTTTCTTGCTATACAAATGAATCTTAAATTACTTTCAATGTGTAACCATATAGTATTTTGCATTTTGCTGACAAACCTTGCTAGTTTTATATCAGAAAAACCCTGTTATTTGTTTAACAGGTCATAATCCAATTCAATTGGGTGCAACTTATACACCTAATACAGCATTTTTTGCCTTCCGAAGCCCCGCACCTTCACCAAAATGGCCATGCATAGCCTTATGAAGGCTTTCAGAGAGCTCCTGGGGACTGGTGAGGGCAGAAATGAGCAAACAAAGGGCCGTTTTTGCTCCCCCAGCCCCCAGCAGCACTCTATAAGCCTCCATAGGGCTATGCGTGGAATTTTTTGACAAAAAAGGCCCATTTTCACAAAAAACAGGCTGTTTTTTGCTTGTTTTTGCCTCCCCCCCCCCCAGGAGTACTCTGCAAGGCCCCCAAGGCTATTCATGCCTTTTATTTGGGGGGGGAAAACAGGCCCGTTTTTGCGAAAAATGGGCTGTTTTGGGGAGGTTTGCAGAATGCAAAAACTTTTATTCTCCCTTTTGGAAAACTGTTCAGTTAGAGTGGTTGATGGGAATTACATTGGTGAAGTGCTATGCCAGCAGTTTTAGATGCTATAGGCCAGGGGTCCCCAACCCCCGGGCCGCGGACCGGTGCCGGTCCGTGGCTGGGTGGGAGCCGGGCTGCAGGGCTGGAGAGGAGGAGGGAGGAGGGGCAGCCCCCTGAGCAGAGCGCGCGGGAGAACGCAGGCGCGGCTTTTCGTGCCGTTGGAGTGTGGCTCTTCCTCGTCCACAGAGGGACTCCTGGGCGCCGCCAGACCGGCCACCGATTCCCTCCCCTGCTGGCATGCCGGCCACTCATTTTCTTCCAGAGGCTGCGAAGGCTCCGCGGGCGGGGGAGGGAACTGGCGGCCGTAGGGAAGGTTGCTCCGGCGGCGCACAGGATTCCCTCCGTCGATGTGGGTGGAGGAAGAGCCCCCACCATCCTCCTGCATTCTCCCGCACGCTCTGCCCAATGGGCTGCTCCCTCCTCCTCCTCTCCAGCCCTGCAGCCCGGCTCCTACACAGCCACGGAGCCTGACCGAGCAAACGAGTGACCAAGCACGGCGGACGGGCTGGGGTGGGGACGACGACGACGACAGACACTCATAGAGAGACAGAGAGAGGGAGGGAGGGAGAGAAAGATAGACAGAGACACAGAATGAGTGGATGCAAGACAGACAGACACACGCACACACACACAGAGTGACAGAGATGGGCGGTTGAAGGAGAGAGACAGAAAGAAAGAGAGAGAAAGAAAAAAAGTGGGAGAGAGAGAAAGACAGAGAGAAAGAGACACAAAGGAAAGAAAGACAGAAAAAGATACAGAAAGAGAAAGAAAAAGAGAGAAAGAGGGAAAGAGAAAAAGAAAGAAAGAGAAAGAAATAAAGAGAGAAAGGGAAAGAGAGAGAAAGAAAGAAAAATAGCGAGAGAAAGAAAGAGAGACAGAGACAAAGAAAGAGAAAGAGAGAGAGAGAGAGAAAGAAAGAAAGAAAGAAAGAAAGAAAGAAAGAAAGAAAGAAAGAAAGAAAGAAAGAAAGAAAGAAAGAACTTATGACCACAGTTGAGGCCCAAAGTTTGGTTGCTAACCAAGATCATTGTTAAGTGAGTTTCACATTTTCCAAGTTGGCCACGCCAACATACCTACATACCTACTTTTTTAAAAATTTGCTTCTTCAAAATGTCTGGGTGCATCTTATACTCCGAAAAATATGGTATATATTTATGGAAATTAGACAATGAGGGAACAGTATCAAGTGATGTGTAGGGCACCAATCGGAATTGGTACATAAATGTGGAGAAAAATTGTACACGTGTTGAATTTAATGTCCTGAACTATTGGTGATGTGTCTTTAAATTAATTTTAAGCCAAAAAGAAAACATTTTATTGATGCAGTTATTACAGAAAAAAACCCACCTTCTCTTTACAACTCTAGTGTCTAAATAATGGGAGTGGGGTTTTTATTTAAGTAAAACAGTTAGATAGTTAGACAATAGTTAGAACTTGAGTTAGTAATCATTATCTCTTCTCTTTTGCAGTAAAGAAATCTGTCAGGCTACAGAGATTATTATGTGCCCTATATGTGATAAATATTGTCCCTTCATGAGGTTGTCAGATAGCTGCATTTATGCCAAGGTACAAATAAATGCTACTTTTATTTTTCTATCAAAAGTTTTGTGTGTGTGTGTGGGGGGGGTATTCTAAACAAAGACATTGCATTTAAAAATGCTAGATATTTAAGTCTGTAGAGTTGAATGCAACAACTTCAAAGAGCTTGCTTCTTAAGGTATTAAAATATTAAGCATACGTAGGTTTTTTTTAAAGGATTTGCTGATAGATAAATGTAATGAGTGAGGAATAAGGAGAGAACAGCAAGTTTTTAATGTCTATAGGTCAATAAGGTTACACAAAATTATTACTGTTTTATATTGCCTTTGTTATTGAAAGTCATGAGCCTCTTGAGGGGCTAGGGAGTCTGTTTATGACCTTTCATAAACCGTTAAAACCTTTCTGTGAGGTTTTGAAGGCAATTGTTGAACAGAGACAAGGAGTTGTGGTCCCCCTAAGAAATAATTTGGAAAATATATTTCAGTTTGTGAGTGTTTAAATGAAACACTTTGCATTTGTACCACGATCCTGGGAAAGGTACAGCTGCTTTAAAGAGTTTCAGACAGATGCTGCATTTGAGTCCCCATGCTGTGAAGCCCATTTTTTTACCTGCATTGTCCAACAAAATAGTCCTTGATTTAATCTCATTAGCAAAGATCCTCTTCTGTTCCCATGAGAACCTTACAAGTAGAATCTAGTGAAAACATTTTAGAACAGTGAAAAATTACATAATTCCTTCCAATAAAATCATAAAATAAATAAATAAAATAAATGGTATTTATTTACCATTCTTTGGAGAAGTTTGCTTACTGGTATATAGAAAATGTAGGCAATGACCAGGCTTAGCCCAAGGGAGGGGTAGAAATAAAAATTGATTTAGACTATGTCTAGTTTAGAAATCACAAACCAATGTGAATTAAGAAAAATTAAATGAATTTAAGTTAACATTATTTTTCTCCAGGTATCACATCTTTTTGACAATGGAGCAACTGTTTTTTTTGCTGTTTTCATGGCAGTATGGGGTAAGTGATGATAAGGGAATAATACCAATGTAATTGTGTTTAAAATAACTACAGGGAGGATGTGCTTAACTTCAGCAGACTTAGTTCAATGATATGAAATTCTTGAAGTACTTCTATTCCTCTGTTCTGTCCTTTAAAAGTGAATGCTTCTATTTTTATCTGCCCTCATCTTTACAAACTAAATAGGAACAGTATACGAGAACAAGACATTTATCTTATTTTTAAAAGAAATTAAAACAAAGTGTTTCCCACAGGGAGGCTTCTTTATAATTAATTCTAAAATCTTATTTCAAATTTTTCTGTACTCTTAGTTTGTCTGTAGCTTTCTAAAAATCAAATATCTAATCACCTTTTTGCTGTTTATTCCATAAAAAAATAAGTCCTTAAATTTGTATTTAAACTATCTATTATCTATTGTTAATTGATCAACCACCTCCACTGTGATAGTCCCCCATTGGAGCTCCAAGCCAACTGGCAGAGCCAGGTCTTTAGGCTCTTCAGATGATCAGGAGGGTCAGGGCTGACCACACAGATCTATGAAGAACTATTCTACTCACTGGTATTCATTTTACTACCATCATTAGCTTTTCATGTTTTGTTTTCAGTTCACCATTTGTTCCCTTGTTAACTGTAGGTTTCTTCCGTTAATAAGGGACATAATTGAATTATCCCAGATAATTAAACTAGAAATCGGAAAGAAATGATACTTTCTGATTGTATCCTAAAGCAGATTGGCAACAATGAACAGAATGCATTATCAACTGTCATTCTCCACCTAAATTCTGCTGACTGCCAGTAGTTTGATTCTCACCAGCTCAAGGTTGATTTAGCCTTCTAGGTATCCTCTTTCTGTGATTTTTCCATTATACACTACAACAGAGAATTGCCATTTTCATAACATAGTGACCACATTTATCAGAGGAATTGTTTACACACACACACACACACACACACACACACATTCTGGTTGCAGGGGGGAAATACAGGGCTATTTTGCAAATAATATGACTGAATATATTTTTCCTTCTATTTTTCTGCCGTAGCCACTGTTTTTTTGGAATTCTGGAAAAGAAGACGAGCAGTAATTGCTTATGACTGGGACTTAATTGACTGGGAGGAAGAGGAGGTTTGTATGGATAATATGTCACAATTTAAACTAATATTAATGTACTATTAACAGACTCAGTTATAAAATAAACAGAAAATATTGAAGAAGATTGCCTGCCACATAGAGCTTAATTTGTTTCATGGTATGTCTGTTTTAGCTATTTTAGTCTGTCATTTTAGCTGAGTCACTGTCTTGCAGAAGACACAAATCAGTCAACAGTCTGACCAATGTGAAACAGTGAACAGAAAATGATGGGCGACTGTAAAAAAAAAAAGGCTAAGCAATGTTAAGGAATCTTATATCCATTTCTTGCAGAGAAGAAACTCATATAACGGTTTATTCATCAACTATTCTATAGTTCTAATTTGGAGAAAACTGGCAGCAAATCATACATTTTTTCCAAGAAAATAAGGACCTAATTACACAATGTGTCAGTTTGGTTTTTAGATAAATGAAGGGATGTGTACAATTAAATTATGTGTTCATTTGGAATTATTTTGGTATAATAAGCACGTATAAAAGAAATATTGAACTCTTCAATCCCCACATAAGAACCAGGTCAGCACTCTGCTTGTAGCAATAATTGCCAATATGTTAATTTGCCCAGTGGCAAACACCAAACATCAGTGCTATCTTAGGCCATCTAAGGTCACTGTTATTACAGAATCAAGCAAAGCATCACCTCAGAATCAGCTCCCATAATAAGCACAGCTTTTGAGTAAAATAGGCCTCAGGTGCCATTGAAAGGAATGCAATTAATGAGCTAATGGCAAAAAGTAGCAGTAGGGCCATGATGTTTTTCTTATGAGATCAAGCCAGACAGCTGAGGGCAGCTCATAAAGGGTCCTTTTGTGATTTTTGATTCTCTGATGCTGCCCCAACCACATTAATTCTTTGGTATTGCTGCAAGACACTTAGTTAAAATATCTTAATTGACCTTCTATTGCTATGTTTTTTATTGTGAAAGGCAACAAGATGGAAGAAGCAGTAATTTTCCTGAACTTTGAAGAATTTTCCTGCACTGTACTGTCAAAAACTAAAATAATCCTTTAGCTTTGTAAAGATATCTCTATCTCACTCTGAAGGATTAGTATTTTATTAGTTTCTTAGCAATTCTTTTAAATATTTTTAACATCTTGGCCTACTGGCTAGGCTGAATGAAATGTATTAATAAAAGCTTCATAAAATTATTAAAAGCTTAATCTCTCTACACAATTATACCTAATTCTTTTTAAAAAAATTGTATTCTTTAGGAAGAAATACGCCCCCAGTTTGAAGCCAAGTACTCCAAGAAAGAGAGAATGAATCCTATATCTGGAAAACCAGAGCCTTATCAAGCATTTGCAGATAAATGCAGCAGAATGATTGTTTCTGCATCTGGAATATTTTTTATGGTTTGAAAATTTTAATTCATTGTTTTTCCTGAAAACTAGATTTTTAAAATATCAGCAAAATGGAGAGTATATATATTTTAAAGTAGCATTAAGCCATCTTGACTTTTTTAGTTTTGTTTTCCTGTTTTAAAATCATTTGTGTCACAGAGTTTTTTTATGTTCTGAAAATATAAAGGAGTTTGGTATTCAGTAATATTATTCCTAAAACATTTACTTGCTATCATATTTAATAAAAATGAAATCCATGAGTGATCAATTTAAACAATGAAAATAAAGCATAACTCTAGCATGTTTTTAAAAAAAGGGAAATTTAGCAAAGGAAAGTGTTCTTATCTAATATTAGTGCAAATTAATTCAAGTTATTGTGTGATGTTTCCCTCCATGCAAACACTTTATAGATTTATATCTGTTTTAAAAAAATTAAAGACTACTCCACAATTCAAGCTAATATTGAATGCAAAATTCAGGTCTACTTTTTCTTAAAGAGTAGAATTATGTATTCTGTAAACTAACTATCAGCTTAACTCTAAACACTTATATGAATGAGTGTTGGCTGGGATGAGGGGCAGGATGGGATAGGTTGAAATAAATAAAAACACTTGGATAATGACATAATGATTATGGATTTGTGTCAGGGTATCTGATACAAATAATAACAGCATTCATGCCATGACATTATGTCATGCATATCATTGGATGTTGCTGGAAGTAAAATCCAGTCTGGTTCCAAGCCGGGAGAAAGACACTGGAAATAAAATGGAGGCAGGCTGCAGGAAAGTAAGTGTCTGTTTATTTAGTAGCCAGAAAGTAGTGACAGCAAAATGTTTCTGGCGTGGTTAACAAAATGGGGCTGAGAATAGGTGGGATTTTATACATTCTATGAGGTTTTGTTATTGAGATGCCTGTTCTTTGGCCTGTGCTTGAGTGGGCTATTCTAATTATTTTAATTATTATTGCCTGTCTGCCATTGTGGCTGGGAGGTCATGCCCTGTCCTTGGAGCTAGGTAGGGAATGTAGATTTTAGAAGTATTTGTTTTTCTGCTTTTAATCCCATCAGCTTCAGCCTTCTGTGGGAGCTGTAGCTGAAGACATTTTGTTTATGAATGGAGCTGTCTGGCTTTCTGTAAATGGATAATGAATGGAATGCTCCAGTTTTCTCAATAGATATAAAAGTATCTCATTCATAAAATCTAAATATTGGAGGGACTGCCTGGAGTGTTTTCCTGATAATGGAGAGAAGTGTATGATTTGTTGGAGGAGGAAAACCACCTTTCTGTGGGGTGGGTAGGTGGATGGGAGGTTGTGCTGACTTCCTACAGTGTCATCATAGCTTCCTGCAGATTCCACTGCTTGCATAAGGTGATTGTAGTGGTGGTTGCTCTTGAATGTGCTTATTTTATAATTTTTATTTATTTTGACTGTTATTTATATCAGTTTAACTTTAACTATGTAATACAAATAATTGAAAACCTGAAACTGATTATTTAACATTTGATTCAAGATTAATGAAATCTTTAATTAATTTAAAACTTATTATTTGTTGAAATGTATTCTTCAAATATTGAAAATATCTGTTTCAAACAGCTCAACTACGCCAAGATTTGTATATCCATATTTATTGTAATGGTCATTACTTCCTTCTCTCAATTCTCAACTAAGACTTTTGGATGTTTTTACTACTGCAGATCAGTGTTAATTGACTTTTCTGAGAGAAAAGGTTCATCATAATAGGTTCTGTTCTTGTAATAAAATTTCACTTCAGCAAAGCAATTAAGCAAATTTCTTCATCTCTTTTAATCAGAGCAGCAATTAACAAACTATTAGTTTAATTGCTTCTCTGAATCTCAGCCTAACTGAATCCTTCAGAAAAAATTAGAGAAAATTGCCAGCTCTTGGATATGAGGCAAGGTTAAGTAATTTCTCTGAGAAATGAGAACTCACAGAACACGAAATCCTACAAGCATGAAATTTTATCTTCAGAAAATTAAATTGCATAATTGACCCTGTTAATCTGACACTTGGGCCCTTGAACATTATTTCTTGCCATGACACTAATAATAGGAAGAGATCACATTGAAATGCGGAAGGAAATCAGGGACCCACACATGTCCCATTTAAGAAAATCAGAGTACATTTATAGATTACTTACTGGGCTTATTATTCAATTGTTGAGAGCTACTGTATTGATTGTAAGCTATACTGTATGTTCTTTCTATCACTTCTTTCTCTAGATCTGTGTAGTGATCGCCGCTGTTTTTGGCATTGTTATTTATCGTGTTGTGACTGTCAGCACTTTTGCTGCCTTTAAATGGGCTTTAATCAAGAACAACTCTCAGGTTGCAACAACTGGGACTGCAGTATGCATCAACTTTTGCATCATCATGCTGCTGAATGTTGTAAGGAAACTTTTTCACACCTTGATTAATTTAGTTTAGGTTGTTTCTTAAATGTACTCAGATTTCTGTAATAAGAAATAGACTCATCAGAACTATTGCACAACTTGTAGTTTATGGTGGTTTAGCCAAAGTTTGTTTATATTTAAAAAGGTTATTGATATAGAGTTATTTTAGATGAATCATAAAACGTTTTATAAATGCACGCACACATACAGGATTACACTGGTTATATCAATATTGCTTTTCATGCATATTTCTGGCGTAGCAGAGATCCACTGTGAACATTTAAAAATAAACAATAGCAAAATTCAGTTGCAGATTGAATAGCTCAAATGTGTTAAAGGCTCATAAACATTTGAGAAATCCAAGAGGAATATCTCAACAAAAATGACATATGTATGATCCAAATCTTGGGAAGCTCCTGGAGGTAGAGCAGAGTATTACATGGATGGATAGATGGATAGATATACCGTATTTTTTGGAGTATAAGACGCACCTTTTTTCCTCTAAAAAGAGGCTGAAAATCTGGGTGCGTCTTATACATCGAATACAGCATTTTTTTGCCTCCTGGAACCCCACCCCCTTCACCAAACTGGCTTTGCCTAGTCTTGTGGAGGCTTCCAGAGAGCCCCTGGGGGCTGGGGAGGACAGAAATTAGCCTCAAACAGGCCGTTTCCCCTCCCCCAGCCCCCAGCAGCACTCTATAAGCCTCCATAGGACTATGCATGCAATTTATTTGACCCAAAAATGGCCCGTTTTCGCGATAAATGGGGCGGTTTTTTGCCCCCCCACCCCCCACCAGCATTCTGCAAGCCCCCCCAAGGCTAGTCATGCTTTTTATTTGAAGAAAATCGGCCCCATTTTCGCGGAGAAAGAGCATTTGGAAGAAGTATGCAAAGCGCAAAAAACCCCTTTTTGCCTCCTGGAACGCCAAACTGGCTGTGCCGAGCCTTATGGAGTGCCTAGTCTCCTGGGTAAACAGGGCGGTTTTTTTGCTCATTTTTCACCCCGCCCCCAGGAGCATTCTGTTAGCCCCCCCCTTCCCCCCCCCCCCCCGGCTACTTATGCTTTTTATCTTTTTTTAAAAAACAGCCTCATTTTCACAGAGAAATGGGCTGTTTTGGAAGTTTGCCGAGTGCAAAGACTCCCCCCCCCCCCTTTCGGAAGGCTTTTTAACTTTTTCTGAGCAAGCAGAAACGAAGTTTTAAGGTTTGTCTGCAATTTCCTTCTGCAGGACAGAGATAAATGCACCTGAGAACATCAACTTACCTACCTAATCTCTCTCTCTCTCTCTCCCTAACTACTGTATTTCTCTCTTTGTCTCTCTCTCTCTCTCTATCCTTCTACCTTCCTAACTACACACACACACACACACACTCCCTCCCTATTTACTGTATTTCTCTCTCTCTCTCTCTCTATATATATATATATATTTCTCTCTCTCTATACTTCTACCTATACACACACTCTCTTCCATCCTACCTACTGTATTTCTCTCTCTCTATTTCTCTCTCATCCTTCTACCTACCTACCTACCTACCTACCTACCTACCTACCTACCTACAGTACACACACACATTCTCCCTCTCCCCCTACATACCTATTGTATTTCTCTCTCTCTTTCTATTTCTCTCTATCCTTCTACCTACCTACCTACACACACACTCTCTCTCCCTACTGTATTTCTTTATCTTTCTATTTCTCTATCTTTCTACCTACCTACCTACACACACACACATTCTCCCTTTCCCCCTACATACCTACTGTATTTCTCTCTCTCCCCTTTTATCTACCTACCTACCTACACAGACACTCTCTCTCCCTACCTACCTACTGTATTTCTCTCTCCCTCTCTATTTCTCTCTCTATATATCCCTTTACCTACCTACCTACTCTCTCCCTCCCTCCCTACCTACTGTATTTCTCTCTATTTCTCTCTCTCTCTATCCCTTTATCTACCTACCTTACGTATTTCTCTTTCTTTCTCTCCCTCTCTCTCCCTCTACCTACCTACCTACCTACTTTTTTTTGTAATTTGCCTCTTCAAAACCTTGGTGCGTCTTATACTCTGGTGCGTCTTATACTCCGAAAAATACGGTAGATACAGCATTAGGCAAAATCTTACTCACTTTCTTTTTAAAATGCCTATAGAGCTAGTTAGAGCATTTTGAATCCCACTATTTTGCCTATTCAATATTGGTTTGCATTTATACAAATCTATGTTTCAAATCAACCGAGACAGTGCTTTGAGAAAGGTATATTTGAGACTTGATAGTTTCGTATTTATTATAAATGCAAATAAGATAGGTAGGTAGGTAGGTAGATAGGGGATGGATGGATGGAATAAGACTTCAGCATTTTTACAGTGCGAACAAACTATTTCTTTTGTTGCTTATTTTATTTTAAAAATTGAGACATTATTAAATATTCAACTAAAGATAGAGTAATTATTGAACATTGTTAAAATATCAAATCATAGCCCACAATTCCATTTAACTTGGTTTGGAAATATAATTTGGAAACATAGTGTTCTTCACTTTTATTTTTTAAGCACAATTTATAATAAAATAGATAAAGTATCTTAATAAAAAGCAGTCCCATTGTTGCAAAGTCAATTAATGCCATCTCTTTTTTAAGTATGTATAAAATTAGATACTAGCAGTGCAAATCCTATGTGAATCTAATAAATACATTATTGCATATATGCCATCAAATGGTGTCAGCTCCTAGTAACTGTATAGACTTTCTTTATACAATAAATATTAGATAAATGCTAAATTACTTGGAGAAACAAATATGGAAAAATGGGCCCTTTTATAATCTGTTCTGGTAATCAGAAGAAATTGAAAGATTTAGTGCATTTACATATTTTTGGATGAAAACACTGTTTCTTCTCACACCAAGCCCATACAAATATTAGAACAGGAATAAATTGCCTTTTTTCTATTTTTGCTTTTCCTCCAATGATTAGAGTTTTAACTTTAAAAGAAAGTTCTTATTTGCATTTATAATAAATATAAAACATAAATAATTCATCTCAAATGTACCTTTCTCAAAGCACTGTCATAGTTGATTCAAAATATAAAAGTTTTACAAATGCAAACCAATATTGAATATCCAAACTCAGTGGTATTCAAAATGCTGTAACTCCATAGGCATTTTAAAAATAAAGGTCAGTAAAATTTTGCCTCTAAAGCTGTCATTGTCACTGCTAGAATAGCGAAATAAGGAATGAAGGTAGTAAGCACATAATGTTCATCAAATCTGATTTATATATTACATTAAAAATTATATACTGTTTTTCTTTTTTTTGCAGTTGCATGAAAAGGTTGCTCTTTTTCTGACAAATTTAGGTAAGTAATGAAAATGAAGTAATATGTTTCATGGTTATCGTGCACCTTCATTTCCTGCATAAATGGAGCTAACTATGCTTATTATTTGTTTCTTTTTTTCACTGTATGTATGCATATCTATTTGTATGTGTTCATGTTTCCACAAATTGGCTTACTTTTCTATATGCCAGTTTTCCCATTCATCCGGTCTTCCATCCTACAGAGCAAGTATGCAAAGAAATAAGACTTGGAACAATTCCTTGTATAATAGACAATACTAAGCAAAACATGTTATACAGTTGCATATGTATTAACATTTTTGCACAAAAATTCTATTCACATGATTAGAATGAACTGTAACTGACCTAAACTTGTCCTAAACAGCATAAAATGAACAGTCAGAGCTAGTTCTAAACTTGCACAATCTATTTAAGAGTCTTCAGTGTGAGACAGACTTTATATAAAAACTGTAGAGTTTTTTGCTATGTTAAAAAGATGTCTTTAAATCCAGATTGAACTTTCCCCTTCACTATGTTAAACAATACACGAGCTGCTTTATTTCTCAGAGTTTGTTTACAACTAAGTGTTTATGTGGCATGCCTTGCCTAACTAAGTGCATGAATTTTTCAGCTAGCATCTTTAAGATGTTTTAGTGTTGTTTTTGTCAGGCACTTTTAATATGCATTAAGAAGGAAAGTTCCTCCAAACAACTCCCTTTGAAACCTATTGTCCAGCATTTTAGAAAGTGTTCTGTCAGACTTTGGTACAAGACAGAGGTGGTATTCAGCAGGCTTTTACCAGTTCTGGAGAACCGGTAGCGGAAATTTTGAGTAGTTTGGAGAACCGGTAAATTCTACCTCTGATTAGGCCCACCCCCATCTATTCTCTGCCTCCTGAGTCCCAGTTTGATCGGGAGGAAATGGGAATTTTGCAGTAACCTTCCCCTAATGGGGTGGGAATGGAGATTTTACAGCATCATTTAACTGCCACGCCTACCAAGCCACGCCACACTCATAGAAACGGTAGTAAAAAATTTGAATCCCATCATTGGTACAAGAGGATCAAATACAAAAGATACCATTTGGGACCAGACATTCTTTCTGTAAAACAATGATTGTTTGTTAGAACACAGTAACAAATCATCTGAGTAGAATGTTTATAACCTTAGTAGTTTTGCAAATGAAAGTAAATCTACATGTCCCAGGATAATGTTGCAGGATGCAATCAGATTTACCACCAGCCATCAACACTCTAATTAACAAATAAAAGCTACTCACAACCAGGCACCATATAAATAAAATGCATAGAATAGCCCAGTGCACATATTCTGGAGAGAGAGAGAAGTTCCCTGAAGATGGGCTGCAGCACAAGCCCAGAAGCTCAGAAGAATAAACCTTTGGTCCCAATGACTGACTCAGATAGGATCATTAATACTGGTAGTTTTTAACTTACAGCTACTGTATCTAGTTGCAACTAACATTGGTACTAGCTCCTATTTTCTAAAATTAGATCATATGGCCAAGTATGTGAAAGTCTTATTAGACACCAGTTCCTCCCACATCATAATATTTTTTCTCTCCACACAATAACAGAAAATTTAAAGTTGGCCTCTTTGGGTCTTAAATACAATTGAGCTGCTGAGAATACTACATGAGTCAATCCACTCACATCCCATTTGATGTCCCTTGAGTAATGAGTTCATGCATTTTTCACACTTTCAAAGGCCAGGAATGGTTCCAGGTCCAGATCTCTCTGTGTTGAGTTACAGGCATCTCCAACTAGAAAACTGAAAGCAAGACGCTTTCGCTATAGAGAGCAGGCAGAACCTGTGAGTTCTTGCTGGTGGATACTGTCTCCCTGCACTACGTATACTACTTATCCTGCTGTGTTTCTCAACCATGGCAATGTTAAGATGTGTGAGTTCAATACTAAGAATTCCCCAGCCAGCCTTTCTAGCTGAAGAATTCTGGAAGTTGAAGACTTGAAGTCCACCCATCTTAACATTGCCAAGGTTGAGGAGTACTGTCTCAGAAACTAGGACTTTCCCTGAATATGGGCAGCATGATAAGCAAGATCTGTAACTAAGTTTATGAGGACATTTCTAGACTTGAATGGTGCAATGCAGTTTCCCCAAATCTAGCATTCAAATTTCAATAAAGATTTTAATTTCCTTTTTTTTTCTCATTACAGAGCAACCTCGTACTGAATCTGAGTGGGAAAACAGCTTCACTTTGAAAATGTTTCTTTTTCAGTTTGTTAATCTGAACAGTTCTACCTTTTATATAGCATTTTTCCTTGGAAGGTAAGATTAATTAATATGATATCTGCATCTTTGTAAAATTGTTGTTTGTTTTGAATTAATGCTAAGTATGCCTTAAGTAGTAGAATACAGTATGTCCCTCAAAGTTCCTAAATGTAGATTAACTGTGATCACTAAAGGCACTTTTAGGGAGTCACATTGTCTAATAAGTTCTGTATTTTTATCTGTAATATCACTTACATAACAACATGCTATTCCCTTGTGATTAAGCAATGTTACAGCAAGTGCAGAAGAACAGTAAGAAAGAGGAATGAAAAATAGAACATAAGGGGAAATATCCCCACCCCCATTCACTATATCTCTCCTTAAATTCTATCTTTCTTTCACTATGTCCATATGTTAACTCATACATTGCCTCATACATTGCCTTTTATTCTTTACATTTCACAGCTTAGTTCCATCCAAAATCACTTTATCTAACTCCCTCTTACTATCAACCCATTCAATCTTCTCTGTGTGATTTAATAATTCATTCTCTACATAAAACCAAGCCCTTTCAACACATTTCTTTTGTACTGAATCCATAAAAATGTTAAACAAGTAAAGAAATATTATCTTACTCTCTTCAGTCATTAATTAAGCATTTCAATTATTCCCATGCATTCTTTACTTCCCTCACATAATTGTTCATTTGTTCATCATTATTCATCAGTGAGATGAGCAGCATATAAATTTAATAAATAAATAAATAAATAAATCATACCATTTTTGTATTTCACAATATCACCCATTTTTCAGTATTCAGTCCACATTCATTAAGCATCTATTCATTCTTGGCACTATCTGTTCTAAATTTACCACATATTTCTTGATTAAATCTTTCGCACTGCATTGGTTTTCCTTTTTACATTTCTCCTCATACAGCTTTCTTGTAATGAAGTGGATGAAAATATATTATAAGCAGTCATTTTAGCTTCTTTTAATAAATGTAAATTCCTTGCATACATATTAACAGTGTGCATTGCCATCATGTGCAAAACCTAAATCTCTCTGTTGATTTTTTTCCATCTTTAATAAATACTAGACAATGTATAACCCCTTGGGTCATCATTTCAGAGATATTTCCTTACCAAATTCCTCAGTGCCTTCAACAATGGCAGAGCTTCTAATGCACTGCCTTCACTGGAAAAGTTGGGATGCATTCATTTCCTACTGATAATAGCCCATGTTGGGATGTATAGCACTGTCAAACATCAGCCCAGGGAATCTTTTGTGACATTTTCTATTATGTCATAACTGTTTTAAGGTAGTTTTATGTCATAATGCCATAATTTATACCATAATTTATGTCAAAATTTACCAAATTTTAATTCCACATGAATCATGGATCCCAGATTTTGGACTCATTTTATGTTAGTCCATTTACCTGACTAGGCTGTATAGCACTTTCCCATGGCACTCACTTCCCTACAGTCTGTACCAGACTTGCCTGCCTCCCCACTCATGCATGTTCTGTAGTGCCTGCCTCTGATAACCTCCCACATACTGTAGTCATCTCCCAAAGCACCCTTCCACTTGACCTTAGCTCTCACCTGCCAACCTGACAGCTTTAAGACTTGTGAACTTCAACTCCCAGAATGCCTCCTCTCACTCTTCATCTTGATGATGTGCAGACGGGCGGGGGGAGGGAGCTGGAACTGGTTCTAAATGGCACTGTAGATTTGTGGACCCTCTTCTATAGGAGAGGTTAGAACTGGCAGGAACCCACCCCTGTATTATGCTTTACAATGGCATCACTTAATGATGGAAATTCCAGTCACTTGCCATCATAACTCAAGAAATACCTATATTTGGAACAATATGTCATAAGCATAACTAAAGCCCAGTTTTATTCCAAGTGTGCTGAGGCTATTCTATACAAGATAAGATCTCTACCAGCAGTTTAAATGTTATGTTGCAAACTAACTCCACAAATATAGGTGAATGAAAAGACATACTGTATCTAGATGTCTGAGTGGACCACTGCTTAAGTATGAGTAAGCAGTGGACTGCAATTGTGAAGACCCTATTGTCTTTTAATACATCAATGCATCAAATAATCATTTGGAAGTTTCCACTTTTTAATAAAATATTTTGGGTATGTTTACCAACACCTGAAGACTAATTTATCATTGTTTGAAAGATTAGTATGTGCTTTATCATGAATATTTCAAAATGGCTAAGCTGAAATAGTTATCTGTGGTATGAATCAAAACCAAGAACATAATTATTATTATTATTAACCAGCATCTTGTTTTTACAGTTAGGAAACCTAACCTTTATGTTTCATCTAGATCAGAGGTGTCAAACTCAAGGCCTGTGGGCTGGATCCAGCCCAAGGGGTACTTAGATCTGGCTCGCAGTACTGCCCTGGAAATAGCAAAGGATCGGCCCATGGTGCCTCTGCCAGAAAAAACAGAGTTGCAGCCTCCCAAGCTTTGTTTTCACTGGCAGAGGGCTGCAGGAGGCCATCACAGCCAAAAACGGAGCCCAGGGGCGCCCCCCCCCCCCCCGAGCTCTGTTTTCACTGACAGAGTGCTAGCAAAACAAACTACTAGCAAAAATGGATCCCCACCTGGACCACCACAGGTACCCCTGACATGAGTGATGTTGAGCTGGCCACGCCTACCTGGCCACACCCACCTAGCCCCCCGAGGTCAAACACAACCCTGATGCAGACCTCAATGAATCGAGTTTGACACCCCTGATTTAGATTCTTATATAAACCACAAAAATATTTTTAAAAAGCAATTGGTACATTGTACATTCATATACTAACATGAATGCAAATTTAATGCCCTTTTCCATGGAAAAATACAATTGTGCCTCTCGTCTTTGATCTTCTCCTCTTACATTCCTATTGTTTTGATCAAAAACGTACCTGCAAAGAGATGATGACCTCTCCTATATTGAAGGTTTACAGGTCACCCTGGTGCCTACCTCAGGCTGATAAACAGATGGAGACTAGAAGAAGTAAGTGTTTTATATTAATATTGAAGCATTTTGTACAAAGTTTCAACACATACATTCTTAGGGTTGAAATAAGTTACACAAAATTATCTGGAAGTATATCATAATTTATAGGAGGCCTGCAAAGTGCTCCTGGGGGCTGGGGAGGGAAACAATGTGATGCATGGGAGGTGAAAAACAGGAGCTTTTTTTGCAAAAATGGGTCAGGTTTTTACAAAAACGGGGAATGCAGAGGGTTTGGAAGGCTTGTAGAGTGCTCCTGGGGGCTGGGGAGGGCAAAAATGAGCAAAAAACAGGCTCATTTTTTTTGCAAAGAAGGGCCCTTTTTTGCAAAAGAAATAGGGCATGCAGAGAGTTTGGAAGGTCTGCAGAGTGCTCCTTGGGGCTTAGGAGGGCAAAAATACCCCCATTTGTGTGAAAAACAGGCTCATTTTCACTTGTTTTTGTCCTCCCCCGCCCCCAGGAGCACTCTACAGGCCTCCCAAACCCTCTGTGCATCCATATTTGTGAAAAACAAGATGTGCGAGGCGGCATTTCGGGAGGCCAAGAATGCTATATTCAGTGTATAAGATGCACCCAGATTTTTACTGGGCAGGTGTGTTTTATGCTCTGAAAAATATGGTAATTGCTATTGAGTTAATGTGGCCTATTCCTATATTAAAACATATTTATTTATTTTTTATTTATTTAATCGGATTTTTATACCGCCCTATCTCCCAAAAGGGACTCAGGGCGGTGCATGGAATGGTAGTAAAAGGATGCGCTGCAGTTTAAATCCAATTACTGTATACACTTGTTCAGAAAATAGTCCAAGTCCATTTGACTGACTGCTGCTGTTAAAGCTTTTTCTGGCTTTGTATTGTCCATGGCAGTAAGCGGATGTCAGTAAAGCTTAAGGTTTGATCACTCCCAGGTTGACCAGTCTGTAGACCTCATTGCCCATTCTGCAGAAATCATTTTCCTAGCAGGTGAAAATGTGTCCCTGCACAGCTAATCATTAATGGGTCTGGGAAGATTTTCATCTTTACAGCCAATTAGTCATACAGATAAAAACTGATTTTCTTGATTCCCCACTTCAATCCTTGTAGCTTCTGTTATTAATGCCAATGCAAGACATCACCTAAAACTGATATTCCCAGGGACCAAAGCTCATATCCTAGCCTCTCTGGCTGAAAAATCCCTCTATGGGTTATGAATCGCCCAACCTAGCATAAACACTTATGCACAAATTTAAACAGAAGTATGTGAATTCTTCCTCCATAAATACCTTGGTTCAATTTTAAACAGCAAAGTACAAGATAGTGTTTGAAAAATGTACATAATAGTGATACAACAAGGATACATACAATGCTGAGTTCTGTGATATGTATATTGCCAGTATTCCTCAGTATGAATGCTGGTGTTTCCTTCCAATTTCCCAGTCAGCATGGCTTAAACTTCCCTTTGTTCCCTTGCTGCCTGCTTCTTCTGCAGTGCCACCCTAGTGGATGCCTTATTGATCTCTGTATGCAGATGGGTATTATAATGGTGCTAAAGCAGACTTGGAACAACTTCATGGAATTAGGCTACCCGTACGTATGTGCTTTTTAAAAATATACATATTCATGCCTACTTATTGTAATATGTACAGAATACTTGCTGACAGATACCTCCTGGGCAATGTAACATGTTCACTCTGCTTTTGGATATCACATTCTATTTATTGTGAGGAAATGTCAGATCCTTTATATCAGTGGTCCCCAACCTTTGAAACTTGGCAGCCCAGCAGGGAGGCTGTGGAGAGAGGAACCAGGCCACGCAAGTGGTGGACCAGCATGTGTGTAGCTCGACTCACGTGAGAGGCCAATGCAGATACATATACAGCTCGACTCGCACGTGCAGTCCAGCGTGCCACTTGTGCACATCAAGTTGTCCTTGCGCCAGCCCAGCCCACTACTTGCACAGTCCAGTTGCAAATAGACTATAGCCCAGTAGTGGGTTGCAGCCCTGGGGTTGGTGATTCTGCTTTATATAAATGGGAATAGTATAATGAAAGGTTTCTGTATTGCCAAATTATTTGTTGTACTGTCATCCTCCGGGAGTTTCAAAAACATGTTATCTTTTTCATTCCTTAATGTATAGACCAAAAACTTTGGTTTATTTGCATGTTCAAAGTTATTTTGTTTAAGGGTGTTCAATTTTTTCTCTAATTATCTAAACACATAGATAATAAATTTGGTTTAGCATGTTTATCCTTGTAGGCGATATCCTTATTTCTTCTTTACTTTTAATTTCTTGTAAGATCTCCCAGATTTTTCCTGGGCTTTCTTTTTCAATTTGCTTGCATCCCATACTCTTATTTATTTTATTTTTTATTTTTCGAATTTATACCCCGCCCTTCTTTTTATGTCTATACCTTTGTTTATATTTTTGTCAAATAATTCTGTTAACTTCTCTTTGACATCATTACTATTCACTTTTTCTGTAATAAAGCTTCATTAAGTATCCATCTAAAGTTTGCTGATTTATTTCTTAAAGTCAATTCAACTGGATTGTGATCAAAGAAAGCCTTTGAGGTCAAAGTAACCTTTTAAAAAAACATTCTTATCATGTCTATTTTAAAAATGATTGGTGAAAAATAGGTGTATTCTCTAAAATTACCGTTTTTTAAATCTGTAGATACTGACTGTTAAATTTTCTGCAAGAAGCACTTTGGCAATTTTCCTTGGGTAGTTTTGATTATTTTTTCAGATATTCTATCCCAGGGGTCTGCAAAGTTGTCTCTTTTAAGACTGTTGGACTTCAACTCCCAGAATTCCCCAGCCAGCCGGGCTGGCTGGCTGGGGAATTCTGGGAGTTGAAGTCCACCAGTCTTAAAAGAGACAACTTTGCAGACCCCTGTTCTATCCAGTTGTGGAAACACCATAGCATTCCAGTCACCTATCAGACACCAACTTTGGTATGGTAGATTTAACACTAGGTTCATCATATGTTTGTAGATAGTATTTCTATTGTTCATTGCATAAATTCCCAGCACACAGGGTTTTTGGCCATCTAGTTCTGTTTCTACCCTTACATATTCACCATCCTGAACAGTTGTTATTAATTATGGTTTTAATTGGGTGAAGGGTTGATATATAGAACACTGCCATTAGTTTTATTTGATTCTGCTGAGCTAAATTCATCTAAATTTTTGTAAATTTTGTAAATATACATCTTTATTTCTAATATATGTTTCCTGAAGACACATTATATCCTTTTTTTAAGGTGGCACCATTTATGTTCCAGATTACGCATCTTATTATATAGTTAATGAACTTTTTTTGAAAAGTCTGTGTCCATAGCTCTCAACGCATCATTTTTTCTTATTTCTTGCTGGTCATATACTTCCCTCTCAATTTGTTTTGTTTTTTTCTCCTCAATGCCTTTCTGGGTCTGTTGAAATTCATTTTTTTATTTCTCTAGAAATTCTCTGGCCTTTTACACAGTATTTAGTCTAAATTGTTTCGTTGGAAGGTAAAATCTATGTCTTCTAACTTTCCTCAAAAAACTGAGTAGTTTTAATATTTCAGTCAGGAAAGAGTAGTCTTTTCTTATACATAGGATTCTAATAGGAATTTCTTTCAAAATAATTACCTCTACGTTGTTGTGCTTCCGTCTGGATTTGAAATGGCATTGGAGGATTTGTTCTCTTGTTATTTTCCTTTAAAAAATGTACCAACGAATCTCTTGGGACCTTTTTTATTGTCATGTAAAAATAATTAATTCTATATATTTTGTCATATATGGATTTATTTTTTTGAAATCTACTTGCCTGACAAAGAAATCAGCTAGGACTTAGGTGACCTTTTCCTGGCTGTCTTCATCTGGGTCCTCCAGAATAGCTCTAAGTCTTAAACAATACTTTTTGATGAAGTTCCAATAGTGACGAGTTAGAAAGCTCTCTCAAACTATATGCCCATGGCATGGATATGTTCTTATTCCATCCAGAGGAATTGTCAGCATCCCACCAGTGTTTTCAATAGGAGCTAAGGGCCAAAGTGTCATCTTGCTGAGAAGAAATTCAGCTTCAGGCATTCACAGCTATGTCCACCACAGTGGAACATTGCATTTTTGGCAATCAGATTATTAGTAGTGGTTATTCCAATTTTTATTTTATACTTTAAGGTGCTTGTTTTAATTATGTTTTTGTTATGTGGTTATTTTTATTGGGATTGTGAGAAAATAAGTACCTCTATTTTTTTTAAAAAAACAAATGTTTGCAAAAATGAAAACTTGAAATTTAAGTGATCTGAAAAATATATAAAAATAATATTCACGTATGCAGGATAATTCAGAACTGGTGGACTAGACGAAGACTGCGACAAGAATATGGTTCACAGCAAAAAACAACTTTACCACAATGGGAAAAAGACTATAACTTGCTGCCTTTGAATGCCTATGGACTCTTTGATGAATACCTCGAAATGAGTATAAACAATTTTTTCTTTGTTGCCTGATTCTGGTGTTGTTTATATATTACCCATGATCTGATATAATATGTTTTTTTTAAATAAAAACTTCCAGGACAGTGTTGCATCCATGACTCTTAAGAGTAAATACTATGCCTTCTAGCATTTCAAACTATAGCATTGATAAAGAAGGGGTACTGAAAAAATTAACTGATTTAATCTAGAAGCTTAGATTCTTTTAATTATTTTGGAGATGATAAAGCATTGTATATTTTGATTTGTATCTTATCATTTTAAGCAGCAATATTTAAGCAGCGGATTTACAGTCTGCAAATCTACAGGTGAACTGTTTATTCTGGAGTAGACTGATTCCAATCTGTACAGAAAGAATATCTACTGTTATGAATCTGCCATTGTTAGTATTTAATGTTGTGGTCTGCAAAAGAAATGTTTATTTCTATATAGAAATATAAGCTTTGTATTTGTCCCTTATTCTGAATTTAATTTTTAGTGTACACTTTTACTGGCCTTTGATCATACACAATATGCATAAAATATACGTGGCTAAATATGACATTCCTTCTCTCATTTTCCTTCTCAGTCCTCCAGTTTGGATTTACAACCATATTTGTAGCAGCTTTTCCACTTGCTCCACTTCTGGCTTTATTGAACAATATCATTGAAATACGCCTTGATGCATACAAATTTGTCACCCAGTGGAGACGGCCATTAGCTTCTAAAGCAAAAGATATTGGTAAACAGAATATTTAATGGGTGTAAAGTGTTGGTGCGATAGCAAATTGAAGTTTAAATTTGTAATCTAAGATTATCTAGTCATCTTCTGGGATGTTTTTCAGACTAACCTATCAGATCCTGTCTCATCCAAGAAGTGACAGGGACCAATCTTACTTAGCTTTGTTTCAAGATCAGCCAAAATCAACTGCTAGTGATTACTTGGACAATAAGTAGAGCCATAATCCAATTGTGCCAGCTCATTACTGGTATAAAGCCTTTCTTTAACAATATAGACTATTCAAACATACATGTATCCTCCCAGCTGCAATTTCCAGAAATATTGTTCAAGGAATGGCTTATTTCTGAGACAATTTTATTTGCTGATTTTCACATTAAAAAAAATATCACAAACCAATTAAGAATCACGTAGCTAATAAAGGAACAGATAGCCAATCAGGTAGCTAATACCACAAGCTACTAAAGTAACAGATAGCCAATCAGGTAGCTAATACCACAAGGTATTTCATACATTGAAGAGACCATTTTTAATAAGCTTGCTATCTTGGACCTTGCCTTTTCAAATTCTCCCATACTTGTAGTATTGAATTATAGTGATGTGGAAAATGTTTGAGGCAAACAAAACAAGGGTAATTTCAAGTTATTTCAATCCAAGCCAAAACAGATATTTAGCCCTTGTCTGGAATAGATAGTGTGTACGCAGCAGAAACTGGGAGGGTGGGGAGCCAAATGGGGATACAGTGATGTCAAAGTGGAGGTGGCGAACGAAAGATGTTGGAAAGGTAAGAAGATTGGTTGAACCCATTCATTCATTTCATTCCCTTGATGCCACTTTCTATTAGCTTGCCTGCCTCTGAACTTTTCAAAGACTTTTCTCTCCCTGCTTCCCCTTAGCTGTTATCAATGTCCTTAGCTTCAAACTTTGTTATAAGGAAAGAAAAAGAAGACACTGTAAAGATCAGCAGGTGGGCTAATGCACAGCCCATGGGAAGGACAAAGAAAAAAACTTACTCAGATTTTATCTTGGTTGAAACCCAAAACAACCAAGCCTCATATATCCACACGGCCTATTCGCTCACACAGAGAGGGACTTCTCCGGGTGCCGTCCACTAGACTTTGTCAGCGGGCGACGCCCAGGGGAAGGGCTCTCTCTGTGGCGGGCCCAGCCCTCTGGAACGACCTTCCCCCCGACATTAGAACAACCACGGACCTCCGCTCCTTCCGTCTAAAACTAAAAACATATCTGTTCTGCTTGGCCGGCCTAGGGTAGTCTCCCTTCTATGGGGTTGTTAATAATTTTAGATGGGGATTTTAGTAATTTTTAACTGGGAATTTTTAGCGCAGGGATATCATTTAATTTGTTTTTATTATGTGTGTATATTTATTGTTTTATTTGCCCTGTGCACGCTCTGAGTCCCTTCGGGGAGAGGGAGCGGTCAACAAATCAAATTATTTTTATTATTATTATTATTATTATTATTATTATTATTATTATTATTATTATTATTATTACTACTATTATTATTATTATTATTATTATTATTATTAAGATATTGCGTTTCAGTTCTGCCATAGCACTTCCAGAATGTCCCAACAGAAATTCCGAAACAATATGTAGATGTCCACTTTACAAAACACATTTTGTGTTTCAAGCTTCTTAAATAGCAGAGTTGTGCTACCATCATTATAGATCATAGTTATAGTCCAATGTTAGAATATCATGATATACCAAGGTGGATCCCATAAATCAGATTTCCTTTGGTGCTTTCCAGATTTGTTGAGTTGTAGATATCAGACTCAAACTTTTAGTTTTAATACATTTATAGACACCATAGGAGAATAACCACTTAGTCTATATAGCAAACATTGATAGGAGTCTGGGAACACCTTGTCCAACTAGCACATTGTAAAAACTTATTAATAAGATTTATCAATGGGTACTACCAGATTCTGATTTTTTAATTCATTTGAAAAATAAAATAAAATGGGGAAATCTTTGGTATTGACATTTTATAGGTATAAATCTGGTAGACCTTAGAACAACTACGGACCTCCGCGCCTTCCGCCAGAAATTAAAGACTCTCTTGTTTCATCAGGCCGGTTTGGCCTAAGCTATTTACCTAGCCTACAGTCTGTACCTTAAATTGTTTTAATTGGGTTTTAGATGGGATTAATGTTTTAATACTTTTAAATTTTTAGCACAGGGATAATTTATTTAATTCGGTTTTAATTATTTATATTTGTGATATTATGTGGTTTTTAATTTCCTGTGCACCGCCCCGGGTTCCTTTGGGGAGAGGATGCGGTTATATAAATCCAACTAATAAATAATAAATAAAATAGACTATCTAGAACTGGGCCATAAACAATGTTGATTAAAGTAGTCCATAAATGCTACAATTTAGCCTATAATTTCAGAAGCTGAAACTGACATGCCTCTTCTTTTCTTTTGTTAGGAATCTGGTATGGAATTCTTGAAGGCATTGGAATTCTTTCTGTCATCACAAATGCATTTGTTATTGCTGTGACTTCAGATTTCATCCCACGGCTTGTTTATGCTTACAAATATGGACCATGTGCAGGTCAAGGAGAGGCCGGACAAAAGTAATTTTTAAAAAAATATGCTACAAAATAATCCAAATATCTTTTGCAGTTTCAGTTTTAGAACCTCATAGCAACATGTCTAAGACTTCATTCAGTTTTCCATAGGTAGGACTATGAACTTTTTCATGAGATATTTGAAGAGAAGTGGAAGAAACGTAGTAGATTAAACAACCCATTTTATAAGAAAGTCAATAAAGTTATGTATTTAATCCATCATAGTGACCAGTAGAAAGTGCTTGAACTCCACTCCAGTTGTAGCTATCAACCGATCACTGGCAAAAGATTGCCATATCTGGCAGTAATGTGCAGTCAGGTGATGCAAGTGAGGCACAACCTCACCGCTCTCATCATGAAAAGAAAAAAATTGTAAAAGGAAAAAATAAATTAAATGCTTGTATTTATCTACTGATCTGTATCATAAAGTTATTTTCCACTTAACTTCACCAGTTTTACATTATTTGGTATTAAAATTGCAGAATTTTCATATTTACCATTCAACGTCAGGCGAGAGCTTGCTGTGAGGCTGCAATGAGCTCAGCCTCTCAGGCAAGAGCTGAGGTAAAGCTGAGCTAGTTGCTGCCTCACCGTGGATGACTCTACTTATCTGTTTAAAAAAGCCTCTAAAAAAAGTGCCCTCTACTATGAGGCAGGAGAACTGTGTGCCTCACTCAGTCTGACTTTTTTAGCGTTTTATGATAGCTATGTGTGGAATGTGTTTCTTGTGCTGAGCGATCATAAAACGCCTAAACATTCAGACTAGGTGAGGCACTCAGTTCTCCTGCCTCATTTTATAGGGCGCTCGTTTGGGCTGGGCGTCTTTAGAGGACCCGAGGCAAGAGCAGAGTTGAAGTCCTCTCTGAAACAGCTGGAAAAGGTATCTGTGGGTTGGAGGGAGGAGGAATAATTCAAACTTCATCCTCCTGGTGCTGTGCGGGGCTTTGGGCAAAGGCTGGAGGGAAGGACCCTGGCTCACTTGTGCTCTCCCTCCCCAAGTGTAGTTTGATTGCAGGCAGACCCACGTTGCCTTTTCAAACCTGTAATCAGTGAAGCTGAGCTGGATTTTTACATAGTGGATCCTTCCGGGGCTGTGGAAAAGTGTGTGTGCTACTGAGGAGACCACAGGAGAGGCAGAAAGCCAGGAAAATTGCCATGCTGTAGCACACACACTTTCCCCCAGCCTCTTTCTTTTGGAAGGCTCGGATCGTCTAACCTCTGGCTTCTCTGCCTCTCCACTCACCCCAGCCAGCCAGCAGGAGGTGAGTGGGTGGGCTTTATTGCGTTCCAGGCATTTCCCACCCAGACAGCAGGCTGCATTTGCAATGGGGGAGGTGGGGGTGGATGGCAGAGGAGCTGCTTTTAAGCTATTGGAAAAGATATCCAATCCAACTTGTGTGTGTGTTTGAGAGAGGAGGGGAGGGAGGGAGGAGGGGAAGGGAAGCGAGAAGAAAAAGAAAGAAGGAAACTTCTTTCGTAAAGGAGAAAAATAAATGCTGTTGCTTTACATCGGAACCAAGCATGCCTGGCTGTGGAATTCTGGGAGTTGAAGTCCACAAGTCTAAAAAAAATTGAAACCCACCACTGTGTCAGTGCCTCACCAGCCATAAACCTCACCGCATGTCACTGGTATCTGGGGGCTTTTTCAAAGCTGCCCTTCTTCCTATGATGGGCTCTCCAGAGCTTAAGTTGTTTGTATCCCATTTCAGTTCAAAAAGGGGCTTTACTAGGGGTGGAATGACATTTTTGTTAAATCTTGGCAGTAATGAAGTCTCATGTAGCTAACGATGTGATCATATGCTATATCTGAGGACAAATGAAGCTAAGACAAGGCAATTCTACAATATTGTCATTTGTCTTTAATGACATTTCATTGTTACATGTTATTTTTTCCTCGGATTAGTAAACTGATTTGAAGTTTAAAAAATGCATACCTGTGTCGAGCCAATTGAAGTTGAAAATACAAAAAAAAAATCAGCATGAGAGAAGTATATATTTAGCATATTTACAAATAAATATTTAACTAAGATATAATAGTTTGAAAATAAAAAGTATTACTTAGGAAGAATATAATAACATAAAAATGGTTGGATCCATACTCTATTCTGTGTATCCTATTCACTTCATCCCATTCATTTCAACTGCATCAGTATCATCTAAGTTTGCTTTTATTAAGATTCCATTGAACCCAGTGGATATTTTGTAATTTTAAGTTTAAGTTTGTTCTTCATTCCAATTGTGAAAAAGTAGCTTTTCCTTATAGCCCTTTGGCTCAGTATTAAAAATACATTAACTAAAAATTTGTTAGTGACTAAAATAAAGTGTGTTCATTTACTGAATTACTAACTAGAATCCCATGTGCAATTCTCCATTGACTGGGATTTCTTTTTAAATAATTTTATATAACATGTGATTGCAGAACAAATATTTTAATTGAGAATCAGAAACCAAAAAAACCCTAAGCCTTTTAAAAAAAACTGAACAATTCTGTGTTTTTTCCAGATAATAAAATCCTCAGTGTATATTTATCTCAACATACAAATAACCAGACTAATGCTTTGGGAGAGATGTTTACTCTTATTTTCTCAATTGTACGTGATCAGAAGCTTGACAAATAATTTCTGTATTATTTTCGTCAATCCAGAATTAAATCCAACAGCTCTTCCTAGGATATTCATTATTAGCAAATGATCTAAGTAACATGGTCCTGAGTTTTTGTGAGTACTTATTACAGAATCTGATGTAAGAAGGCTGACTTCTGAGTAAAATCATTCTTTCTTTCTAGGTGTATGGTTGGCTATGTTAATGCAAGTTTATCACTATTTCTGGTGTCTGATTTTGAACATCGTTCAGAGGCATCATCAAATGGAAGTGAGCTTTCTGATGCATCTTTAAAATATTGCAGGTAAAGAAATACGTGTGAAAATGCTGCATGTTTATCAGAATTTTTACTGCTTTGCATTATTATTTTTATTCAAAACAGTATACATCTTTTTTTTAAAAATAATATTAACCTAAAGCACAGGTGTCAAACTTGTGTTGTCACATTGCTGTCGTGATGTTTTCTCCCTTCATGGAGCTAGAGTGGGCATGGCCTGGGTGTACACATCCATCCTGCGGTCCTCCAGTTTGACAATCCTGACCTAAAGCAATAGTAGCTACAAAAATCCATTTTCAGAAATAGAAAACTTTAAATGGTTGCCCAAGTAAAATAAAAGCTTTTTAAGCCACATGAAATCAAATCAGGATTTTCCTGATTTTTAGGTCTTCATCACAACCTCCATCAGCAATATGGGATGGTAAAAATACTAATTCATCCAATGTAGTGCATATGAAGCAAAGGACTAAGATGCTGAATGGTTACCATTTTATTATAGAAAAAGCTAGAACATTATCCACTCACATCCACAGGGAGGGACAAACAGGCAAGGTAGCTGTAGCATGATAAAAACCGATATGCATGACATTGAATCATATACAAACTGGTAGAGCTCAATCATACCACAATCACCATCTTGCCTGTTCTGACATCCTCCCACAGATACGAGAGACATTAGTAGCTATGTGGACCATTGGTATCTGCCTTTAAGATATGACTTGTACAGGTAGTTAAGATTATAACTATTCATTCAATGCCTGTTCAAAGTTACATGGGCATTGAATAAGGGAGACCTAGGATAGGTCCTCAGAATTTCAGCTTTTGCAGTATCCTGCTGGTCATATGAGCACAACTTCCAATATTCCCTGCTGGCTTCCCACAAGCAAAGACAATGGGTAAGCCAGCAGGAAGTCAGAAGTCACAATGTCAACCTTACTAGGTAGACCCAACAAGACACATAGGCTATTTCTACTTCATTGTAAAACTGCGGGTATATTAACAGAACCCTATAAGTGTGAAAGTACAGTTCTCCCTTCCATCAGCTTAAGAAAAGTCCTTCCTAAGCTTCCCCCCCCCCCGCCCCCCCACTATGCAGCTATGGACTATGCTGTCTCTTATCTGACTGTTCCCTAGACAGCATCATTTTGCCTATTCTCCCAAAGACATTTTAACATACCATTGCAGTAGGAGGCCCCCACTTAACAATCCATGTGGTCTTCATTTAACAACAGCAACTGGAACTGTCAGAATTGGCAACACTAAATGGCATGATCATGTGATGCCACACTTTACAACCATGTTGCTTACTAATGGAGTTTCCAGTTCCAATTGCCATTGTAGCCTGAGGACTATCTGTAGTCAAATCAAATCTGTTATGAAAATATAACAGCACTGAGACGTAATGCCATAGCTGTGTTTGAATTTTAATACCAAAAGATGAAGAAGAGCAAGATATAGATAGAAGAAGGATAGAAACACAAGAAATAGGTAAGAAGCACAAGTAATAAAGTAAAAACCAGACATTTACGTAGATAAATGTGACAACCTATGACATAGGATGACCTAACCCATTGATTTCCATGGTTGATCTGACTGGTCTCACTAGCTTGTCAGGTGTCCCCTTTCTCCCTCAACATTCCATGTGTCCCTCACAAAGATATATACTCAGTGGAATGGGATGTCAATGACAGATAGGATTGGTATGTCATTCTTCATATTATTACCTATATTTACAACTGCCATACTGTTCTCTTTAATGACAAACGAATTATGTGAACATAAATAGTTTAAATCATCTTGTTGTTTGTCTAGAAGCTCAATATATTGGGAATTTCCATAATCCTTTCAATACCTTTGATTTCAGTTATTAATGGGCTCAATGGTGAACAAAGGCTTCAAGACAGACTTAATATCATAGTAGTGTTGATATACATTTGGTAAATATTTTGCATTTTAATAGACAAAATTTTTGCTTTTTTGCTTGTCCTTTCAGGTACAGAGACTATCGTGATCCCCCTCATTCTCCAGTGCCCTATGGTTATACACTACAGTTCTGGCATGTCTTAGCTGCACGGTTGGCATTTATTATTGTTTTTGAGGTACGTTTCAGTTTTGCAGCCTTCCAAATGTAAAACGTAAAAATGATTGAACTGCAGAGGTGGTATTCAGCAGGTTCTGACCAGTTCGGGAGAACTGGTAGCGGAAATTTTGAGTAGTTCGGAGAACCAGCAAATAGCACATCTGGCTTGCCCCGCCCCCATCTGTTCTCTGTTTCCTGAGTCCCAGCTGATCGGGAGGAAATGGGGATTTTGCAGTTACCTTCCCCTGGAGTGGGGAGGGAATGGAAATTTTACAGTATCCTTCCCCTGCCACGCCCACCAAGCCACGCCATCCCACCAAGTCATAAAAAATGTTGAATCCCACCACTGTTGAACTGTCACTTAGTTGTTCAGTGTCAAGGTATAAAATGCTGATACTATTAATACTGGGTAAGCTGACCCTGTATAATACATTCTGGTTTCCTAATAGTGGTCTGTGCTCAATTTTTTTCTCTTCCAATATCTATTGAAAGGTTGTTGATTTTTTTTTTTACACCATTCATATAAATTCACAGTATAAGATCTTCCTATGTGAATCTATTAATTCAAAATAGCTGTTCTTTGTATGTAGGATGGCTCATAGTACCAGGGATGTACATATATTTCACTAAATGTAAACATATTAAAATTTAATTTAAATAGTACTAAAAATAAAAAAGAAATAAAATTCTTAAATTTATCTGGATTGTTTCCTCCTCCTATATATTTCTTTATTGTAGTGAACTAAATACATTGACACTAGTAAGTACAGTTAGCAATTAACATTGCTATTTGAGTAGTATAAGAAATAGATACCGGTAGTTGTTCTTGGTCTCTTTGGGATGTGAGGATGTTAATAGAAATGAATTGATTCTTTTAAAAAAGGAAATAGAAATATAAAGAGTGTGTGGAGACAACTGTATTTTTTCCCATTACATTTATTAATAATAAAGATTACTGTATAAGTATTGATATTTTTATGCTAGTAAACTCACTTGCTGTTAAAACTTCCTTTACAGCACCTTGTGTTTTGCATAAAACACTTGATTTCCTATTTAATCCCAGATCTTCCTAAAGATCTAAGGGATCGTATGAGAAGAGAAAAATATCTGATTCAGGAAATGATGTATGAAGCCGAACTTGAGCGCCTCCAGAAAGAGCAAAAGGAGAGGAAGAAAAATGGAAAATCTTATCACAAGGAATGGCCATAACTAATGGAGTGAGCATTTCTAAATACAGGTGTAAAGTAAATTCTCAAGTAGACTGTAATTTTTTAAATAAATCAAAAGTTCAGATGAGTATTTTATGAGGACATTGAACAGGGGTACTGAACACAATTCAGTAACCTGTACGTTTTCCACATTTAGTGTATTTTCATTAAATGATACCGTATAACATATTTATATCCAGCTATGGATAGAATTTAGCAATATATTTTTCAGAGCTGTGCAAAGCATCCGTAGAAGGCAGTTCCTCGAAGCATTAAAGTGGCTCTATTCTGCAAAAGGATAAGCATACTAAAGGTAATCCTTTTTTTTAAAGAGAATGCCTCATTTAGAAACTATCCAAAGTTACAATGGAAAAAGTAACTTTACGAACAATCCTTGCATTTATGATGTTTGCAGGTCTGTAAAGCACAAGAATGCTGAAATATAAGCAATGTTGTAGTTTCACTTACCAATTGCTTTGCGCTTAACTGCCGATTGGCTGGTGCCAATTGTTATTACTAAGCATGAGGTACCTGTTCTTCGAAGACTTTTTACTGGCTGCCTGTCCACCATGTGTGCATGCCCAGGCCACACTTCTGCTGTATATGCAGGAACACACACAGGTAGCCATTTAAAATCTTTGAAACAATAGTTGTGCTTCTTCCAAAGGAAGTGGATTCTTTAATATTTCAAGGATGGATTTTCGCCAACATTACTTCATGTGGCTCCAGGATAATTTATAGATATTAGCATTTTTCTTCTCTTTCTTTGACATATATGTCATCTTTCTGTCAATATGTTTTGTGTCTGGAAATATGACCAACTTTCCCTGCTTGCTGTATATATGGAACTCCTCTTCCAAAGATAGAGAGGAAGAGGGGGAATGGCATGCATACTCAGTAATATCTGACACCTACCTCCAAGATATTTATTTGCAATCTGATTATGTCTCCTAGGCTGCAAAATAAAAAAGCTAGAAGAAAAAATCTAGATAAATATATATTGCAAGAACTATACAGCTTTAAATTAAATTGAAACTTATTTTTTAGCATTCTAGTAACCATATTACAATCATAGTACAATTTTAAGGATTCAGGATTAATTACTGTAATATATATTTAATATAGAAAAGGCATATGCACCCCAATAATTTGGAATAATGAGGCAGCCTGCATATGATTACTGCATATGAACGTAGAAAAAAAAGTCTAACATACAAACAAACAAATACACTTAACGTATACATTCTGGATTATTTTTCAGCACTGATTGCTCTCTTCCGTGTTGTTTCATCTGATATATTTGAGTTTGGAAATAGAAATATATATATATAATATTACCACTGATTAATGTAATATATATTAGCAAAGCATATTATAGTAGCATTTTTTACTGTTATGTACATTAGACATACTGTTTGCATTGCGATTTTTTAAAGGAAATGCTATCTATCATACTGTATATATTGTTTATTTGTAAATATCAAAAAATAACATGAAAATCAATTTTACACACTTATAGAATACCATTATCATAAAGCTATATTTAGCATTCCTACAATTATGTAATAAATTTTAAAACATGTTATGAATTAATTTTTTGCTTTTGTGTTTATTTTTCAAAGAATAAAAAACATATTTTATGAAAGTCTGTTATGATTTTGTCTTTTAAAAATATTACTCATTTAAATGGTGGCTATTTCATTTGAAGGTGGCTATTTCATTTGAACTTTTCCTGTGGCTGGAGCTGATTGGAGGTGCAGCTGGAGGGGGGATTTAAAGGCACAAAAAGGAAGAGTAAGTAATGGCTAAATCCACGTTATATTAAGAAATTGGTTGCTCCTAAAATTTAAATAATTATCAGGTACCCATTCTCTGGCACCTTAAAAAATTCCCCAAGTGAGCACAAAACTACAGGGTTTTTCTGTGTAGAATGTTAGCACCCAGCCATCTCCTAGAAGAATGAAATATTCTAGGAAATATTAAAAAGGCAGAATATTTCCCCTAAAAGAGAAATAGAAATCTTAAGGACACCGAAACTCAGCCCCAGCAGATATTTTGGTGCCAGTTTATCTACAAGACAAAAGACCCAGCTCCAGGGTGGCAGGATTAGCCCTCACTCAAGATCCAAACCAGGACAAAGCCATTAAGTCATAATAGGAATTACCCAAAGCCCTTTCATTAAATCACCCAGCAAGATTCAACCAAGCCTGGGACTTGAGACAACCTACAAAGTTTTCCCTAATAGCCCCATGGGAGTCTGACAACCAATCAGAATACCTCCCCTTAGACAGGAACAGAAAGCTCCAAGGTAGATTGGCCCAGGACCCAAAAAACCCAGGTGGTCCTGTCCACCATTAAACCATCTTTCCAAACAGCCTCCATGTTTCCAGTATCTTTCTCCCCACTTGGAACTGAACCCAGATGGACATTTCTTCCAACACCTGCAATCTGGTGGTCATTCCAGTATGTTTTTCCAGTGTGAATCTTCTAGGCTATGTTAGTGTCATTTTTCTTGGTGATTTTTTTTAAAATTTAATTGCAATAGTTATTGACAGATTTATGGTACTTTATTTTTCTCCTATTAATTTCCTATGTACTATTTATAAGAATGGTATATGATATTTACTATTCCTTTTCTAAATTGTGTTTTATTGATTATATGATCTTACAATTTTGCTATGCAGGATGTTTGAAAAGATATTGAGTCTTCAGTCTTTTAGCCTTTATCCAGCTGAAACTATTTCTAGTGGGCGACCCTTTCTATTCCCAAGCAGTAAGAACAGCTTGAAGAAGCTTTCTCCCAGGTGATTAGCCCATCTCAAAGAAAGTTAGTTATGTGTGAGTTGCTACTTTGAAGTGCTCCAGTGACATTCCCTATATCATCCATGGCTTTTCCCTGCTTAAAAAAAATTAGTAATAAAAGCCATTCTTTGGAAATTATTGCTTCAAGTAGTAGTTGTTATTTGTACATCAATATTTAATTTAGAATTTGCAGAATAGCTGCCAAAGAATGAGAACATCAAGGGAGATGCCAGGCTAGCAACAGACCCTTAATAAAATTTATTCAGAAATACACCCAACAGCATCAGGGGATCCTTCCTCAATCTGCTTTGGTGAGTACAAGTGGCAAGGATGACCTCCAGAATTAGGGTCACAAGAAAGTTGAGATTGCCAGGAAGATCTTAGCAGATTTTCCCTGCCCTTTGGACTGCTCACCCCAGCACTGAGGTGATTAACAAGAAGGAAATTGTGTTTACATTCATTGGAAAGGAAGAAGTAACAAACAAGGTGAGTAATATGGAATTCACATGAAAAGAAAGTGATAAGGCTGGTTGTTTGCCTATTATACACTCATGAGACAAAACTTGTCAGCTATTAACTTATTAAGGTCAAGGCAGGGATGTTATTAATTTCAGGCAGCAGTGCCAACTGTAGGAAACAATTAAGGTCACAGAGAAGACCTTATTAACTTGCCATTAGCACTTATTAGGGAAGTGTTGCACTGCAGACAAAAGTTCCTCAGGAAGTGGGAAGAAAATGGTTCAAGCATAGGATACAAGTTCTCTGAAACAAACTCCACAAACCTAGCGGAGAAGAGTGAGTGGGGTCTCTTCAGTGCTTACCCACTGAAGACACTAATCCAAAGTAACCAGTTCTCCAAAAGGGCCATTTACCCTCTAACTGCATACTTCCTACATTTACAAAGTTCCTCTTATTTGTTGTTATTAATACTCCAAAATATGGAGGATTTCTCAAAAAGTGGAAAGGGTTCTAAGTATCTATTAACTTGTTAAAAATGAAAAACAGATGAAAATGTTCCTCAGTTTTGGTATTTCAAGAAAATGCACATTGGAAATTGCAGATATTGCAAAATCTGAATTAATTGGACCAGGGAGAAGATGTTTTCAAACTTTTTTCCAGGTTGAGGAACCTGTTAGTTAAATATATAAACAAATCCCAAAACCTTTCATCAAGAGGAAGATGTCACATCTTCCTTCAGTTGATGTCCCATCTTTTCTGCTGTATCTTGGGGAAATTGTTATGGACACTCCTGATGAATTTTATTCTTAATTTTTCACAAAATAGGCTCAGGTTCTTGTGGAATTCAGTGTTCCATCTTACAAACTGAGATTCTGATCAGCTAATACAATACTAAAACCAAAAGCAAAATTGATAACGAAAAAATAGCAGGAAGCAGATGTAAAGTAACTGGGAACAATTCCGTTTGTACACAACTTCCATCATTACAATGAAGCCCAATACTCAAATGAAAAGCCAATTCTTCAAGAACTTATAGAAGTCAAATAGGGTTCTAACCTTTAAAATATCTGGATAGAATATGTAGCATTTCAGATTTGATTCCAAATATATCAGAATATATAAAAGCAGAAATGTAGAACTTTTTAAAGCAGGCACTCTGCTTTTCTTGAGCAGAGGCTGAACTCTGCAAGCACCCTGTGATCCCAAGGTATGTGTGTGTGTGTGGGGGGGGGTGGGATGTGACATCTACTTCTGTCTGTTGCTGTTAATTGCTATGCTTTCATTCCTTTGTCAAATGGTGTTACTGAAATCAAATCTGCACAGCTCTTTAATATACCCAAAATGTAGAAAAGATGTAGAGACTCTAGAAAGAGTGCAGAGAAGAGCAACAAAGATGATTAGGGGACTGGAGACTAAAACATGAAGAATGGTTGCAGGAACTGGGTATGTCAAGTTTAATAAAAAGAAGGATTAGGGGAGACATGATAGCAGTATTCCTATTTCTCATTGGTTGCCACAAAGAAGAGGGAGTCAAACTATTCTCCTGAGGGCAGAACAAGAAGCAATGGGTGGAAACTAATCAAGGAGAGAAGCAACTTAGAACTGAGGAGAAATTTCCTGACAGTTAGGACAATTAATCAGTGGAACAGCTTGCCTCCAGAAGTTGTGAATGCCCCAACACTGGAAGTCTAAAAAGATGTTGGATAGCCATTTGTCTGAAACGGTATAGGGTTTCCTGCCTAGGCAGAGGGTTGGACTAGAAGACCTCCAAGGTCCCTTCCAACTCTGCTATTGTATTATTGTATTAATATATACTCTTAAATTCCACTGAAACAAGTAAGGTTGGAGAATACCCAAAATCCACTGGCTCTAATTCATTGTGATCTAATTGTAAAAAGGTTATTTAAATTGCCTTGTGATCTGATCATGAAGTTCAGTAGAGTGATATAGTTTAGATCAACATCTTGAATCTGACACCTATATATTTAATAAACATTACCCAGTCACTGATAATTAATACTTGGAAAAAAGATATTGAACTGGCCTGTAAATTCCAATTTGTACCAGACATCTAATATGAATCTTTGAAATTTAAAGCTACAAATACTCTACTAGCCTATCTAACGCGAAATAGTTACATCAATAGCACTCTTCAACTATACTTACAAATTTGTCTTTCCAGTACTGTATATTCACCATAAAATCCTTTTTCATAAACAAAAGTCTGTGGCCTATCTCTTTATTTAAACCTCCTAAAAGAAAGTTTAGTAATATAAACCAAAATTCTGCATTTTAAGCACTGATGATGATGAGCTTTCTATCATTTTAAACATTCCAAAATATGCTGAAACAAAAATGAAAGTTGGAAATGTTTTTGGAAGTAATGCCATACAAAATAGACACTTTACCCCTGGGATTTGTTTCTAGTTGCCAAACATACTATTTTGGCATTAACAGAAATAGTCTGTCACACATCTGCTAATGCCAAATGTGGACTTTTGAAGAAATGAATATGGAAAAAAGAAAATAAGTTTCATTGGGGTTTTAATTGTTTAAATTTTTAAAAAGTAGTTTAAACTTATTATTTTAACATTGTTAGCCATCTTAACTACATGTTCCTACTTAAAGTTGATTTATAAATCAAGTAAGTCAGCAATTACTAATTTGCATCTTAGTGAAGAAAATTGATAAATGGCTTTTTATACTACATAAGAATTCTAACACACAAATAATGTATAAGAATACATAATTTTGTGTTACAACATCATTGAAACAATACAAACATCAGAAAATATTGCAAGATAATTTTTAATAAACTGGATGTGAATTTCCATAAATATAAATTGGATAGAATTACCTGTTAATACACTTATAATTGTTCCCACAATAAATATAATCAAAGCACCTAATGTGCTGAAATATAGATATGACACTGAATACCAGTCCTCTTGAAGATTTGATCTGAAGGAAAAAAGTTTAGTATTTCCTGTTCTATTAATTAGAGATCACTTAAAACAAACCACACATTTAAACTGCTTTAGGTTAATAAATATATTAATGTGGCTTCCCTACTCAGAACTAAACATATTTGATAGAACCATTTTTAACAAAGAAAAATCACTCCTATTCTGTTTATATTGTGCTGTATGACCACTGCAGCAGGTCATACCTGAAGGCAAAAGATATTCTACAGAACCCACAGGGTTGGATTAATTCCCAATGCAGACTTGAAGAATCATTGGTTTAAAAAGAAAACTTTTTCTTTTTACAGCCAGGAAAACAGCCAGGAAAAAAGAAGCTTTTTCCTGGCTGAGGAAAAAGCTAATTATCTTCTTGATGGTGAGCTGCCCATAAGGTGGGCACCTATATAAAAGTTATAAATAAAAGCATTAGGACATATTAATAAGAAAGCTCTTTGGCAAAAAAAAAAAAAGCACCTCTGTTCGATCCAAAGATCCAGATTGCAATCTTGGGTGAATATTAACAGTTGCAATCATATAACAAGCTGGTATAATTCTAGATTTTCTAGCAGGCTGATATGAACACACTGTTTATGAATCCATGCACCTACATAGGGAGATGTACGTTTGATAAATTCTCTGCAGGTTGGCAGGCTCATGAAATATCATTGGCTTATCAAATAATACTTGGTAATAAAGTCATTTCCCATTTTGTCCAGCCCAAAGATTATCTACAAGAAGATTCTGATCCTTTCCTGGAATCTTGCAAATGCAGGAAGTTGCATGTTGAAAAGAAACACAGTGGCCTCAACATTCAATATATTATGAAATATAAGTGAATTTCTGAGAAATACTCATCTGAAATGGAGAAGTGCTGAAAAATCCAACTATAAATTATTTAGGTCAATATGCAGTCAATTGCTGAAAATGTCATAAACCTGACTCCTAACGTAGTATTTTGATATTCCGTTCTTAAAATTTTGGATTGCTCTTTCAGATGTGTTCTTTACCTTGGTGTTTGGACTCCAATAAATTTATCTTCAGTTTGTTTCTTTAAATTTCTGATTTCATCTTCTCCTTTTGATAGAGTTTCTGGTGTTGAATCTAGACTGGCTATATATAGGCAGTTGTTAATCCTAATTCCTGATACGTAACTTTCAATCTCAAGCACGATATGAGAAAACTCATTGCTAATTTATAGCAGAGCAAATGGTGGCAAATACTTAGATCAAGAGCCTTTCTGTATTCTTCCATATTAAGGAGATTGGTAAGCAAAAGTTTTCCAACGGCCAAAGAAAGTAGTAACATAACTCAAGTAGTCACAAAGATATTTGGTAATGATATTGTTCCTATGGCAGATTAGGCAAAGGAATCAAAATTTCCAGAATGGGAACGTTTCAAAAGAGATTAGCAACTGTTATATGTTATGCATATCCTTCCAGTTCAGTAATTAAATATATGACTGGTATAAATGAAAATCAGCTCTGATACAGAAATTACACTGTCATGTATTAAGAAGTTTCCTCTGCTTACCCTTACTGAGGGTCAGTCAGGATAGCAACTGATATAAACACACAGCCAGTACTTACACGAACAAGGAATTTTATTCCAGACATTAAGATGCTAAGAAATCAACTCTTAGCCTGTTTAATTTTTCTCCCCCTCAAGTCTCATTCCTTTACTTTCCTCTTGAGCTTTATTTTGGTTTATTCTTCCCCTCATCTCAATTATGGATACTGGAACATCTGTGAATTTTCCTCTGGTTGTCTTGCTGTCTAAGAAAACGTTTAACTCACAATGTACAATTGTCCAGCATCTGACTCTCCATAGTCGGAATAAAATCAGTCCTCTATGTCTTTCCACATTTTCACAAACCATACCAGGATTTCTCCCCATCTGAGGGGCAGAATCTCTGTATTTGGCAGGGTCCCCTCTGTTAAGTCCTCAGGTCTACAACCGTGCCAGCAAGTCTGGTGAACTCTGAGTCACCACATTCCGGAACGGAGCCGGCAGGAGACTGTCTAGAAAACAGATACAATGTTGCAGCTAACTTGCTGCAAGGGTTCCTGTCTGAAAGCCTATATAAAGGGCTGTCAGACGGGAAAGCCTTGCCAGTAGTGATTCTTGTGCATTGTAAATAGTTGCTGAATAAATGTTCCTGTTGATTGACCATGCCTGAGTCGGACTCCTTTGTCAATCTAACACTGGCGACGAAGGTGGGATTCAGGCCTTGTCATTAGGCTCAACGAGGAACGAAGCTTCGACTATACAAGTGCAGAGCGCCCACCACAGCCGCACCATGGCGACAATGCCACCGTTCGCGCCATTCGATCCGATGAAGGAGCAATGGGCTTCCTGCTTAGCACGCTTCGAGTGTTTCATGATCGCAAGTGATTACGGCGAACTCGCACCAGCAAGGAAGCTGAGCCTCTTCCTCCAGTGTGGCGGTCCAGAATTATTCGCCACCGCTCGAACCATAGCAGCCCCCGCAGCGGTACACGAAGTGCCGTGGGACTATCTCCTGGGCTGCCTGAGAGCACACTACACGCCTGTGCCATCTCGCATAGCACATCGCTACGCGTTCAGGCAATGTGTGCAACAACCGCAGCAATCTGTAGCTGAGTTCCTCCAGAAACTGAGAGCCACCGCAATTCCTTGCGAGTTCCCCATAGGCTTCCTGGAGGAATCTCTACTGGAGCAGTTCGTGTGCGGCGTCGAAGACATCCGCCTAAAGCGCCACTTGCTCTCTAAAACTGTCCTGACTCTCGAGCAAGCGGTGGAAGAAGCCCGCGCGGTGGAATTGTCAGAGATTTCCACGTCTGACATGGGCCGCGCTCACACTCCTCTTTTCCCCACTCCGTGAGCATGTCTAGTGGACGTGATAGCGCTGCTAGACGAGATAGAGGATGAAGACCAAGGGGACTGCATGAGGGTGACCGGGCGCTTGCCTAATCGCGCATTCACACCTCAGCAAAACCCCGGTAGCTGCCTAGGTTGCGGAGGTGCCCACCAAAGACCCGACTGTCCCTTCAAGGCATCGGTGTGCCGCAGATGCGGCAGGAAAGGACACCTGGCAGCCGTGTGCCGTGCCGCCACACCAACGACTACTCCAGCAGCTGCCTCCAGAGCCGCTCCACCAGGTCAACAAGCGGCTCAGAAACGATCGAGACGCCGCCAGCCACAGCCGACTGACTGCTTCACGCTGTCGGAGATGCCCCCAGCTCTGAACTTCGACCAGGCAGAGAGTATGAGACTGTCCACAGTGGTTTGTTTAGAGGGGGTGGGAGTCAAGATGGAAATAGACTCCGGGTCCTCTAGATCCCTCATTTCCTGGGCACAATTAACTAAATTGTGCCCCCATCTCCGGAAACGAGACCTCGGCCCTGCGGCGACGATCCTAAAAGACTATCAGGGTTCGCCAATTCCCATCCTAGGACTGCATAGAGTGAGGGTAGACTGCGGCTCTTTCCATGGGACCCTTCCCGTCCTAGTAGTGGCCAATTCCCTAGCTGCCTTGATCGGATTGGACTGGTTTCCAGCCTTGGGACTGTCAGTCCAAGGAGTACACAGCGTACCAGCCAGTTCTCCGGTAGACGTAGTGATCAAAGAGTTCAGCGACGTCTTTGATGGCAGCCTAGGAACGTACAAGGGCACTCCTGTTTCCCTAAACCTGGATCCCCAGGTTGCTCCTGTCCGCTTGAAGGCCCGCAGGCTGCCGTTCGCACTGAAGCCCAAGGTTGAAGCGGAATTAGATCGATTAGTGGCGCAGGGCGTGCTCGAACCCGTCGATCAGGCGAAATGGGAGACCCCAATTGTGGTCCCCATTAAGCCCGACGGGTCCGTGAGGATCTGCACCGACTATAAGTCGACGATCAACCTCGGGCTTCAGGCGAACCCATACCCGGTTCCGGTAGTACAGGACCTGCTCCACTCTCTGGGGCGGGGTCGAGTATTCGCGAAACTGGATATGGCGCAGGCCTACCAACAGCTCCCGGTGGATGACGAGGCTGCGGAGGAGCAGACCATCATCACCCACCGAGGGGCTTTCCGCTGTCGCCGCCTCCAATTCGGCGTGTCCGTGGCCCCGGGGATCTTCCAGAGCCTCATGGAGTGACTGCTCCATGGGCTCCCTGGCGTTGTACCGTACTTTGACGATGTCCTGATTGCTGCTGCCAGCATATCAGAGCTCGCCAAGACATTGCGGAAGGTCCTCAGAGTTTTCAGGGGCGCGGGTTTAAAATTGAAGCGCAGCAAATGTACATTTGCTGCGCCGAGGGTGGAATTCCTGGGCTTCATGATTGATGCCCAAGGAATTCACCCCACCCCCTCCAAGGTTGAGGCCATCCAAAAGGCCCCCACTCCTGCCTCCAAAACGGAGCTGCAGGCATTCCTCGGCCTTTTGAATTTTTACGCGCCATTTATTCCCCACAAGGCGTCGCTAGCCGAGCCGCTGCATCGGTTGCTCGACCGATCCGCGGCCTGGCACTGGGGCAACCGCGAAGCGCATGCGTTCGCGGCTGTCAAAGCCATGCTCACGTCAGACGCGGTACTAGTCCAGTACCATGACAGGCTTCCTCTGACGCTTGCATGCGATGCCTCCCCTTTTGGCCTGGGGGCTGTCCTGAGCCATGTCTTTCCAGACGGCTCAGAAGCCCCCATTGCTTTTTACTCCCGGACAATGTCTCAAACGGAGAGAAACTACAGCCAAATCGACAAGGAGGCTTTGGCTGTAGTGTCCGGGATTAAGAAGTTCTACAACTACCTTTATGGGCGGACCTTTTCTGTCATCACAGACCACAAGCCGCTCCTTGGGCTGTTGGCCGGTGACCGTCCGACCCCCCCCATCCTGTCGCCCAGGATGACCCGTTGGACGGAATTCCTGGCAGCGTATGACTATACGCTGCTATACCGTCCTGGCAAGCAGATAGGGCATGCTGATGCCCTAAGCCGCTGCCCTATCCCGGGGCCAGATCCGGCCCCTGTGTCGGCCCTCTCCGTTCTGACGGTCGCGGAGTCGGACTTGCCCTTGTCCTCTTCCGCCGTCGCCGCTCACACCCGCGCAGACCCCGTCCTCGCCCAGGTCTGCCGTTGGGTGCTGAGGGGGTGGCCTACGGGCAGCGTGGCCGAAGACTTTCGGCCATACAAGTCACACCAGCTGGAGCTCTCGCTCCATTGCGGGTGCTTGTGTTGGGGAGATCGGGTCATCGTCCCTTCCCCTCTGAGACACATGGTTCTTCAGTCGCTCCATGCCAATCACCAAGGCATAGTCCGTATGAAGGCTTTAGCCCGGAGCTATGTCTGGTGGCCTGGCATGGCCGCTGAAGTGGCGGAGTGGGTGGCCGCCTGCTCCACCTGCCAATCGTCCCAGCCGGCCCCGCCGGTCTCCCCGCCGAGGGAGTGGGACCTTCCCAGGGGCCCGTGGTCCAGGCTCCACTTGGATTTTGCGGGTCCCTTCCATGGCCAGAATTTCCTTGTAGTGGTGGATTTGTTCTCCCACTGGGTGGAGGTGATTGTCCACCACAGCGGAGAGCACCGTGTGCGCGTTGCGCCGCCTGTTCGCCACCCACGGGTTGCCGGACGTCATTGTGTCCGACAACGGACCCCAATTTCAGTCCTCCACCTTCTTGGACTTTCTGGCCACCCAAGGGATCCGCCACGCGCCGGTTGCCCCTTATCACCCGGCGTCTAATGGACGCGCGGAACGAGCAGTCCGCTCGGCCAAGGAAGCCTTGGCCCGTTTGGATAAAGGGGACTGGCAGGCAAGGGTGGCTGCGTACCTCTTGGGACAGCATGTCACACCTTGCCCGGCCACAGGGAAAAGCCCTGCGGAGCTCTTGATGGGCCGACGCTTGCGGACCACCCTGGACAGACTGCACCCCGATTACGATGGGGTGCAGAGGAGCAACCTGCAGGTTCCCTCCCCTCGCCTATTTCAAGTTGGGGACCTAGTCTGGGCAAGAAACTTCTCAGGGGAGCCGCGATGGGTTCCCGCAACCGTCTTGGACGTAACCGGCCCCTGCTCTTACAGGGTCGGCCTACGCGATGGATCTGAGTGGCGGCGCCACCTGGATCAACTAAGGCGCCGCCTGCCTGAGACGGCCTTCACCACACCAGGCCGTTCCTGCCCGTTGGCCCCCGTTGGGCCGCTGTTCCCTGTTCAAGCCGAGCCGCAGAAGGTAACTCTGGAGGCTTTTGCCAGTTCCGGCCTCTCGTCATCGGATACACTCTGCAGACCCCCTCCGGACTACTCCACTCAAGCCGACACGGAGTTGTGGGCCTCGCCGCTAGGAGGCCCACCCTACCAACCAGCTGCCAGCCGGCAACCTTCAACAACCTCAAGCCCGGCCGCCACGCCCCCTCGCATGGACTTACCATTATTGCCGGTTCAAGCGACGCAGACGCCACCTCTGGGGGCAGGCCGCGGTGACGTGGGTGGGGCCTCCACTCCCCATGGGGAAGAGCTTCCCCAGGAACTACTTACCTCGCCGAGCTCTCCGCAGCAACTGAGGCGTTCGTGGCGGGCCCGACACCGCCCCGCCTACTTGGAGGAGTACGCATGTGCCTACACGTTGATGGACAGAAAGACTGGACACATGCGCACTGACCTTGGGGGAAGGAGTGTTAAGTCCTCAGGTCTACAACCATGCCAGCAAGTCTGGTGAACTCTGAGTCACCACATTCCAGAACGGAGCCGGCAGGAGACTGTCTAGAAAACAGATACAATGTTGCAGCTAGCTTGCTGCAAGGGTTCCTGTCTGAAAGCCTATATAAAGGGCTGTCAGACGGGGAAGCCTTGCCAGTAGTGATTCTTGTGCATTGTAAATAGTTGCTGAATAAATGTTCCTGTTGATTGACCATGCCTGAGTCGGACTCCTTTGTTAATCTAACACTCTCTACTCCAGTTAACCAGGTGACATCCAGCCTGAGTTGCAGCATCTGAAATAGCACCCCTCATTTCTCTGCTCTTCCTGGCTCTTTTAATATCTACACTCCAACAGGCATATGGCACTATAGATGTCTTCTAGCATTTCCCGCTTTTCTGCCTAATTACTGTACTCTTGGTCATGTGCCGAGTCATCTGTTTTTCTTAAAAAAAGAAAACAGGATCTTGGCGCACATCCAGTTATTTTCTTACAGGGAGGCACTTCAACCTGTCACCACTGGCTCAAGCATGCTGTAACACTCAGGACTCCAGTCACAGAAATTCACTTGGGACCAGTGTTTAGGTCGTTTTGGGAAAAATAGAGAGGAAGGGGTGATATGTATGCTGTTTTGTTCTCCAGAATAAAAGCCAGAAGATAAATATAAAGAAATGAATACCTGTACTTACATATATACGTGTTTGCAGTAAGTATAGCACCAAACAATTTCTATATATAAATGTGAAACATCCAAAGAAATATCATCTTTATTGATTTCTTGGGCCTACCTTGAAGGAGCTGGCGAAGGTCTAGTAATAATCATTTCATGGCATTAGTTTGTAGTCCTTGTTCTTGAGCAGCCAGTATTAAACCTTCGGTTTCTTTCTTGATGGTCCCCATCTTAAACCATGCCCATGTATGTTGCCATCACATTTTCCTTCAATGTTTTTCAAGTGCTGTCCGTGCAAAGCTTTGGTTTCCCATCTATTTAATCTGTCATCCAGCTGTTTTTCCTTATATTCTGCCTTGTTTCTGTTATTTTTATAATGTTCTCTGTTTTCACAGCCTGCAGCAATTTTTCTGTACTTTGAATCACATAATCATTCAAACTTCATTTTTCTTCTTCTACAGTTTGATGTATTTGCCCCCCCCCCCATTTTTCTTGGCAGGTACAACCTGTTAATGTCATTTCGTGAATATAAAGCATGGTACATATTAAAAACTTTGCGCATTTTCTGGTCCAAGTTTTCCAGTTCAGCCAAACTCCAGTTGATGATTCCACTCAGTTTGATTTTCTATTCAGTTTACTTGGTCTGAAACCATTCCATGTTACACCATGGCTCAGAAAGTAACCTTGTTCTCATCCCCATCCTCGTCCCCCTCCCGCCCCCGATGTCTGGATGGAGAACATTAGCTGGCTAAGGTAACTAAATCAGTTGGGTGTGTGTCTGAATTCTCACACTTCTTTTTAACTGTAAAATTACAATGCTGTTCCAGACAGAAGCAGCTGAAAAGTTTGTTCATTGAATTGCTGAGTCCATCTGACAGTACATTTCCAAAACTTGAGTTGATTGTGTATCTATAAAACTGTTGTTGAAAGGTTTTATGATAGTGGTATCAGAAGATGATCTCTGTCAGGCCAATTATGTAGAAAACATTTTTATACAAGTTATTAAATTTGATAAAATGAAAGTCTAATCAGTGAAGGAAAGTCTTAAGTGAACCCAGTGGGACAATTTGTCTGAGAAATCATTGCTGGTAGATCCATTAGAAAGATATAAATTTAATTGACTAACTATAATAAACACAATCCCTTGTAATCCACTTTTGAATATTTAGATTGCTGGGTTGATATATGGGAAATTATAACTAGTTTGTAGGTACTGATGGAACTGAATAAAAAGTGTCTCATCGCTAACCCACACCAATGTTTTAGGTTGCCAAAAACTATTACATAAGCAGAGGGTTTATTAAGCATAAGGGTATTTTAGCATGCTTTAAATTTGGCCCATAAGCTATTAAATTGGAACCTGTTTTGAGAAGGTATACATTGACCATTAGTAATAGATTATTAGTAAATTTTAGCTGCACAGATGTTGAATAGTGCCCCACTGGGTCAAATTATAATGCTTGAACATAGGTCTGTTGAAATCTGTATGCTTCGGTATGGTGGATCTCTAGTTAGAATAGAAAGGGTAGTAAAGAGGCTGGCTAGCTTAGGATCGCTCGATAGGAGGAAGAGGCCAGATTCCTGAAACTTTTATCTGCCTATTCTCAAGAAAATGGAGTTAGTCTAGTAAAATTCTTGTAAACTACCACATAATCTATCTCATCCTGCTCTGGGAACTGCTGCAAACACCTATACAAACTTATTAAAAAGCTGTTATTTAGCCAGTATAAATCTTTATTATGGTCAAGACCAGCAATACACATTACTTTTTAAAATATATTTTAAAAGTACTGACTTTACAATATATTTAAAAAGTATTGACATTAAAAGTGTTATTTAGCCAAGTTTCTTGAAGTGTTCAAATTCAGCAGCATAATTCATGAAAGTCTGAAAGGGAAATGCGTAGTTTTTAAATTTTATATTCTAAAATTCAGGGTAGTAGATTATAAATCCTCTTTAATAGATTAAATTGGGATTTTCAATATATATATATATATATTAGACACTTGGCTATATCTGGATATTTTTAAAGACATTTTGGAGAAACCATCACAAACTGTTCAAATAAAAAGGCATATTGTTGAGATTAATAGTCAAGAACAGGGTTTTTTTCCAACATAGTTTTATTTTCTAAGAAAAGACTTATTTCATAGAAAGGATATCCTGCTCCCAAAATAACTTTAAATACATTATTCTGAAATTAATTAATTGATTTTTCCATAGAAAGGTCATACCCAAGTAATTTTTCTCCCAAATATATACACACAGTGTTAAGAGATAGCGCTTCTCCCTCTCTCTCAGCATCATTCCTTAAAAAAATATTCTTATTCTTCTGGTTAGCTCACAAACCATTAGTCTTTAATACATACACAGATAATCAGTTTTCCAGCAATTCACAGTCATGTATCTCATGATTCCATCACACAAATACCATGTATTCCCAAACTCTCATTGGCAATTTCAGCCCTCCACCTAAACTCCCTTTCCCAATTTTAGATCAAAAGCTCCGATCTTTGACTTGTAGCACTATTTCCTTCTTCAGTGTTCTGAGTCCATGGAGTTGTTAGATCTATTCTTTGGCAAAGAAAAGGAGGATGGTAGCTTTGCTGCTTTCCAGTTTAAAAAAAAGTTTTAAAAGTTTTTAAGATTTTAAATAAAAAGGCACAACCAACTTGAGAAGCACCAAGAAGTTTGGGATTGTAATAAACACATTTCTCTTTTAATATAAAAGGACTTATTTCTGAGTAGACTTGTAGGATTACATTCTGATCTCTACTGAATAATTCATACTGGACCATCTCTCACAAATTTGCACCCGGATGTAAAATCAATTAAAAGAATCGCAGGGCTATGTTTTTAGTTTAACCTTATAACCTTATAACCTCTTAGTGCACTGTGACAGATGCTGTAAGGAAGACATTTGAAATAGGGAAGTTTATACGTAACCATTAATATATCTAGCCCTTCTGTGATTTTAATACCCTGCCCATAAAGGATCCAGGAGAATAAAGTTCCACATGAGATCTATACATGGGCAATTATCCATGTTAACATCCAAAAATCAGGGCATGGAGAAATGTGTAACATTAGCATCTGGGTGATACTAAAGGCAAATAAATGAAGCTTTTGGAAAATAAAACATGGCAATGCAATTGTATGTATTTTTTCCCCTCAGAAGTAAAGTCTCATTGAGTTATTTGATCTTACTCCAAAATACACAGATTATAGCCAACAGTAAATGAAATAAAAAATATATATTCATAACATAGTTTTCATTTTGCACACAATAGTGTGACAGGTATTAATTTCCAAAATGAGCTTCACATATCTTCTGAAATCACAATGTTAGATTTATTACTGTTTCCATATTTTTGCAGTTACTTTTTTTTTGTTAGAATGGAGTAGAATTATTTATTGGCCAAGTGTGATTGGACACACAAGGACTTTGTCCTTGGTGCATGTGCTCTCAGTGTACATAAAAAGACAAATTACTTTTTGCATAATGTATTCTTTAACAATGTCCCAGTCAATACGGAATGAAGTTAAAATATAGGTGGGCAAAAGTTCAGGTTAAGATGAAATTTCTAATGTATTCTCATGAGCAAAACTTTTAGTTGTATTCCATGTTAATACATTTGAAATAGCTGCCAACTTTAGCAAAGTATCCAACATCTTCACAAATAAGTATCGTTTCCGTTTTTACTCTCTGACATCATTTCAATATGATTGAAGGCTGGATTGTCAGTTCCTTCATTGTATGGTGTGCAGCTCAAAACTTTTTCATCCTAGAAAACAAAATATGTTTAGAATAAATGTAATAAAGAACAATATATATAATAATCAATATAACAGCTCAGTAAATAGGTGTGATTTTGCTTAGAGACAAAATAATAGTAATATTGGTACCAGGCAAATTAACCTGGGGAAGAGGTTCCTGATGGAGAAGAAAAACTCTTATAGCTGTCTGGGTATCAAACCATGAAGGGATTTAAGGATTAATAGCATGACACTGAATTGGGCTCAAGAAGAAACCAATTATCAAAATTGGATTTGAAATTATTTGTAATTTCAAATCCTTCAATAACTCTTAATAAGTTATTGCAGTTATTTATTTATTAGATTTCCCCCCATCTTTATTTTTATATAAATAATTCAAGGCAGTGAACACACCTAGTCCTCTTGTCTTCTTCTATTTTCTCCACAACAGCTTTATGAGATGGGTTGGGTAGTCCAGCTAGCTTTCATGCCTAAAATAGGACTAGAAATCACCATCTCACCAATTCTAGGTCAGCACCTACACCCACTAGAGTTTAGTGACTAGACCAAACTGGTGCTCTTTACTTTTTTTTTTTTTTTTTTTTTTTTTTTTTAATTTTTACAATATATCACCCGGTGCTGTACAAAACAAAAGGAAGAGTTGGTTTCAAGTGTCGTCTATTGTCTTTAAAATCTCCAAAATCCACGTTCTCTCGGTACAGGCGTCGAGACATCCAAAGTTCCAAGTGCATAGTCCACAAATGGCTTCCAAGTCTTCCAAAAAATATCATTTTTATAAACCCCCTCTCTAAATTTAATATCACACGTCATTTTATCGTTTAAGGCTAATTTCCACATTTCACAATACCATTCTTCTATTTTAATATTTACCTCTATTTTCCAATATCTTGCTATTACAATTCTACCTATTATAATCATAATTCTAATCAGTTCTTTCTCATATTTTGTTAACTCTAGTTCATTAATTATCAATAACAGTATAGTTTCCGGTCTCAATATTATTATTCTTTTCATCATTTTACACATCGTTGTTTCCAATTGCTGCCAAAACTTTTTAATTTTCACACATTTATACCACATATGTTCGTAAGTTCCCAATTCCATATTACATCTCCAACATTTATCACTCATTTTTTTATCTATCTGTGATAATCTTAAAGGGGTCCAATACCATTTCCAAACAACCTTAAAATTATGTTCTTTAATCCTTATAGATAAAGTCTTCATAATCCGACTCTTCCAATTCTCATTCCAATCCAAATCCAATATTTTAATCTTTAAATCTTCTTCCCAATTCCTTTTCATTACCATTTGTGGATTTCCATCAAAATTTATAATCTTGTATATCTTACTGACAAGTCCTTTTAACCCAACTTCATCCTTAATAATTTGAGATACTAAAATTTCAAATTTAGTTTTACTTCTATCTATGTTACATATTCCCCATACCTTCATATTCCATTTTTCTACCTGTATTTTTTCAAACCAATTTAACTCCAGTTTTTGAATTATTTTTTTCTTCCTACTTTCAGTTCCTGAAGCTTTTAACCAATCTACTATATTTCCTATATTTTCATCCTCAATTACTTTGTTCCGACTTGAATTAGTTTTAATCGGCCAACTTTCAATTGTCTTTCCCAAAAACGTTATATCCGGAATCAATTTTTTAACAAATTTATTCCAAGTTTTGCTCAACCCCTTTAACCAATAACTATTAATTACCTTTTTTGTTTTTGCTCTATCTAGGAACCATGTAGACCCAAATCTCTTAATATCTTTTAACTCCAAATCTCTCCAATGACCATCCCCACCTTTAAGTATTTTTATCACAGTTCTAATATTATACGCCCGATAATAATTAAGTAGATTGGGAATTCCCAATCCACCCTCTTTTTGATTTTGATACCACAGTTTCTTCATTAATCTTGGTCTTTTCCCACCATTACAAAATTTATCCAATTTCTTCTGATATTCTTCTATATCTTTCTCTGTCAAATTTAATGGTAGCATCTCAAATAAAAAATTAAACTTTGGTAACAACATCATTTTACACATTGCAATTCTACCAAACCAAGACAACTTTATCTCTTTATATTTATCTATCTTTTTCTCTACTTCCTTCAACATCACCTCATAATTAATTTTTTTTAATTCTCTAACTTTAAATGAGAGTGTTATCCCCAAATATTTCAGTGTGTTCTTAACTCTTATCCCAAATTGTTCTTGCATACTCTCCCACTCCTTACCATCTTTATTTATTAATAATTCAGATTTTGACCAATTTACCTTTAAACCTGTCATTTCTTCAAATTCTATCAAATGTTTATTTATCCTCTTTAAATCTTTCTCTATATCCTTCAAAATAATCAAAGTGTCATCCGCATATAAATTTATCTTATATCCCTTGTAACCTTCCAACTCTTCATCTACTTCTATCAATTTAATCAAGACCTCCATAACTAACAAAAATAATGTTGGAGACAAGGGACACCCTTGTCTCGTACCTGCTTCCAATTTAATCTCTTCCGTCATTGTTCCGTTCACCTTTACCTTTGCACTGCTTTTTTGATATAATTTTGAAATAACATGTATAAATTTATTACCAAAGCCTAATGCCTCGATAATTACTTTTATAGTATCCCATTGTACAGAATCAAAAGCTTTAAAAATATCTAACGATATTATACCTAATTCATCTCCATTATTCTCTGCTACATCTATAATATTCAATACTCTTCTAATTATATCACTCATATATCTACCTTTAACAAACCCTACTTGATTATAACTTATATATTTGTCTATAAAACTGTTTAATCTATTACTTATAATTGCTGTAAATATTTTAGCATCCTGGTTGATTAAAGAAATAGGTCGGTAGGACTCGATCCTCTCAAGATCTTTATCCGGTTTAGGAATTAAAGATATTACTGTCTTATTCCATGACATCGGGACTTCTCCTCCATGTAGAATACCATTATATAATTTTTGCAGTTTTGGTATTATTAGTTCTTTAAAATCTTTATAGAATTCAGCAGGTAATCCATCTTCTCCTGGGGTCTTCCCTAATTTTAACTCTTGTATTATTTCGTTGATTTCCTCCTGTGTTATATCTCTTTCCATCAACTCTTTGTATGTTTGATCTATTTTCATACCATATTTTCCAAGATGATTCTTCAATTTTTCTAAATCAATTGATTTCTTTAAATATAATTTTTGAAAAAAATTCCTGGCTACTTCACATTTATCCAATCTCTTATAACACCTTGTACCTTTTTCATCTATCAGAGAACCAATTTCTCTCTTTTGAGTTTTATTTTTCGCCATCTTTGCCAATATCCTAGAATTTTTATTACTAAATTCAAAAAAATCCCTATTCAAATATCTTAAATTTTTTTTAACCAATTCAATATCTTCTTCTATCAATTTAGTTTTTAGTAAGGTCAATTCCTCCAAACAATTTTTATCCTTCGTAAGTGAGAATTGGTTCTCCAATATCTTAATTTGTCTTGTATCCTGATCAATTTTAGCTTTGTATTCTCTATATTTCCTACTTGACAATTTAATACTTTCTCCTCTAAATATTGCTTTCATGGTATCCCAAACAATTTCAAATTTAATCTCTCCGTTATCATTCAATTCCCAACTTTCCTTCCATTTTTTGAATATCCATATTTTATCCTCCTCCCTTTTGTACAATTTTTCATCATATCTCCAACCTCTTTCCTTTTTCTCAAAATTAAAATCTATTTCCATCATAACTTCCGCATGATCAGAATCCTTAAAAATTCCCACATCTATTCTATCTACTTTATTCAACAAATCTTTAGAAACAAAAATATAATCAATCCTTGAATATGTATTATATACTTTAGAACAAAAGGTATACACCCTTTCAGAGCCTTTCAACTCTCTCCAGACATCTACCACACTATTTTGAAACATCCATTTATTTAAAATTTCCCCTTTATTTGTTTGACTAAAGCGGGTAGGATTATTACTATCAATTCTATCCCTAATTAAGTTAAAATCTCCCGCCACAATTACTTTCCCTTCACTTTCTATTTCCAAAATCTTAGTAATTTTGTCCAAAAATCCCTTTTGTTTTTCATTCGGTAGATATAAATTAACCAATGTCACTTTTTGCTCGTTAATATTCCCTATAATTATTAAATATCTGCCTTCCTCATCTCTAATTACTTGTTTTTTTTCAAAGTATACCCTATTTGATATCAATATCGCAACTCCTCTAGCTTTGGAAGTCCCAAAAGATTTTTCATAAATTTGCATACCTTTAATGTTCATTCTATTAACATCCTCAGATTTTTGATGAGTTTCCTGCAAGAATAATATATCTGGAGAGTCCCTTTTAAATTTAAGTTCCAACCTTTTCCTTTTTATATGATTTCCTGTACCCTTCACATTCCATGTCATTATTTTTATAAACCGCATTTAAGCGGTAACTGTTTTATTTCTGACCCCTCCTCTTCCTTTATGTGCACACCCAACACCAAACGAAAAAAACGTACAGAAACATAAAACTCCACAGACAATATATAACAAACAACATACACATAATACTCAAATATCAGACACAACAACCACAACAAATAACGAGCAATCTTCATCCCCCACATCCTCAATCAGATATCGCCTCTATATAAAGAGTGTGGGGGAGTGGGACATGCCGATGGTCGGGTCACCTCTTCAGGCTGTTCTTTAAATTCCACTTTCAAAAAAAGAAGACAACTCTGGCTTCGCCCCGGACTCAGCTTCCTGCTTTCTACTAAGATCCTCCATCTTGTCTGGCGTTCGTTCGGTATCTTCACGAATTTTCTTATACTCAGAAACTGCCGGGGAAATTTCTTTTCTCTTTAAACTCTTGGGATCTTGGCCGCCAGTTGCACCTTTTTCTTCCGAAATTGGGGATTCCTCTTGTACTCCACCCGTCTTAAGCATATAATCTTTAATTTCTATCAAATCTTCCTCTTTCTCAATCAGCCCAAGCTCCCGAATTAATCTTAATACGTCTGTTTCTGGAGTAATAGTATGCATCCTTCCTTTATAAAAAATTTTTAGCTGCTGTAGTGGCCTCCAATTGTACTTAATATCATTGTCTCTCAAGAGCTTTGTAACTGGTTTCAAATGATATCTCCAAGCTCTGTCTTCCCTGGAAATATCCGGAAAAACTTGGATTTCTTTCTCCTCAAACTTAGGAACACCTTCCAGTTCCCTTATTTTTGCCATGACCTCTAGTTTATCTCCAAGGTTTGCAAATCTTACTAAAACATTTCTAATCGCTCCACCTTGCCTCTTATAACCAATTCTAAAAACACTTACTAAGTTTGCTGCTGTATATTCAAATCCAAAATCATTCAACCATTTAACACCCTCTGCTTCAAATCATCCGGTCTATTTTCTGGAATATTACGTATAACAATATTGTATTTTCTAGCGTCTTCCTCCAAAAGACTAATTCTCTTATCTTGTTGCTGGTTTTTATAAAAAATTCCTTCCATCTTACGATCAATTTGTGCATCGTGTGCATGGATTTGTTCAATTTCATCTTTAATAAATTTCACCTCCACGTTTTGCTTTACAAAACTAACATTCAATTCACTTATCTGTTCTTTAGTTTTTTGAACTTCCAATGTCAAATTCGCCACATGATCCGTCAGTCCGGTTAACTTTTCTCCAATTGTATTTAAAGCTCCAAAAATCCGTTCAAGCTCTGAAGGCTGTTGAGTCGACATTTCAATTCAAAAACAAACTTTATATTTATATTTCTTTGCCAAGAGGGTCTTTTATAAAGAATAAGGGCAAACAGTGTCCCAAATCAGATAAGGCTAAGCCGGCTTATAATGCACCAAAGGAGCCAGAAAAAAAAAAGCCTAGGAGAGCTTCCCCAGTTTATTTAACTTTTTAAGCCTCCATTTTAAGTGTAATCCAAAAAGCTTGCTCGCTACATTCAGCTCACACAATCCACTTTAAAAGAATTGGAAAGTTCAAAGGAGTTATAATCCACATGCCATCACCAACTTCCTTCTTTCTTAAACTTCAGCTTGTGTTTATAGCCTTGTAGCGAGACAAAAAGCATGCAAATGATCTTTGCCAAAGACAAAGGGTAACCCCCCTTACCTCGGCCGCTCGCCCAACCCTCTGCCTCCACGGAGAAACAAAACTTTGAAATTCGAGCAGTTCGGGTTGTTCAATCACTTTGAAAAGGCAATTTACAAGTCACACCGACCTTCCAAAACATCTGTAAACATTTCCAGCTCCCAACGGCGCGTTTTAATCACTTTAATCCACATTTGTTAGTAAAAAAAAAGCCCTACGAGGTGGAGAAAACACTTCTCTTCACACGAGCATCGCCACGCCCCCCAAACTGGTGCTCTTTACAAAACTACTTAGTTCCTCAATGGTACTTAAAAATGATCAGTGTGCCACACCTTATGAATAAGCAGTTTGGTTTAGTGGTTAAGGCACCAGGCTAGAAAGTGGAATACCATGAGCTCTCATCTTGCCTTTGTTGTGAAAGACAGTTGGGTGATCCTGGGCTAATCAGTCCCTGTCAGTCCAACTCACACCACAGGTTTATTGCTGTTGGGATGGTAGCAGGAGAAAGGTGTGTTTGTTTCCCTTGAATTATTTGTAAATAATAATAATAATAAAGACAGGATACAAGTAAATAAAAAAGAAAATGAGGTGCTCATGACAGTTTATATTTAATCATAAACAAAACAGAATTTAAAAAAATAAAAAAATAATAATAATAATAATAATAATAATAATAATAATAATAATAATTTTAATTTATATCCCGCTCTCTCTCCCCAAGGGGACTCGAGGCGGGGCACAGGCAATTAAAAATACAAATAAACCACACAAATACAAAATACAGAGTTAAAAATAGATTAAATAGATCCTGCGCTAAAACCCATAAATTAAACTAAAAATTACCCCTAAAAAACCCTAACCTAAAAAGAGACTACCCAAGGCCGGCCAGACGAAAAAAGTGCGTCTTTAATTTTAAGCGGAAGGAGCGGAGGTCCGTGGTTGTCCTGATATCAGGGGGAAGGTCATTCCAGAGGGCTGGGCCCGCCACAGAGAAGGCCCTTCCCCTGGGCGTCGCCCGCTGACAAAGTCTAGTGGACGGCACCCGGAGAAGTCCCTCTCTGTGGGAGCGAATCGGCCGTGAGGATGTATGGGGCAGGATCCGATCCCGCAGGTAGCTAGGTCCCGAGCCATGGAGCGCTTTGAAGATGGTAATTAACACCTTGAAGCGCACCCGGAAGACGACAGGTAGCCAGTGCAGCTCGCGCAAGAGCGGTGTTACATGGGCAAACCTAGAGGTGCCCATAATTGCTCGCGCGGCTGCATTCTGGACCAACTGAAGCCTCCGGGTATACCTCAAGGGGAGCCCCATGTAGAGAGAGTTGCAATAATCCAGTCGGGATGTCACGAGAGCATGAGTGACTGTGCGAAGGGCGTCCCGATCCAATAGGGGGCGCAACTGGCGTACCAGGCGAACCTGGTAAAACGCCCTCCTGGCCACGGCTGTCACTTGATCTTCCATGGACAGCCGGGTATCCAGGAGGACACCCAAGTTGCGCGCCCCATCCACAGGGGCAAGATGTTCGCCCCCTATGGCCAGCGTTGGAGAGAGCTGGTTGAATCGGGCAGCCGGAAACCACAGCCACTCGGTCTTGGTCGGGTTGAGCCTAAGTCCGTTACTTCCCATCCAGATCCGCACGGCTTCCAGGCACTGGCACATCACCGCTACGGCATCGTTGGGGTGGTTTGGGGTAGATATGTACAGCTGGGTGTCATCAGCGTACAGGTGGTACTCTACCCCAAAACCACGGATGATCTCGCCCAGCGGCTTCATGTATGCGTTAAACAGGAGAGGCGAGAGGACCGACCCCTGAGGCACCCCGCATGTGAGGGGTCTCGGGGTCGACCTCTGCTCGCCTGCCCGCACAAATTGCGATCGGCCAGAGAGGTAGGAGGAGAACCACCGTAAAACGGTGCCTCCCACCCCCAACCCCCCCAGCCGATGCAATAGGATACCATGGTTGATGGTATCGAAAGCCGCCGAGAGGTCTAATAGGACCAGGATGGAGGAACATCCCCCATCTCTGGCCCTCCAGAGATCATCTACCAACGCGACCAATGCCGTCTCGGTGCTATGCCCGGGCCGAAAGCCGGACTGGCGCGGATCTAGATAGTCAACTTCCTCCAGGTGACGGGGAAACTGTTGTGCCACCACACTCTCAACAACCTTCGCCAAGAAGGGAAGGTTGGAGACTGGACGGTAGTTGTTCAAAACAGCTGGGTCCAAAGAGGGCTTCTTGAGGAGGGGCCTCACCATGGCCTCTTTTAGGGAGGCAGGCAAGGAACCCTCACTCAAGGATGCGTTGACAACCTCTTGGAGCCAGCCTCGTGTCACCTCCCAGGATGCCAGTACAAGCCAGGAGGGGCACGGGTCCAATGAACATGAGGTGGCTCGCAGTCGCCCACGTAGCCTGTCCATATCCTCGGAAGTAACGGAGTCAAACTCCTCCCAAACAAGATCTCTCTCGTGGCATCCCACTGGGCCATGAATGGGGGTTAGCTCACTCTGTATCTGGGCGGTTTTCTCCTGCAGAAAAATCACAAATTCCTCTGCTCTTCCCTGTAGCGGGGCTTCCCGTTCCCTCTGTTGAAGGAGGGAGCGGGTCACCCTAAACAGGGCGGCAGGGCGGTTTTCTGCGGATGCTATGAGAGTGGCACAATGATGACGTTTGGCCACCCTCAGCGCCACAATGTAAGTCCGTAAATGGGCTCTTACCTGTGTCCGGTCAGATTCAGAGCGGCTAGCCCTCCATCTTCTCTCTAGGCATCTCTTGCGGCGTTTCATCACCCGCAGCTCCTCAGTGAACCAAGGAGCCAGGGTGGTTCGCCGCCGCGAGAGAGGCCGCAAGGGCGCGACCCGATCTAAGGCTCCCACGGCCGCACTATTCCATGCGGCCGTGAGGTCCTCCATCGGGGCGCGGGTCAGGGATACAGGAAATGGCCCAAGCGCTGTCTGGAACCCATCCGGGTCCATCAAGCGCCTGGGGCGGTACCAGATTGGTGACTCTGGTTCCGCCTCCCCGCGGAGGGGAGCAGCGGTCGGAAAGTCGAGCCGGAGAAGTGAGTGGTCTGACCATGACAAGGGTGTGATGACTATATCCCCTGTACCCAGATCACTTTTCCATTGGCCCGAGACGAAGATGAGGTCCGGCGTATGTCCACCCTCGTGGGTGGGGCCCTGAATTACTTGGGTCAGGTCCATGGCCGTCATGGAAGCCATGAACTCCCGAGCTACCACGGATGATTCGCCCAATGATGGCAGGTTAAAGTCCCCCATGACTATAAGTCTGGGGGTCTCCACTGCCACCGTAGCGATCACCTCCAGGAGCTCGGGCAGGGCTGCTGCTACATAGCGGGGAGCCAGGTATACAACCAGCAAGCCCAACTGCCTCCCTAGGCCCCACTTCACGCAGAGGGACTCACAGCCGGAAGTCTGAGGCACAATGGTCTCTCTCGGCTCAAGGCCTTCCTTAATAATGACCGCTGTGTAATAATGTAGTGTTTTGGAGATTTGTGCTTATTATTGCTTAATAATCCCCTGAGTGATCAGATACAGTTTTGAAAAGGTTCCAGCATTCTTCTTAAATGCCTACGTCACAGTGGTGGCCCAGGATAAGATTTACCTGCCTGGACCAATACATTAGCTACACTGACCAATGGAAAACCACATTTGATCATGTCATTCATTGAAAGATTAGATTATTGCAATGTGTATTTATTCTATCAGATGGTCAGTGAAAACAGTCTGTTATTTCAGCTATTTAACATATCTGTTTATCTGCTGCCAAGTGTAAATAAGACAAATGGAATATCCTCATAGGCTTTCAATCTCTGTATTGAAACCAAATTTTTTACCAACAAAATAGGCCCTATTCTTGATTATTGCCAAATTGGTGGGGAGGTGGAAGTAGTTGGCATGGGTTTCTGTGCTATAGATTTTTAGGCAGCCCAGAGTCACTCTATGTGAATTGGGGCAGCCATGTAAATTTATTGAATAAATAAATACATTTCAAATAAATTTTGAAACAGGTTCCTAATTGAGATATGATAAACTGAAAGCTCCAACCCTACCCCTTTCTTTGGCACACCATCCTTTTGGAAGTTTAGAAGGGACAAGATTTCCGAAGGGAACTGAAAAGTCTTTCCTTGATTAAAGGTTGGTATAAACAATTCCCTCACTAATGTTAGCCTTCAGATAGGAATACTAGATAATAGATAATACTTAATAAAAGATAACCAATAAAGAAATGGTATTTAATAATATAATTGCAAATTATTTCAGCTTTCCAGAATCAATTTTATTGTAAATATTTTTTTTCATAAGTTAATCAAGAGTTTCATTTTTAAATGAAACCTAAAAAGGATTGTTTCTGACTTTCGGTTGGTTTAGACAATGTTATAAAGAAGAATTTTGTTTGTAAAAGGAAGCACTCTGAAAAAGCCTCTATAGCCTAACTCAGTGGTAGTCAACCTGGTCCCTACCGCCCACTAGTGGGTGTTCCAGCTTTCATGGTGGGCGGTAGGGGTTTCCTTTTTTAAATTTAATTGCCTTCCCTACTTTATAAATCACCATTGCTGTGGAGCCAGTAGGTAGTTAGAAAAATTTACTACTAAGAGAGATACAAAAGTGGGTGGTACGTATAAAAAGGTTGACTACCCCTGGCCTAACTTATGGAGCCAGGCTTTGATCATCTAACATTTTGACTAATTGTAGGTCCCCTGAGTGGAATAATTTCTGGGATGGCTTTTTAATGCTCATATATAGCAGAGGATGTAATAAAAATTTCCACTTGCCAGAATTGTTCATCCAGGTAGGAGTATTAATATCTGGAAAATGATGGCTATGATGTCAAAAATCAAAGCCCTGTCATTTTTGCACTTGCATGCAATGTCAATGCATGTACAAAAGATGTAGAGTTTAGATCATGATACCATGCCTTCCATTTTTCAGATTTTGACCTTCCCCCTTGGAATCATTACAGTAGCAGAATCTGATAAAGCAGGGGTCTCCAACTTTTGCAACTTTAAGTCTGAAGGACTTCAGGTCCCAGAATTCTGCAAATACAGCAAAGCTGGCTGGAGAATACTGAAGTCCTTCAGACTTAAAGTTACAAAGATTGGAGACCCCCGTGATAAAGGACTCTTCTGTTATATCCTTAGTGTCTTCAGTTTTATAACAAAAGCTAGTTAAGAATTGGGTACTTTTAAGATCCAGAACTTCTTCAATACTAATTTCTTCTTTTATGTAATAATATTTCATAGCCAGAGAAGTATAATAACTTAATGATCAAATTTACTTTCCCACAGGTTATAAACATATAAAATATGCTATTTATATTAGGGGTGGATTGCTATCGGCATTACTGCTGTTTTGATGCTCAAAAAATGAAATATTTTCTATGGTGAGATTAAAGTACATAGTTGGCTGTTCAAAAAAATTGTGAATAATATCATCTATAATATGTATATTCCTATCAGATGGGCTTCAAAAATTTTAGCAAGGGGTTCTCTGGATGGGCGTGGCCATGGTGGACATAGCCTAGGTGGCCTACAGCCTGTGGCAGGGGGGGGCAGGGGGGGGCTTTCCTTGAGCCTCTAGGAGGTGAAAATGGCCTCCCCAGGCTCTGGAGGCCCTCTGGAGGCCAAAAACGGGTCCATTTTCGGCCTTCCCGAACTTCCGATGGGCCTGTTTTTTGCCCTCCCTGAGCATCTGCACACACCCTGCACTTACCTGTATCCAAAACGGGCCGCATGGGAACTCCTGGGAAAGGCGAGGTGGGGTAGGCGGGGCCGGCCAGGAATGGGATTTGGGGGTTCTCCGAATTGCACAGAATCTTAGCTAGGGGTTCTCCCAAATCCTTGCAATAATAATAATAATAATAATAATTTTATTGTTTCTATACCGCCCCCTCTCCCCACGGGGACTCGGGGCGGTGCACAGGTAGCATAAAAGCAATATATAACAACAATAAATAAACAACAAAATTTAAAAGCCAATTAAATAAACCCTGTGCTAAAATCCCAATTAACTAAAACCTATTCTATAAAATCCCAAGGCAAGGAGGCTATCCCAGGCCGGCCAGACGGAAAAAGTAAGTTTTCAATTTAAGACGGAAGGAGCGGAGGTCCGTAGTTGTCCTAATGTCGGGGGGAAGGTCGTTCCAGAGGGCCGGGCCCGCCACAGAGAGCGCCCTTCCCCTGGGTGTCGCCCGCTGACATAGTCTAGTGGACGGCACCCGGAGAAGCCCCTCTCTGTGGGAGCGAATCGGCCGTGAGGACGTGTGAGGCAGGATCCGATCCTGCAGATAGCTAACCCCCAGCAGCCAACCCCTGATTCCTATTAAACATATCTCTCAATGTCATTCTGACAGTGGCCAATTAACAGCCAAGAGTAATATTAATAGAGTAAATATTGAGGGCAAAAGGAACTGGTAACAGCAAAACCACATCATAGAAATAAGTCATCATAATTTTGAACTCTGCAATGGATTGAACTTGGACCTATCTTTTGAAGATAATATGAAAACTTAATTTAATCAAATATAATTATTACCTGACTAATTAGGGGACAAATCTATCCAATTATGTAAATGAAGTGTGTCAACTGGTGTACTGTTTCTATGCTCACTGTTTTGTTCAAAGCACTTCAAGCATTAAATGGATTGAAGTCCTATTCTTACATAGTGTGGAGCCCTCTGTAATTTTGGGGTTTTTTTTTGTTTCTTTGCAACCCTGTCTAACATCAAATAAAATAATGTATACATACTTGTTTCAATTTACGACATGAGAAATTACAAAAAAGATCCGCTTTGTTAAGTAAGAATTTTTTGTCCACATTCTGCTTATGTCCTCCTGAAAAACATGTATCTGGTTAGTTAAAATACATTCACACACAGTTTAGAATCTGTACAGTTAAATTGTTATTTGTGCAAAACAGTAACACTAGTATTAACACGAGGCAGCATGAGATGGCATGAGGTGGTGTGTAATCACTTTTTAATTTTCCTAACTTTTTTTTACTTCTGTTTTTAACTTTATTTTTGCTTATGTCTTTTTTATATGGTTGTATGGCTTTATTTGTAAACTGCCCAGAATCACTTCAGAGAGATGATTTGTATGTAAATTTGATAAATGAATAAACAATGTTTCTCAAATTGTATAGTTTATTTATTCATTATTACAAATCTGTATCCTACCTATTTACTTCAGTTCAACATATCTAAGTTGAGTTAAATCAATAAATCTATAAAGACATCAAGCTAATAAGAAACTTCATATAAAATAGTGCAGACGTATGACAAAGGATCATGCTTTTTGATATAGAAGAATCGCGTGAACTGGGATGTTTAGTTGTTTGTTTGTTTATATGTTTTTAAAAATCCTACCTTTATTATTTTTATACATAATTCAAAGTTATGAACATAGCTAATACTCCTTCCTCCTCCTATTTTCCTCACAACAATAATCCTGTTAGGTAGGATGAGCAGAGGGAGAGAAATAGGAAGAGAGAGACAGGTAGACAGAGACTGGCCAAAGTCTATCAGACACTTCCTAAATCAGTCTTCTCCAACCTATGTTACACCACCACCAGACTAGAAATTCTGGGAATAGTCCGTAACACACGGAAGGTGACAGGTTGGAAAAGACTCCTCCACATAATCTAAAAAAAGCAAGAATTTACAGGACAACAATCATTCTCGCCGCCCCGAGTCCCTTTGTGGTGAGATGGGTGCGGGTTACAAATATGAATAATAAATAAATAAATAAATTATTTAGATGTTCTATCCCTAAATTGTTTAAAGCAGGGGTCCCCAACCTTTTTTTCACCAGGGACCGGTTTCATTTTAAAGAAAATTCTGCGGACCGGCTGAGTGGCTCAGCAGTCATGTGATTGGGTGGGCGTGGCCAACTTTGAAAATGTGAAACTCACTTAACAATGATCTTGGTTAGCAACCAAACTTTTGACCTCAACTGTGGTCATAAGTTCTTTCTTTCTCTCTTTCTCTTTCTTTCTCTTACTTTGTCTCTGTCTCTCTTTTTTTCTCTCGCTATTTCTTTCTTTCTCTCTTTCCCTTTCTCTCTATTTCTTTCTCTTTCCCTCTTTCTGTATCTTTTCCTGTCTCTTTCTTTCCTTTCTGTCTCTTTCTCTCTGTCTGTCTTTCTCTCTCCCACTTTTTTCTTTCTTTCTCTCTTTGTGTCTCTCCTTCATCCGCCCATTTCTGTCACTCTGTGTGTGTGTGTGTGCGTGTGTCTGTCTGTCTTGCATTCATTCAATCACTCCTTCTGTGTCTCTGTCTATCTTTCTCTCCCTCCCTCCCTCTGTCTCTCTATGTGTGTCTGTCGTCGTCTCGTCCCCCCGCCCCCAGCCTCCTCATCCCGCCTGCCACGCTTGGTCGCTCGTTCAGGCTCCGTGGCTGGATAGGTGCCGGGCTGGAGAGGAGGAGGAGGGAGGGGGGCAGCCCATTGGGGAGAACGGGCACGGGAGAACGCAGGAGGATGGTGGGGGCTCTTCCTCCACCCTCGTCGACGGAGGGACTCCTGTGCGCCGCCGGAGCAACCCGCCAGTTCCCTCCCCAGCCCGCAGAGCCTCCGCAGTCCCTGGAAGAAAATGAGTGGCCGGCATGCCAGCAGGGGAGGGAATCGGTGGCCGGTCCGGCGGCGTCCAGGAATCCTTCCGTCGACGAGGGTGGAGGAAGAGGCACACTCCAACAGCGCGAACAGCCGCGCCTGCGTTCTCCCGTGCGCTGTGCTCAGGGGGCTGCCTCCTCCTCCCTCCTCCTCCTCTCTAGCCCTGCGGCCCGGCTCCCATCCAGCCATGGACCGGCACCGGTCCGCGGCCCGGGGGTTGGGGACCCCTGGTTTAAAGATGTAAAAATTGTGGGAGGAAATGAACACAGTTTACAACATAGTACATTTTTATGCAGCCATCACTCGTCTGAATCAGATGTTATTCAAGCAACCTCAATGTGGGAGAGAGACTTATTTATTTATTTTATTTTATTTTATTCAATTTATATCCCGCCCTTCTCCAAAAGGACCCAGGGCGACTGACTAAGCCAGGAAGAAGAATCAGGTAGGGAACACTTCCCACTCCTGGCCATATCGCACTACTGGGCCTTAAGCTGTTTGGAATTGGGTTGCAGAGGTGGTGAGCGAGTGCGCGCATGCATCTCCATTTGCACAGGCAGCAGGTGAACACATGCGTTCATCTCCTCTCCCCATCCCATGCTGGTCAGCAAAATTAGAAAAGTTGGAGAAGTCTACCCTGGTGGACACAAGAGGATGAAGTCCAACCTCCCTTGAAAGCTATTGAACTTTATCTACTTTCACCCAGGTGCAAACCATCAGTCAGAAAATTCCAGTGTATGGGCTGTGTATGTTAATAAAACAGTTGAATTCTTCAGTTGTGGGTCTGATAGTTTGTTCCTGACACTCCTCTAAGATACATAACAATTCTATTTTGATAAGATGTTTGTGTTTTGTAATATTCATAATAAATTCTCATGCTAATGAAATCATTTTTCATGCATCTGAAGTAAACTTAATTTTTTTTCAAACTGATTTGAATCTGCAAACAACTAGGCCAGATCGTCTGCAAATTCAAATCAGGTTGATAAATTCAGACAGCTAAATAAATTACAATTTAAAATAAAATTGAAGATTTGTCATGTACCAAATTATTTGTTTAACTGTATATTATGCTGGACATACTTTAAAAAGATTTAGAAGTGCTCATGAGAGCTTGTACAAGCTCTTCTCAGGTAAGTTCAGCACCTTTGTGCTGAAGCAGTCTTAGTTCCTGGCTTTCAAACAAGATTGTAAAATAAATTGTTATGCAATAAGAAACTATATTATTCTAAATCAATGTATATTATTGTAATGAATAAGATACTTTATTTCCCCTGGCTCTGAAATATGGACAGGCTTTTATTATAGAAGAAGATGAAAATGTAAATGTAAATTTCAAAGTTTAAAATATTAATTTTATAAATAAACCAAACATTAAATCTCAATTCCCAATAGATATTTAATTTTTGAATTCTAAAAATCCAGGTATCAATACAATTTCAAATCAGAGATCTAATCCTTACATCTTGATATTATAAAGTTAGATATGATTTTATGCATAGCAGGATTTGCATTATGTTCTTCTGAAAATAAATCTATACTTGAATAAAAGCAAAAATAGAGGAATCATTAATTACCTGTCAAAAGGCCAATGCCTATTCCCACAAAAATTGTAATCAGAGTTCCAAGTGGGCTTAAATACAGATAGGATAAGGAATACAAAGAATCTGCCAGGACAGGTCTAGACGGGAAAATATAGAATTTATTGATATATTTCCACAATTCATATGAAATCTCACAATGACAATGTTATATGAAATGTAAATATTTAAAACAGTTTAGAAAAGCAGCAATGCAGTCACAATGAGAAGCTCTTGCTGTCTTCATTCACAGAAAGAAAATAGTCTATTGCCTGCAACAGTATTGTGTATGCACAAGGCAGGCAGAGCTTTCATTGCAACCGCACAAAGTTCCTTTTGTCATTCTGCTTGACTTTGGCCACCCTTGTGCACACTCTTGATTACAGTCACCTATTACTCAAAAGTGAGTCTAGGCTTTCAAGCTAAGGGAAAACCAAAGCAAAGTAGATGCTTTTCCTCTCTGTATCTGAAGATGGCACACTGATTAAAAGCAGTCACAATTAAAACATAATTCCAGATTCATCCTGATTATATCTACCATAACCAAAAAATTATCTTCAGGTCTTTAGAATATGATGTTTCTCTGCAAAAGACACACTATGGTGGCCAGGTTTACTTAACATATTAAACTATTACTAGTTTATTTGATATTGATTATGTGCAACATACTCAGTCATGGCAATGTACCAATCATAGTTAATGACAAATATATAACATAACATAAGCAATTGTGGCTTAATTAGTGAATCATAATTAAACAAATAATGGTTTAACACAATGTGTGAACCCATCCTAACAGATATATCAATTGTTCAGTAACACCTAAAATTATGGGATTTTGCCATTTTCCTTTTGGATTTAAATGTACATTTCCATTAAAAATGTATATTATGTGTATAAAATCACTAGCAGAAGCAAATTAACATCATTGTATAAATCAACAGCAATGGAAATGAACAATTATCACTTTTTTGGCATGTGATCTACAAAGTGTTAATGTATCCTGTAAACATGAACAGAAAAATGTATGCTTCAGTGGGTCTCAAATCCAACTATGCAAAAAATAATAATAAAAGACTTACTGTGACTGGCATAATTAAATGTTACATATTAAGTGGATGGTTAATAAATTTGGCATATACCTCTCACTATTTTCAATTCTGAGCAGCTCCGTGGAAGCCATTGCATAAATATCTGTGGTTAAGTTGCCTATGTTACAGCCTGCAACTGTAAGATTTAATGGCAGGGTCCTAAATGACAGCGGCTTATAAATCTGAGATCCAAGTCCAACCCAAAGGGTAATAGCAAATCCAGAGAGAAGACCTATAAAAGCACCCTATAAAACAAGAAATAAAATCTGATCATATTTAAAAGAAAAGTACAGGTAAAAGAAATAAATCCCACTGTAATTTCTGAACATTGTACTTTTAGTAATGTAACAGATGTTACATTAGTTATTTAGGATTGCATATACTACTTTCCTAACTAAAAGCAGCCACATAATTTGGAACTCCAGAAAGAGAAGGATCTCCAAGTCATCCTGTTGATATTATTTCTGAGACAAACATTATGCCCCTACAGTATACCAAAATTAAAAGAAAGGTAAGGTTCACCAAAATGCTTACAATTCACTATGGTTTGAATTGATACATTTAATAGCTTCAAATACGTTTGATTAATTTGTTTTTTGCAAGGAGGCTGAGAAATGTCTTGAATCAGAAGATGGGGCAGCAATTAAATAAATAATACTATAAACAGAAAGTTTTCTTACCATAGAGTTGACAAATGGAAAAAGAATTCCCAAGGAAAAGAGTCCTAGGAGAGGCCCCCCAATCATGCCAAAAATGGTCAATGCTGCCTAAGGAAACAAGAGGGGTTCGGTAAGAATACAGTTGTAGTTTTGAATGTATTCTAATTTCAAAAGACTATGAACCTCTTCACAAGTGGCAGAAAAATTTATTTCTGTGTCTAATGCAGTATATGGGAAGCTGTCCAAATGGTGAGCAAATGATGGGAAGTGAAAAAAAGTTATACATTTGAAAAGTTAAAATTTACAAACAGTGCTAAATAGCTTCATTTTCATTTAAACGTGTTAAAATGAAAATACAATATTTATTTATAATACACTTATCCAGTTCTACTGGAAAATATTCAGAACCAAAATAATGGTTATTTATTAGAACATTCTCTAATTGAGGTCTTGCAGATATGTTGGGACTCAGAATGTTCAGCAAGCATTAACATTAACAAATATTAACCAATATACTGTAGGTAGGCATTTAGGAAACTGTAAGCCTCTCCAGCATATGTGTAGAACACCACATAGGCAACAGTACATTACCTTACAGATAGGAAATACTATTTATTAAGATATATAGTAATATATCTTAATATATAGTACAATTAGTAATAGGAAGGGGTATTAATCCTTTCCTGAAAACCATTTCCCCACTTCAAGTTGCCCATGCTGAATTGGTTGGGTTCTGATTTTTCAAATTAGAGACAAATATAATTGAAAGGAACATGCCTTGAAAAGCAGGAGAACGCTGTAACCTTTCTTAGTTAAGCTATTGGCAATTCATTGCTATGACATTATGATAACTACAGTGATCCCTCGTTTTTCGCGGTTAATGGGGACCGGAACCTTCCGCGAAAACTGAAAAACCGCGAAGTAGGATTCGCACCGGAAACCAATCACACGCCTTTATGAGAGCAAAAAAAAAATCGACCAATGAGAGTACGAGTGGATTTATCGGCTCTCATAAAGGCGCGTAAAAAACCCGCGAAGCACTGAAGCCGCGAAACATGAAGCCGCGAAAAACGAGGGATCACTGTATTACTATTTTTTTTTTTTTAACGTTTCTTCCTGTAGTACTTGTGTTTTTGGTCTGTGACGGTAAATAAAAGTATATATATAGCCTTGAAAAGCAGAAATGATCTATGAGGAAATTATTCCCTTCCTTTATATTTTCTCTGCCATCATTTGCCCCACCTTAAAATAGCTTTTAAAATAATAAATGCACATAAACATAGATTGACACATACAAGGTAAAAGGAAAGAAGAAAGAAAAGCAAACCACTTTATGCTGACTTTTAGTTGATTTTTTACTTTTAGTTGTAAATGTCTTATTGACACATCACATGTTTGCAGTGCACTCTTACACTGCACTTATCCTGTGCTCACGCTGAAACAATTCACTGCAGCATGAAAGCCTCTTCATTGAAGGTTATGGACTGCATTGCCTTACACAACTGAGGTTTACTCAATGCTAATACTACAATCAAAGTAAGTCCAAAGTATAAAAAAGAAAATGGAAAGGAATAAGGGTTGCTTTGTTTTCCAGAGAGTTTTCTTGACAAAGAAATTATTAAAGATACCTGTAATAATCCTCCTAGAAGTGATGCCACAGCCGCCATAGAAATACACACAGCACCATAAAATAAACCTATGTGAATGATGCACACAAAGAGATCAAATAACAGGTTTTTATTTATTAGCAGTAAACAAAAGTCACACTGTTCTTTGTCAATAATAATTATAACAACAACAGCAACAGTAACCATGTCAAATCCAGTCTAAACATCTGGCTGACTGTGCAACTAATTATAGTAATATGCTTTTTTTTTTTTACCATACAGAGTTTTTCTGTAAGCATCCAGCCATTTAGCTTATATATAATACTACAAAGTAGTAACTAATATATTTTAAAAATAGAAATTGTACATTTTAATATTTAATAAACCACTTTAAAAACAAATAAAACACTATCCTTTTTAAGATAAATATTAATTTATACTTACTCATCCCCATAGAAGTCCAAGACAATTTAACTTCAGTTAACGCGAAATAAGGTTTAATGAGGTCCTCTACTGTCACAGCAGCTAAAGCATTGATGCTAGAGGACACTGTACTAAGGCAGGTAAAATAGAGTTCATGTAATTTCATATCAATTTAAAGGTGTATTTCATTTACAATCAAATAGTTACTATAGTTTTTATCATTTCTGCTGAATAACTACAATAATTGAAAAACATTAGTTTTTCAGTTAGTTTTACCTATTACTTTGAAAAAAGGCCATAATTTAAACACTCTCTATTCTGTTCAAAGAAGTTCCTAATGAAACGTTACAGAAACCAGTCTACATAATAAACAAATTATTGATGTATTATAGCACATGTAAATGTAATGTTATTAATTCCTTAATTATTTCCTTCAACATGTTATAAATATGCCATGATTTTAGTAAATAATACAATGGATTTGTGGCTTATGCTAAAAAAACACACATTTTGGTTTAGCATAATATACCAATCCAGTGACTTTCATTTCTCTGTAAAATTTTCCTAAATTCACTTTTCTTTTTATTTACTAATATTATTGTTACTAAAAGTTGTTAGTTAAATTATTTTAAGTCAAAGAACAACAGTATTCCCATAAAATACAGTTGCACATTCAAAATAACATACTAATAAAATATGTACCCTCAGCTCATATTTAGATTAAATGATATCACTTAAAATAATTGTATAAATAGTGAAGCTGTGCTACCTAATCCTATATGCAGAACTGGGATGAGTTGCTGTATAGATGGTTTTAAGGGGAAAATATATACCATACCTCTGTTTACTTGGAAATCTCATTAAAGTACAACCACACAACTTTGTTAAGAAGTAAGTCTCCTTGAGTTTAATGGGTATACCATTTGCGCTTGTTATAAGGTTGCTATTGTCATTTGATTCTATTGAAACCTTCCCCGCTTATCTGCCTATTGAATTTTGAATTAACTTACCTTAAAGTTCCACTATAAGCACAAGCAACAAAAAGGCCTGTCATTCCTGGAAAGTCGTTGAAAAGGTCCAATACCAGATAAGGCATGAGCTGAAATATGCAAATATAATGTATATGTTATACTTTTATTTTTATGTGGGGTTTTTTTCTCTTACATTCTTCTGCCTCCCTTACAATAAAAGATAAATACTTTTACATGATAAAAACATATGTAAAATCATCTTTCAAATTGCTTTCTTTCAAGGAAGATACATTCATGGTTCAAAATTGGCATAAAATACTACATTAACTTAATTCCTCAAATATGCATGGCATCCTTTGAAAGACATTATCCAAACATGTAATGTTATTAACTGTTATTCCTTAACTGTTTCCTTCAAAAGAGGTTTCTCATAGTTGCTGCTAGTAACTTGCTGTAATCAAATCAAATCCCAATAGCCAACTGAAAATGATAGCCCTGATGTTTATTTAGCATTAATTAAGAATGTTTCAATACTAAACCTGGTCTGATGCTCCCACACACTTTGCTGTCCATGGGTCACAGTCCTTAAAAACAGAGTACATTACTAATCCACATAACACGGCACATGCAAGAATTATCCAGAGTCCCACGAGGTTTAAATAAAGAGATCTATGACAAAACAAACAAGAGGTTTTTTTTTTTACTTTGCATAGAAATATTATAATTTTGTAGCATTATGTAAGTTCACATTGCATTGTATTGTACCTGTATTCGTTTCCTCTTTGGCAGAAAAAGAAAAAGTCTTTGTTAGATAGGAATGTACTGGTTTCTTTGGCTTAAAAAATTGTGCAAATATTCCAACAAAGGTAAATAGTTACATACATGTAAAAATCACTATCTGACTTGCCAGGATTTCAGGAGATATTCCCCACATGAATTAAAACAACTCTTCCTGGTGTTTAATTATTTTTATAAGGATTTAAAACATTGTAATATTTTTATTATTGTAAAGTTTGAAAATTTAAAATACAATTGCCAAGTAGTAAGGGATATAATCTGTAAGAACTAATTTCCAAACAGCATGCAAATGCTACTCTTTTTTAATTGTTATCCTGTCAGCAGGTACCTTGAACAGCAAAATTAGCTCTTTGCTTAAAACACAGATTGGATAGTTAATCTCCAATGTCTATTTCAATAGTTAATTATGCCCTTCATAAGGTTATTCTTTACACATACATAAATGGGTAATAAATCAGACAGAGTTTACAAAATCAAAGTTCCATGCCTGTTTAAGATTTTAATAATGGTAATAAGTAATTTGATAATTGATTGTTATAGTTGTGGTTTACGCCCTTCAACGGAATGTCATATGCAATGCTAAATTCATTGTTACTAAAATTTTACATTTAAAAAAGGCTATAATAGTACATACTACATTATAAGTATTCAGATTGTATGATTATTGGACACTGATGTTGAGAATGCAGTTTAAATGAAAACCCTTGAGCAAACAAACAGAACATGTTAACTTACAATTTTGCTTGAAATCTGTTTTTGCAGGAAAGATATCGCTGAACTTGAGACTGATTGACTGCATATATACCAAGCCACGTAAAAGTCCCACCGATAACAATTGTCCAGAATGTATGCCTTTGCAAAGGATTAGGATTGAAGCTATATTGAATACAAATGAATTTTATGGTATTACCTAACTGTTCATTTGTCTATTAACTGCAGCTTTATGTTTTCTTTCAATAAATATTTCTCAAGCTTAATTTGAAAACATATTAAGAAATGTTAAACATTAAGTAGAAGTACTGAGAGCATGGAACACATTTTAAAAACTTATTATACAGAGGTAGTCCTCCAGTTACAAAAGGTCAATTACTTGCTTGCTAGCTTTCCTCTATTCTTCAGAGTCTGATTTCCTAAAGCTAGAAAAAGATGAGGTGAAATCTGCAGTCTCTTAATAACCAGCTGATGGGTAGACAGCTGATGGGGCAGAATGAAAGCTCTGAAAGGTTAGGGAACCAGTCTTTTTCCTCCAGAAAGGCAGGGACATCTTGTCAGGAGGAAGGGCAGTGGCAGAACCAGTGGCGGATTAAGGTTGACTGGTGCCCTAAGCACTGACAAATCTTGGTGCCCCTCCTTTGTACATACTGTACAAATCTTCATTGGTTTACTTTTTTCTTTCTCAACTTTGTTTGAGGCCTGGTGCCCTAAGGACGTGCTTAGTCTGCTTAATGGTTAATACACCACTGGGAAGAACCAGGAAAGGCAGGCATGTCCTACATTTTTCTTCCTCCTTGTTTTTCATTGACAGGACAGTCAATTGTGCAACGAGGCAAGGGTGGGAGCCAAGGGGCAGAAGCAGAGCATGGAATATCTCGGGGGTGGGTGGGGTGGGAGAGACTTGGGAGTCCCAAGGCAGGCGGGCTTGTGCCTGCACTAGGCCTCCCAGGATCTGCCCCCCCCCCGAGGCACCCCTTGTTCCACTTAATGACCCACACATTTGATTAATGAATACCTTGGGTAGAGCAGGGATGGTTGGTCATTACTTGAGGCAGGTCATTTAATATTTATTCCAACCTCCAACCCTAATGGGCAAGCTTCATTGTGGTCATAATTCAAGGCCTAACATAGGCTTCGCTGGGACTAATATTAGACAGTTTTAAATGAGTGATTTTAATTTGGTTTTAGCGCAGGTTTTGTATCATTTAATAGCTTTTTAAATTTATGTATTTTGTATTATTTTTGTATGCTGTTTTAAATTCCTGTGCGCCGCCCTGGGTCCTGTTGGAGAAGGGCGGGATATAAATTGAATAAAATAAATAAAAATAAATAAAATAAGACTACCTATACATCATTAATAATTTTGGCATTTTGGCATTGAAGATGCAAAGATTTCTTATGAATAAATTCTACAATTGTAATGAAAACTATTAAAGATCACACAAAATTGGACATCCAATCTGCTATTTTCCCATCTTTTGTGGCCAATTGTAGTCTTCTTTATGATATACCTGTACTATTTTGGATTCTTCCAACAAACCAAATCATGTGGTAGACACATCTTACAATAGGTAAGTAAGATTTTACCTTATGAAAGTCTTTTTAAACTTGTACTTGTTTTTTTTCTCTCGCTCGTTGTCTCTTTCTCTCTTTTGTCTCTCTTTATTTATTTGACTTATATCCCACCTTCCCATCAAAACAATTTACTTGGAGATCTCTTTTTATTTTACCTCCTCCATTACAACTATGAAAAGTTTGAGCAGAGAAAAAGTGAGTAATTCAATGTCACACAGTGATTTTTCATGAATGAGATCTTCCTGATCCTAATCCAATCACTTAAGCATTCTGATCAGTACATAGAGAATCAGTCTTATTCTATAAATTTTACTTGGAAATATCATTTGTTGGATATAAATGGTTTAAATTAACTAGATAACAAATAATATATATTTGAAAGTTTCTTCTCCAGCTCAACTAAATTAAATACTTACTCCGGGAAAGTTAATCTTTTTCCATGAGAGGCATCATTTATTATATTTCCAAACCCACGTTGTACTATCACACCACGTATAATCACAGATAAAAATCCAGCAATCATGATTGTAGCTTGAAAAACATCTGTCCAAATCACTGCTTTTAGTCCCCCCTGGATGGATAAGAAAAGACATAGATTAAAATACAAGGCAACTAACTAATATTAAAAGAAATATAATACTCATATTGGAGTCTAAGACATTCAATGCATTTCTTATTCAAGCCATACAAATATCTTTGCAAAATGCAGATTACAGGTAGTCCTCAACTTACATTTAGTGACTGTTCAAAGTGACAAAGGCACCAGAAAAGTGACTTATAACCGTTTTTCACATTTACAATTGTTGCAGTAGCCCAATGATAACGTGAATAAAATTCAGATAATTGGTAACTGTTCATATTTATAATGGTTGCAGTGTCCTGAGCTCATGTGAGCACCTTTTACAAACTTCTGACAAGCAAAGTCAATGGGAAAGCCAGTTTCTCCCAACAACCATGTTACTAACTTAACGGCTGCAGTGATTCGCTTAACAATTGCTGCAAAAAGGTCATAAAATGGAGTAAAATTCACTTAACAAATGTCTCACTTAACAACAGAAATGTTGGGGTCAATTGGGGTCATTAATTGAGCACTATCTGTACTTAAAATAATAGAAGTAAATATAATGAATTTGTTCAATTAAGTGTTTAAGCTTTGAAGTTGTAGCAATTTTCAAAATAATTGCAGACTTACCAGTGTGCAGTAGAAAGTACAGACTACTCCTGTTCCAACAACTCCACCCCATACATGAATTCCTGTAACTAGAAAAGAAAAATTACAAAATATTTTTTTAAATTAAAATAGCAGGAAATGGTTAATCCAAAGCATATTCAACTTAATTTTAAAAATTAACTGATATGGGATTCCAATATGTTCTTAAATAGACAACTGTCCTGGAATAATGCAGATAATTTAAATCTGCAAAGGTAAAACTGAACTAAAGATGAGTCTAATCATTTTCTTGTTGAAGGATTGAGTAAAAATATATGTATATACCTATTTATTATATATGTATTATTGAAGTCTATTATAAAAATAATGTAGAATATAAATATTTAGGTTTTTTGTGAAAAAATAAGAATGAAAACCATTATAACAGAAATGTGCATTGTATTATAAATATAACACACAAGATTAATTGTGAATTGATTGCATTTTTAAAAGAATTAATTGTACAGGTAGTCTCAATTTACAAACGTTCATCTAATGGACTGTTCAAAGTTACAATGGCACTGAAAAAAACGATTTATGACCATTTTTCATACAACTGTTGTAGCAGTTACCTTGATATAAAGCTAAGGCTGGAGCATAAATGACAATTCCAGTGTAAAGTACCTGAAAAATAAACAAACAACACAAACTACTCATCTTGGCCTTCCAAGAACTCTTTGGAAATAGTACAATACTGAATTGCATGGTGAATTAAATCCAAACAATATAAGGCATGTTGATAAAAGTGATAGGTTTCAATAGTGTTTACACAAAATACCAATAAAATAGGAATTGTTTTCATCTTTAGAATAAAAAAATAAGAAGCTATTATAATCATAATAAAATGCAGAACATTATTGTCTGGAACATTACTACAGGCAAAGTAACAGTAATTACTTGTAAGCCACTTAGAGTCACTTATTACAGTGAGATGAGTGGCCTATAAATTTGATCAATTAAATAAAGAAACAAGAAACAAGTTATTCTAAGAATATTGTTGAGTTCCTGAACAACTAAATATTTCAAAAGTGGTCAAGGTTCATTCATAGTAGTAAATTATGATTGAAAGATCTCAAGTTGATTAAAAATTGTTTTTCTTTTGCACATCATAATTCTGAGAAGTAAAATACGTTATGTGATAGTTAACTCCTGAAATTGGCAAGAAATTTACTATAGCTCATCTCCTGTTGTTCAGGAAAATCTCCGGTGTACCAGAGAAGTTTTAGAATAATGAAAAAAGCAATGAAGTAGAAGATGGCTGAAGATACCCTTAAATTACTTTAGATTTGAATCCAAGGTATATTCCAAAGAGCAGACTAAATGGCAAATATACCACTTTACAGGATATAAAGAAGTTTGTAAATATCATTAAAACATTTTCCTGTTCAAAAGGTTTAGTTCAAAATTCTTTAGCATATTTATTTAAGCATCTATTATAACTTAAATACGCAATCAAACTCTCTTTGTCATTGGGGGTGGATATTTTCTTTACTTTGTATTTCAATTTAGTTTCATATAAAATGATATACTTCATATTTTTTTAAAAATCAACTGCATTTTACCACTATTATTTACACTGCATTAAACTTCTTAGTTATGCAATCTACTGCAGAGCTATTAGATATTAAAATTTAGCAATAACAACAGCACTTAGACTTATATATGGCCCCATAGTGCTTTACGGCACTCTCTGAGCAGTTTATAATATGAGCATATTTCCACCAACAATCTGGGTCCTCATTTTGCTAATCTTGGAAAGATGACAGGCTGAGTCAATTTACTTTAGAAATCTCATACATTAAGACATGCATAAAATTAATTTTCTTACCGTCAATATAATAAAGAGTCCTGTTCCACACAGACGCAGCTGTTTATTAAACCGCAATTCTAGGTACTGTAATAAACAAAACACTGTAACATTTGTGTAACTTTGAAAAAACAATTAACATTTTACTGAAGAATTATTACTTCAGAGTTGTTTTAACTCTTCAACCTTGCTTTATTCTGCCAACCTTTGTCATTCTATGCTGTTTACATAAATCTACATTCCTCATCAAGCTTTATTCTATACGTAATTGCTTTGTTGCATCTAATACAAGGTTTCACGATGATGATTATCCAACAAAACTTGTGTGTTGAGTCACACAGAATTCCATTTCATAAACTGAAACAATCACTTCGGGCAGTAGAATCTAGGGGGGCTAATATGACAAGGAAGCAGATTCACTTGCCAGAAGCTGTTCTATGCTCTCTAACTAAACCCATGTTAGCCCTTTTTAAGATGTGCAACTTTTAAGATGTGTTGAATGCCTGCCGATTGGGAGAATTCTAGGAGTTGACATTCACATATCAAGCTGCTGAGCTTGAGAAACTTACTCTAAATTATTTTCCTGCCTGCTGGGATCACCTAGTAATGCAGGGATCTCCAACCTTTGCAACTTTAAGCCTGAAGGACTTCAGCTCCCAGAATTCTCCAGCCAGCAAAGCCTTCAGACTTAAAGTTGCAAAGGTTGGAGATCCCTGTAGTAACTTACACCCCCTCGTTGAAAATGAGCGATGGAGTAGCGAAAACAATATGACAGCAATTGTTTTACGTGCAATTATTAGGAGGTGGATAAAACAATAGTCCGGAGCCAAGAAGAAAGGGGCGAGCGCCTCGCCAGAAAGCAAGTATGAGCGGAGGTAAGGCTGAGCGGTCTCTCCCTCCCTCCCTACCTCGTAGGTGCTGGTGATTTTCAGGCGGTAGAAGACGGGCAGGAAGATCTCCGAGGTTATAACCACCATGCAAGCGTAGGAGATGGCGAAGAGGCTAAACATGCTCCCGAAGCGGTAGATCTCGGCGGGGGTGCCTAGGACCGTCACGGCCGACATGAAGCTGGCCGTTAAGGAGAGCGCCACGGGTAAAGCTGACATGCTGCGGCCGCCCATCAAGAAGGCTTCGCGGCTCCTCTGGCCACCGCCCGCGAAGGCGTAGTACACCCCGATGGCCGCGGAGACAAGCAGCATGAACCCGAAGACCACATAGTCCCAGACGGCGAAGCCTCCGATTGTTCTGCAGGTGATCATAGATATAGGAGCTCCGTGCGCTTCAGCGGCGCTCGGGACCGCCTGGCTCGGCTTCGTCGCTCGGAGCGCGCTTCGACTTGTCGCCAAGCCGGGCAAAACTCGGCGCGCTCTGTTGAGGAGACGTCCGCTTCACGGGCAGCCTGTCCGCTTCGCACAACTCCTGAAAGCGCCGCTGTTCTCCTTCAGGACGAGGCTGCTCCTTTCTGGACGGCTCCCCACGGGCTGGCGCTCGGCCGTTTTGCCTCCTCGTCCCTTGCCCGGCGCCCAACTTAACTTATTGTTGGGTGTTGACTCCTGACGCCTTTCCCACCTGCCGTCTATGACGCGGTTGGAGAGCAAAGTTACTGAGCGAGCTCCTCTGTGGTGCCTTGAGGAGGACGAGGAGGAGGAGGACGAGGCCCTTAATGGACAAGCTCCTTTTTATCCCCTGCTTTAGTACCGGAGTAGTGTCATCATTCCCAGCATCGAAAGGGGAGGGAAAGAGAGAACAGCCCTAACCGGTCCAGACCAGGAAGACTTCCTCAACTGTGGAATACAAGTGGGGACCGGAAGGTGTGGAGTGGCGGAGTCATCCCGGCTCCCGCCCAGCTACTATCTCTTATTATTCTTTCATCCAGATAACGCGTTGTAATGTGACGTCCTGAGAACCAGGGCCAAGTCTTGCCGGTGGATGAAGCATTCCTGCCAGGAATCCATAGCCTCCATTGATTTGTTCATTTAAATCAGAGGTTCCCAAACTTGGCAACTTTAAGACTTGTGGACTTCAATTCCCAGAATTCTCCAGCCAGCATAGCTGGATGATTTGTTCATTTAAATCAGAGGTTCCCAAACTTTAAATCAGAGGTTCCCAAACTTCATTTAAATCAGAGGTTCCCAAACTTAAATGGTCTGACTAATACCATCTTTGGTCTCAAAAGGTGTCCGTTTGTGTGTGTTTGCTGTTTAATCTCTGCTGGTAAATCGATTCCTCCATTCCTTCCTCTTACACCAAGACAGGAATGAATCAATCCTTTCCCCAGTTTCTTTAGAAGAAGGTAGAATATTTGGGAATGGTTTTACACCCACCCAAGCTAATGTTTGCAAGGCAAGACTGATACATTTCTAATCTGATTTGGTTGGCAATATATGAACTGATGAGGTTATAAACTATGTTAAACTGCCCGTACATCATTTAAATTCACTTAATTATGGTTTAGTTAATAAACAATTCTGAGCAATGTTTCAAGAATGATATATGAACTTAAGCTTGATATAGAGTTACTTGACACAGAGTTACCCTGAAGGAACGTGGTGGCTTAGTGGCTAAGACACTGAGCTTGTCGATTAGAAAGGTCAGCAATTTAGAGGTTTGAATCCTTAGCACTGCGTAATGGAGTGAGCTCCTGTTACTTGTCCCAGTTTCTGCCAACTTAGCAGTTCGAAGGCATGTAAAAGTACAAGTAGAAAAAATAGGGACCACCGTTGGTGGGAAGGTAACAGTGTTCTGTGTGCCTTCACGGTTTAGTCATGTCGGCCACATGACCAAGGAAGCGTCTTTGAACAGCACTGGCTCTTTAGCTTTGAAACAGAGATAGGCACTGCCCCCTAGAGTCGGGAACGACTATCACTTTTGCTAGGGAAACCTTTACATTTGCCTTTATTAGAGTTGCCTGCAATTGAATGTAGGGATTGTTTGGTAAGCATAGGCTGCAGATAGCTGAAGACCTTCAACACACATCCCAAATTCCAACTTTGTGGAGGTGCATGTCCTATGTGTTGATTGATTGGGACAACTTCCTGTTCTGTGCTTTGCTATTTGAGTGCCCCCTAGCCAGAAGATTACATTTGCAGAAATATAAATGGAACATCTATGCAACCATCCCAGAATGATACATACATACATTCCTTGAGGAGCAGTGCTGGAGGAATCTGCTTGCTCCTTCACTAAAATGAATTACCTCCAACTTTATGATGTTTGATAGATGTAAACATGGTCTACTAATAAGTAAAATTATATTAAAGCCAAACTGTTTTGTTTAGATCTATGGGGCTGCGTATTTATAAACCTTTACACAATGATCTCTTGAGAAAATTAGTTCTCAAATGATTTAAAGAAAACCCTATTAGAACAGGCCGTTACTAGAACAAGAACAAATAAAAACTGTATTCCCTGCACACAAAATAATCACTTCTGGCTCTTTACATATTGTGGTCAGAAAAAAGTAGGCATAGAAATTTGAACGCTGATTGTCTAAATAAATCTTGCTCTGCATAAAGTCATTGGACGTTTTATGGCAGCTTTACTGCCATAAAAATTGAATTATCACATATCTGAATTCTTGATTGCTCACTTAATTGCTTCCTGAGAATCCTATTAGGAAAAACCTGATGTCACACTGTTTTTGTTGTCATACACTGTGTATACTATTCTTATAATTACCAAGTAAAAGTTACAGCATTTTGTGCTATATATTTCTTTGTTTTTAATGAGTTGGTTTTTAAAATGTATTCAGTAATATATGTAGAAAATTAGTTCTTATGAATATCATCGAAGTTATAATTAGTGTTCAGCTCTGGGAAGCAAAGAGCTGAAATGTCACATCCAGTTTTGTTCAAATCTGCTTAAGCCTTATGGCAAGAGATCAGTTACACCAATTTGAAATTTATCCTTTTAGCTTTCAAACTGTTCCCTTGTTTGTTTAAGGTTTTTAATTTTACAAAAACAGATTGCTAACTATTGGTTAATTTAAATGAAAGAACTGAGAAAGGTGACTGAAAGAGGTGAAAAGGAGGATAATTATAGAGATCAGTTCTCTTAATTCCTTCTGTTGTTAATCTGAGGTTTATGATTGTTCTCAGTTGCCAGCTCTTGATGTCAAACTAGTTCTTGCTTTCTCCTTAAATTATTGCTTTTCTGTGATTACATTAAGACAGTTATAGTCGCTCCCAGTATTGTCTCTATTTAACTTTTCCCCATAACTAAGATTCCTTTATAAAATCAGAAATTAGAATCCAATGTGTTTAAAATAAAAGGAAAGCAATTGTTTATTTGAATAGTCTGGTTCCTTATGATTCCTGATTTTATTGAATTAAAATTTGTTGCTTTACAAAGTTTTTTTTAAATATAAGAAGTCTGTTTGACACATATTACATTTAAAGAGTTGGCCTTAGTACTACGTTGGACTTAGTACTATTATATTTGAAAAAGTTTGCTGATGCTCTTTTTTCTTTTGCTCTTTGCATGTATTTTGACAGCATAAAATGGGGAAGTTTCTGCATTGGAAGGCAATAAAACATGTGTGATAGAAGCTGAAATAAGTTTATTGAACAAAGCAAATGAATGGCAAAATATAATATTAATGGACAAAGTGACAAATATGAAATGTCAACACTTAATAGAGAATAGGATAGAACAGAACAGAATATTAGCCAAGTATAATTGCACATACAAGGAATTTGTCTCTGGTGCATAAGCTCAATATAGGAAACGACCAGACTGAGCCTGAGGGAGGGGTCAAGTGTGTCATCAGGCATGAGTCCCTGCACAATCACAAGATATCTGAGTCCAACCCACTTTTAATTTCTTTGACTCTTATATACCGCCATTTTGCTTTGACTGCTAATAGCTGAGAATCAGTAGAAAGCTTAACCTTGCAATAAATGTTTATACTCACTAAAACTCCCTGAATCTACTGATTTCCACAGTGCTTGACCCTCTTAGTATACAGGTAAACCCTGGTTATTAGTATTCCCTAAGCGATCCCCCCCCCCGGCCTGGCGGAAGCTCCATTTCGGCCTGCAACAGGCTGGGGGAGGCCTGTGGAGGCCCGAATGGACCTGCACAGGGCACATGTGGCTCAGAGGCTGGAGAGGAGACTGCTTGCTAGATCTTAATAAGGTAAGTGACCTAATACAGCAGGTTGTGGGGGAAGCAATTGTGGGAAATATGAAGTATTTCAGTGGGTCAGTGGAGGCTTAAGCAGGTGGCATGTTTCATCAGTACCCCCCCCCCATGTTCTTCCCCACCCTGAAATACCTCATGTACTTACTGAGCTTCACATTTGATTAGCATATGCATGGGCAAAAGGAGGGCGTGATCTTGTTCAAGGTATGAGATTCACTACCACAAATCCTTGGGCTATGAATGGAATGGAAAGGCTCCATTACATTTGTAACTTGAGGACTTTCTGTACCAGTAGTGAAATCTAATTTTTTTGCCCATCGTATTCTGTGGTCGTGGCTTGGTGGGTGGGTGTCATGTGACTGGGCGGGCATGGTGAACAATTGTTCACTTTTTAAAGCATTTTCTGCTGCCTATTCACCTGAACCAGCAGGGGAAAAAATCCTTTAAAAGTGTGTGTGTGTGGGGGGGGGGGGGGACAGTTTCTGACAATTGCATGGCTCACAGCTGATCCGTGCGATTGTCGGAAGCTCTTTTTTAAACTTTTTAAAGCATTTTTTTCCTGCCTATTCGCCTGAACAGGCAGGGAAAAAATACTTTAAAAAGTGGGGGGATAGCTTCCCACGATCATGTAGCTCATAGCTGAGCCATGCGATCCTTGGAAGCTTTTTTTTACTACCAGTTCGCAAAACCAGGGACAATCGTCCCTACCGGTTTGGACGAACTGGGCTGAACCGGGAGGATTTCACCCCTGATCTGTACATACAAACAAGATAATACAATCACTGTATATAGAAACATTCAAATATGTACATACAAGTAACAAATGTACATACAAACAAAAAGATAAGATAAAATACCAATAGGAGAAGGCAGATAACAACAATAATAATAATAATAGTAATTTCAACAAAATTGCATAAACTAAGTACAAAGCCAGACAAAACCAAGTTGCTAAATTAATCCACTGTAAAAAATATGACTTACCTGTATCCAAAAAGTCATGGAAGCACAAATATTTACCGAAAACAAGAAAGTGAAGACTTCATGGGACTTTTGAATACAGGTGGATCATCATTTGGAACACAACACAACAGATATCATAGTTGTAGAGGGCTGAAGTGTACAGTTTATTGACATCACTGTACCTGGAGAGGCCAGAGTCGAAGAAAAAGAACTAGAAAAAAAATCACAAAATATTGCGACCGGATCATCGAAACTACACAGCTATGGATGAAACATGTAACAGTGTTACCCATTTCTCATCGGGGCATTTGGTACCATGTCCAAGAATTTTACAAAACACATAAAGAAGTTGCAGCTTACGGCAATAATACCAGAGTGGAACTGCAAAAAACTGCGCTACTAGGAACATCACTTATTTTAAGAAGATACTTGGTTGATACCTAGGATGCTGGCAGCAACTCATATCAACCATTAGCACCAGTCAATGATATTTATGACACATCTTTAAATTTCCAGTTGACTGAGTTCCATGAATAAAAAAATAATAATATATGTAATATATAATATAGCTATATCATATGGGTAAATATCCTTAGTCATTAGGCAGTATTGTGGTAACTAGGTGTTCAGCAGAGTGCTGGCACGAGTTGTTCTTTGTGTCAAGTTGTTTTGGTAGGCTGTAGAGGCATTCTAAGGGGAGACGTTTAAGCACTTTGTGTCCAGGATATGAGGGGTCTGTAGTTATTTTCTCAGCCCTCTTTCTGACCCATGCATGACATTTTCCCTTGCTGCTTTCTATCTGTCAGAAATGGAAGGCAGGCTGGTTGCAATTGTTCTTCCTGCAGTCCTAACTATCTGTTGAAGTCTGTACCTGTGCTGTTTGGTTGCTGTGCCAAACCAGTCACAGAAATACAAATGACAGACTAAATCAGTAGTAGTCAACCTGGTCCCTACAGCCCACTAGTGGGTGTTCCAGCTTTCATGGTGAGCAGTAGGGGTTTTGTCCAATACTAAAGCACTTTCCTTTTTTTAATTTAATTGACTTCCCTACTTTATAAATCACCATTACTGTGCAACTGGTGGGAGGTTAGAAAATTTTACTACTAGGAGAGATACAAAAGTGGGCGGTAGGTATAAAAAGGTTGACTATCCCTGGACTAAATAATTCCTTTATATAATTGTATCTACAGCTACTGAGACAGTCTGAAATTTCTGAGTTGATGCAGGAAGAAAATTCTTTATTATGCCTTTTTAATGATGGTTCTAATATTACTGTAGGTATTGATTTCAAATCCTGGGAGATTATATAACTCAGAAACCTGAAGCTTTCTACTGTTGATACTATATTTCCCAATATTGTTAAGAGGTGGTAGAATAGGAAGGCTCCTCCTAAAATCCACTTTCATCTCTACAATTTTAAGTGTGTTCAGCTCCAGATTATTACAACTGCACCACAGGGCCAATTGTTCAACCTCCCATCTATATGCAGACTCATCACCATCTCAAATGAGACCAAAGACCTCTACAAACTTCAATATTTTAACCGAGGGATAGTTTGAGATGTCATCTCTGATATATAGAGAAAAGTGTAATAGAGAGATAGAGAGCACACAGCTGGGGGTGGGGGTATGGGGTGGGGGGTGGGGGTATTGGGTGGGGGGGTAATTGAACAGATATTCAATATGATTTTACCTAGCTTTGTTGATCAGGATTTTGATAATTCTGATAATGGGTCAAAAAGTTCTTATGTTGAAATGGCAGAATTAAAGGTCAGGTCTTACTGTCCTTTAGAGCTGCAGAAAGTTCCATAATTACCGATAGTCTCCTCATGGTGCCATCAGCTAAACAATGTCGACTGGCGACACCCAGGGGGAGAGCCTTCTCCGTGGGAGCACCTGTCCTCTGGAATGAATTGCCCCCGGAGTTACGAATTATCCCTGACCTACTCACCTTCCGCCATGCTCTTAAAACTTTTCTTATTCAACAAGCCAGGCTGGTGTAAATACAAATGTTATTAATCTTAATTGGGTTTGTTGATTTTTAACTTTTATTATGGGCCAAATTATTTAATATGTTTTAAAATTGTTTTAACTTTTGTATATCTGTGTTTTATTTTGGCTGTACACCGCCTGAGTCCTTCGGGAGTAGGGCGGTATAAAAATATAATAAAATAAAATAAATAAAATTAACCATAAGCCTGTGGGTTAAACATGTATTTCAAACAGCAAAAGGCATACATGAGTATTTTTATAACTTCTATACCTTACCCACTGTATACTGATTTCCTCTTATGTAGCCAAGTAAAAATAAGAAACTGCATTCAGGGTTCTTCTAATTTACAGGAGGACCCACCTTTGTTCAGCTGAATAAATGTGCTTTTGTTTTAAGAAAGCTAACCTGGACTCCTACTCTTTGTTCGCACCAAGCCACACCTGATTCCTGCCTGACATTTTCCCTTGCTGCTTTCTATCTGTCAGAAAGCTTATAATCCACCTGCAATTGTGCACAGGCACAGCTAGCTGAGTTAGTTTACAGTGGAGGAATGCCAAGCTGAAGTCTACAACAAGGGCCCTTGCATAGGTCAATGAGGATTCAAAATGTTGCAAGATGTAATGTAGCACCATATTAATAGCATCATCTGCTGATCTATTTGCACAGGTCAACTGCAAGGGGTCCAGCAGCTGATCCATTATGGTTTTCAGGTGGGCCAACACTAACCTGTCAAAGGTTTTCATAACTGTAGATGCCAGAGTAACTGGCCTCTGTAACAGAGGCAACTGCAGAAGGAAATGAGAAGCTTAGAGACTTTCTTTAAAATCTGATACCTGACTAAGTCATTTTATGAGCCAATCAGACGCGACTGGCAGTTACAGACTGTTACAGGCTGTTACCGTGGCTCTAGGGAGAAGAGTGGAAGACCTGCGGCCAGTCGTAAGTCGAGGACCGGTCGCAAGTCGAGGACTCAACAGTGTAAGAACAGGGGAACATAGAGGAAAATGGGGCACACCGTCCTTAATAGATCCCCTCCAGTGTATTAATTATGGTGGCACAATGGTTAGAATGGCAGGCTTGTGGTGGTGCAGGGGTTAGAATGCAGGTTAACTCTGGCCACTACCAGGAGTTCAATCCTGACTGGCTCAAGATTGACTCAGTCTTCCATTCTTCCAAGGTTGGTAAAATGAGGAGTCAGATTGTTGGAGGCAATATGCTGACATTGTAAACTTCTCGGAGAGTACTGTAAAGCACTGTAGAGCAGCATATAAGTCTGTGCTATTCCTAATTAGACAATTATCTAATTACTCCTATGGTTTTATTAGTTCCACTTTTAATCAAGTACTTCCTTTTTTTCTCTGTGCACTGACTCAAGTTCCTCCCACTTAATTTGATGAAGTATTCACAGATGACAGTGACTGAGCATCTTGCAAGCTAATTTCGAATAGCTAAGTTTAAAAAGATGGGATTTTATGATGGGAAAACAAATACACACCATTCAATGGGACTCCTTTCCCTATTTTCCCAAAGGCCCTAAGGCAGGGCTGTCAAACGTATGGCCCACAGGCCAGATGCATCACACCCAGTTTAACAAAGGGGAAAAAAGTCATGTAATGCTCCCATGACGACAGGAGTTTGACATCCCTGCCCTAAGGTAATAAAGCAGCTAGACTCTTTCAGTGATTTATGAATACAGTGTTCTGCTAATTGCCAAGCTACTGTATTTTTCAGATAAGAGGCACTGGAGTATAAGACGTACCAAGATTTTGAAGAGATAATTTCTTTAAAAAAGTTTTTGCCCTCCCTGGGACCACTGTGCAGGCTTCCCAATCCCTCTGCATGAAAACAGGGCATGAAGAGAGTTTGGGAGGCCTGCAAAGTGCTCTTGCGGGCTGGGGAGGGCAAAAATGCAACACATGGGGAATTTGGGAGGCGAAAAAAGGGCTGGTTTTTCACGAAAAAGGGCCCATTTTTCACAAAACCAGAGTGTGCAGAGGGTTTGGAAGACCTGTAGAATGCTCCTGTTGGCTGGGGAGGGCAAAAACAAGCAAAAACCAGGCCCTTTTTCGCTCGTTTTTGCCCTTCCCAGTCCCCCAGAGCACTCTATGGGCCTCCCAAACCCTCTGTGTCCATTTTTTGCAAAATGGACACACGGATTTTGAAGGCCAAAAATGATGTATTCAGTGTATACTAAATACACCCAGATTTTCACCCTTTTTTTTTGGGGGGGGGGAGGTGTATCTTATACTCCGAAAAATACGGTATATTGAAAAAGGACATATTTTGCCCTCATTTGTGATCATGGTTCCTTTTGGACTTCTAAGATCTGTTTTGTACAGTTTCTTTTCTGGTTCTCAAAGTTTGATATGTCAACTATCCGATAAGATGTTGATATGCTTCTCTCACTTTCTAATAATGGTTTCTTAAGCTCTATTTCACAGATACTGGCTCTAAGTTACTTGTGGCCTTTTTTTTTTTTAAAGGTCCATTGTGTGGAATTTATTGGCTTGTAAATGTTTTATTGTTATACTGAACTTATGTAAAGAAGTACCAAAAAAAAATCACATAATTATACTTCCTACTTTTACAGAATTGAGGAATTTTCTTCTAGCAGTACCGTATAGTTACCGAAAAGCATGCTAATGGTGAATGCCTCTGCTTATAAAGCATGCCTCTGCTTGTCTTGGTGTCACAAAAATGGCAGGTTTAGTTTGACAAACTGTACATTGTTTATCTTCTCCTACCTACACCAACATTCCATGCTTTACTTAAACTCATTGAAATCATAAATTTGTCAGGTATCCAGATGCCAAATACATTAATTTCTTGTATTGTGAGAAAGTCTAATACATTGTCTAATACATTATAGTCCTTCCTTAGGCACAGAAGCTGAGTAGATGACTTTGAGTCAGTAGCTCTTCCTCAGCTCAGCCCAACCCAACAAAGTTTTTGTAAGGAGGAGGGATAGAACATTATATCCACTTCCTTGAGTTGTACAAAAGAAAGGTGAATAGAAGTGGGATATATAAGCTAATAAATAAATAAAATATGCAAATATGCACACACATAATCTTTATCTAAATACTTCCTTGCCAGTATACAACTTTCTTTCAGAGTGGGAGTCAACCTGCCTTTGTTCCCAAGATCAAGGCTTAATTATAGCTTTAATTACTGTAAATCTATTAAATTGTATTACATTTTTCAGTATTATCTTAGAAATGCACTTGCAAAAACCACAGCAACTCCAGCCAGCCCTAAACCCATCACTTACAGCAGGCATGTCCAAAGTCCGGCCCGGGGGCCATTTGCGGCCCGGGGGCCGGTTTAATACGGCCCTCCAACAGCCCTCCCTGCTCTGTGTAAATGTGGCCCTCCCTTCCTCCCTCTGTCTCTGGGGCTGTGTGGCTGGGAGGGAGGTGGACGGAGGTTACGGACGCCTCCTCCCGCAGCGGGCGAGGGAGCAGGCGGGGTGAGCATCCAAGGCTACCGTCATCTTAAGCACCACCGAGGCTGTCGCCCGGCAGGGGCGTCAGGCAAGGAAGCCGGTTGCGCCTCCATCGCTGCACGTTCTGGGGCTACGAAGCTGGGAGGGAGGTGAACGCGCGACCCCAGAACGTCCGCTTGGTGCCTGCCCGAGGGAGCCGTGATGGAGATGCTCTGGGGCCGCGCGTTCACCTCCCTCCCAGCCACGCAGCCCCAGAACGTGCAGCTCCCGCCGCACAAGGTCGCCCGGCAGGGGCGTCAGGCAAGGAAGACGGACACGCGGCCTCAGAACGTAAGCCGTGGTGCCTGCCGGAGGGAGCCGGCTTCCCTGCCTGACGCCCCTGCCGGGCGACAGCCTCGGTGGTGCTTAAGATGACGGTAGCCTTGGGTGCTCACCCCGCCTGCCCCCTCGCCCACTGCGGGAGGAGGCGTCCGTAACCTCCATCCACCTCCCTCCCAGCCACACAGCCCCAGAGACAGAGGGAGGAAGGGAGGGCCACAGATAGAGAATGACACAGGGATTGAATCGGAGACAGACGGGGAAAGAGGGAGAGACAGACATACAGACAGACACACACACAGAGTGACAGAGAGAAAGAGACAAAGAGAAAGAGAGAAAGAAAGAAAGAAAGAGAAAGAAAGAGACAGAAAGAGAGACAGAAAGAAAGAGAAAAAGAGAGAAAGAAAGAGAGAGAGAGAAAAAGGGAAAGAAAGAGCGAAAGAGAGAGAGAGAGAAAGAAAGAGAAAGAAAGAGACAGAAAGAGAGACAGAAAGAAAGAGAAAAAGAGAGAAAGAAAGAGAGAGAGAGAAAAAGGAAAAGAAAGAAAGAGAGAGAGAGAGAGAGAAAGAAAGACAGAAAGAAAGAGAAAGAGAGAGAAAGAAAGAGAGAAAGAGAGAGAAATGGAGAGAGAGAGAGAGAGAGAGGAAGAAAGAGAGAGAAAGAGCGTGAGAAAGGGAGACAGAAAGAAAGAGAAAAAGAGAGAGAAAGAGTGAGAGAAATGGAGAGAGAGAGAGGAAGAAAGAGAGAGAGAAAAAGGGAAAGAGAGCGAGAGAGAGAGAGAGAAAGAGAGACAGAAAGAAAGAGAAAAAGAGAGAGAAAGAGAGAGAGAAATGGAGAGAGAGAGAGGAAGAAAGAGAAAGAGAGAAAGAGGTAGGTAAGTTTTTTTTAAATTTATTTTCAATACATTGTGAAAACTCAACTGTCAGTTGATCTTAATGTTATGAAATGAAAAGTATGTCATTTGCAATTAACTTGGCATAAAATAATTTATTTGCATTTAATTGTAATGGTTCAAAGAATGTTCGGAAAAATGTTCGGCCCTCCACCATGTTCACTTCATCCAATCTGGCCCTCTTTGAAAAAAGTTTGGACACCACTGACTTACAGCTATCGCACTATCAATAGTACAAGATTCCCATTATAGTGTTTCATCGTTTGTCCAATTATTTATTTCTATTAGACTGGGCTCCCAAGGACCTCCTATCTATGGATCTATTTCAGGATCCACCCACCAGTCACTTGGTTTTATCTTAATAGATTCGGTTCCGCTCTTTCCTTGATTTCCCAAGCGCGTTCTCTCGCAGCCGAGCAATGCTCACGGACACCGTCCTCTACAGCAGGGGTCAACCTTTGCAACGTTAAGTCTGAAGGACTTCAGTTTCTGGATTCTTTGAGAAAAGGTCTAAAGAGCAAGACTGAGGTGAAGAGCTTAACATTCCTGGGCTTTGTCTTATAAAAATCAGGATGAATTGAAAATCTGTGTCTGCAGACCTTGTAATTCTCACTTTTATTAAAAGAAAAGTCATTTGGAGCAGGGGTCTCCAACCTTTGCAACTTTAAATCTGAAGGACTTCAGCTCCCAGAGAATTCTGGGAGCTGAAGTCCTTCAGACTTAAAGTTGCAAAGGTTGGAGACCCCTGCTCTACAGAAGTATTAGTTATAGGGACAAAAAATTAGGAGTCTAGTAATGCTTTTTTCAACTGGCAAATATTATTAAAATTATTAAAAGGCACAAGCTCCTTCGGATTATCTGTCAGAGACCCAGAAAGATTTGTAAAACGACAGCACCGCGCCGAGTTTTTCCTTCCCCTTTTCTGTTTTCCGGCTTCCGTGTCACGTGACAGCCGTATCCCAGAATCCCTCACTCAAGATGGCAGCCTCCTGGAGCTGAAGAGACACATGTTTTGTACGGGTGTCCGACTGAATACATCGGGTTTTTTTTGGTTTTTTTTACAAGATCTCTTGCTTAGTTTTACCGCCATCGTCTCCCAAAGTAGCTTTTTTTTGGTTTAAATTTTCGAACACATGAAGACCAAATCGTCAGCTCATAAGAGTGAGAACACGCATCGGGTGAGACACGGGTTTTCAGATCAGTTTAATATTTGACCGCAAAGGAGAATGAATGCAAGGCGTTGCTGTTAATTTAATCCTGAGTACGTTATTGAGTTAGCCCTGAAATGGTGACATCTATTATCATATTAGAATTATGAAATTAATAGACGTCTTTAGTGATGCTAAAGACTAGCCACATCGTTACTTTGCGAGTGAAAATAATACCCATTCTGGTTGCCCATCCAATAGCATATACACTATAATAATGTTTAGCTTAAGAGAGGAATCGTGTACAAGTAGGTGAACTGAGCAGATTCGTTCAGACAGAACAATTTACAGTACTAGATTGGGAAGACTCCTATTTGGGGACTGGAGCAAGTTTTTTAGGCTTACAGCATACTCTTACTATAAATTATTATCCAGAATGTGGAACATGTGGTTAAGTACAACAAAGGAGCAATTCACATTGACATATGTGTCAGTATCAGGGGATTATAGTGTTTGTATAGGCCATGTGTTTTCAAGCATCATGCCATTATAAGAAAATTATTTTAAAGATGTAACGGCATCAGATTTGACCCAAATGACAAAGTATTTTTTTTAACAATGTGATTTCATGAATTACTGATATTCAGCCAGAGTATCTTTTGTGTTCTTCTTGTAGTTCCTCACTTTTTCAGAACGTTTAAGCAATGTAAACATTGACATTATACATCGCATTGATAGAACAGGAAGCTATGCAGAGGTAAGACCAAAGTCTTAAAGTCATATTTTTGTGATAATATTGCCATATATCATATTCCTTAGTGACAAGAACAGTTCTCTGTCTTCTTTTGTTTGCTTGCTAAAATAGCTGTACTTTAGGATTCTTTCATCTCAGCTGATACCATTGTCCTCTCTCTCTCCAAGTTTGGTAACAAGATTACTATCCCTTTTTGGTATGTTCTTATATTATTCCCATGATGCAATTAGCTGCCATGAGTGCCATTGTTAATAGAAAGTTTGAGGTATATATTAAAGAAGTTCTGTAGCTCCACTGTACAGAAGAGGAACTATGGCAGAAACACATATGGATCACATTTTACCACATCTCAAATTATGTGTGTGTGTCCAATGTATAATGTATATTGTATAATGTATAATGTATAATGTATAATACAATGTATAATGTCAATGTACACACACACATGCATATAATAATATATATAACCCCGGGGGGGGGGGAGTCAATGTACACAAATATCCTTTTTTACTTGACATATGTATATCAACTTCCATGCTGAAATTATAGTATCATGAAAGAACTGTCATGGAAATGTACCTTGAATTGAGAAAATTTATTAAATGGATTCTCATTATTTACTCTTAAATGCTATGATAAACACTATTGTTTTCAGTTCAGTAATTATAATATAGATACAGACCCTATTTTAGACATATCTGCAACATGGCGAACATCTTGCCCCTGTGGATGGGGCGCGCAACTTGGGTGTCCTCCTAGATGCCCGGCTGTCCATGGAAGATCAAGTGACAGCCGTGGCTAGGAGGGCGTTTTACCAGGTTCGCCTGGTTTGCCAGTTGCGCCCCCTATTGGATCGGGACGCCCTTCGATCAGTCACTCATGCTCTCGTGACATCCCGACTGGACTATTGCAACTCTCTCTACATGGGGCTTCCCTTGAGGTGCACCCGGAGACTTCAGATGGTCCAGAACGCAGCCGCGCGGGCAATTCTGGGAACCTCCAGGTTTACCCATATAACACCGCTCCTGCGCGAGCTGCACTGGCTGCCTGTCGTCTTCTGGGTGCGCTTCAAGGTATTAGTTATCATCTTTAAAGCGCTCCATGGCTCGGGACCTAGCTATCTGCGGGATCGGATCCTGCCTCACACATCCTCACGGCCGATCCGCTCCCACAGAGGGACTTCTCCGGGTGCCGTCCACTAGACTTTGTCAGCGGGCGACGCCCAGGGGAAGGGCTCTCTCTGTGGCGGGCCCAGCCCTCTGGAATGACCTTCCCCCCGACATTAGAACGACCACGGACTTCCGCTCCTTCCGTCTGAAATTAAAAACATATCTTTTCTGCTTGGCCGGCCTAGGTTAGTCTCTCTCTATGGGGTTTTAGCTGTTTAAGTGGGAATTTTAGTATGTAAATGGGTATTTTAGCACAGGTATCGTTTAATTTGTTTTTAATATGTCTGTATATTTATTGTATATTTATTGTTTTAGTTTCCCTGTGCACCGCTCCAAGTCCCTATGGGGAGAGGGAGCGGTCAAGAAATTAAATTATTATTATTATTATTATTATTATTATTATTATTATTATTATTATTATTATTATTATTATTATTATGTCAAAATCAGCTTCTGAATACGATTGCTTAGTTTTAAAAAAAAGAAACAAATTATTAAAAACTCAAGGAAAATTTACATACATATTCCATTATCTTATATAATGCTGACATGATTATGATTTCATGTAGTGTAATGAAGATCTGGCTGTAAAATATTTCTATTAATTTCAGTGACAATTTATATTAACTGTAGAAAGTCTCTTCCTAATGTTTCTATTTTTCTCTACCCGTTTCTTCTCACTCTTTCTTTCTTGGCAGTAAAACAGTGAAAACAAGCAATAGAAGGGAATTAATATCTTACTGTAACAAAAATTGGCACTTGGCTTCCTACTGTCAAATCATTACTATTGGATTATAAGATATTGCCATAGTCATTGATTCATTAGGATTTTCAGTTCTTTTTGTAATTCATTGGCAAATCATTTCAAATTATATATGCAATAGAATAACCACTGGAATATTTCAGGGTTTTTGTGTTATATATCACAAGATATTGATCTACCATAGAAAAGATAGTTTGTATGCCTTATTCTTTGAAAAATAATACGTATGTCTACTGATTAATGTATATGCTTGATTTTGGTAGGAGGTTGAGACCTATTTTCATGAAGGACTTGAGAAATGGAGAGAGCTGAATCTGACATGGCATTTTGGTATAGTCTTTTTTCCCAAAAATATTTTTTATAATGCATTTCACTCAGAAATCCAAGTACTAATAAAAAATTCAGAACTACATGGTTACTTTCTCCCATTGTTTCTGCTACTTTCAGTTTTTAAACTAAGTCGTCAGTTTTTAGTTAGCATCAAGTCAAAAATAGTTTTTTTCTGTGCCTTCCTCCTCCCTCTATAAAAACAGAGTTGTCTTGTAAGATAGCCAGGAATTTTCTGGAAATATTATGTTTGACTACATTACAAGTAATTTCCATATTATCCACATCTCCCCTTATATTGGATGGACAGTAATATACCAAAAGTACTATTAATGTACTTTGTTGGTTCCTAGACTTAATTTAACCCTAGAACTTGCTACAACATTGCTTAATTCATTCATTTAGATTGTTGTGCAAGAGTGGATATTTTTAAAATGCAATGCAGCTTCTCACTTTCTAATACTTTTTTTCCTTAATGAAGTCATTGCATTCAACTCATTCTGGTCATGGGATTCATTTCATCAGGTTGTTGTATCAAATAAACCATATTTTCCTGTATGTGTAAAAGATTAAAGATCAAACTATATGCAGAGTTTTATCATTAGACTAAATAGATAGATATTGTGTAGAAGTAGCTTCCAAAACAATGTGTTTCTTTGTCTGTAAATTGAAAAATATCTAAATAACTGAAACATTGCTTGTTAGTGACACAATGCAAATATAAACCACAATTGAGAGAAAGAGAAAAAGAGAAAGAGAGAGTGAGAGTTATAATTACTTATTTTTAATTTTTTACATTGGAAGATTTCTGATATGTTCTGTATAAGGGTAGGAAGAATGAAAAAGTTACCTTTGTTAATTCATCTTGACTCATTCCCCTTGAGTGTATATAATTAGAGCTTTAGCCCTTAGTCCCTTAGCCCTGACAAAAAAGTACCATCCTTTGATTTGTAACTGTTACTAATTACTTTGTTTTCTCAGTTTTTCCCCTAACGTTTTTATATAAATTTTTTTTTACATAGTGACATTCTACAGACAGGTAGTCAACAAATGCCAGTCTTTCAATCAAATAGTATACTATCAGAATAACATTGTAAACAGCTTGAAAACCCACCTGCAAGTTAAAAACAGCCTTGCATTTCAACCCCTTTTGGAGTAAGTATACGTTGTCATTGGACATACATTTTCATCATAGACACAAGACTAGAATGCGGGTATTTTTATCTGTAACTAAAAAGAGAATGATTCTATGGTTCTGAATGCCTTTAATTTTTTTAATCCTAATGATTGTTTCTGTTGCTTTATTTACAACACTTTGATTGGGTTCACACAATGCATTAACCTATAATGTGATCTCTTTACTTTTGGTTTAAGAATATGAGGTAAAATAAATTACAGTGCAATGTGTGACCAGTCTGTATAAATCACATAATTCACATAGGCCTATACATCACATATAATTGAAAACCATAGTTTTGTAGCTGAACATATTGTGCAAGCCTATCCCTTTAAGGGGTACTCAGTTAAACAAACTATAGCTTAATACAGCATGCAAACCAAGTCATAATTCTGCTATGTGTTTTTCAATCTAGTTTGGTGGTACAGCTGGCCCGTGATCTTCAGACAGATTTTTATCCACATTTTCAAGATTTTTTTCTCTGCATTACAAGTCTGTTAGAAACTCAGGACACAGAGTTGTTAGAATGGGCCTTTACATCACTTTCCTACCTTTACAAATACTTATGGAGGCTTATGGTGAAGGACATGACCAACATTTATGGGTAAGCATTTTGATCAAAAATACTATAGAGGATTTTAGTATACAAGTTTTATTAACTCCCATCATTTGAGTGCTAATCCTTAATTTTACTGACCATGCAAAATATATGCTATATACCTAACTAATAGTAATATATATGTTAGTCTACCCTAAGCTTAAGATGTACCCAAATAATTATTGTAACATTAATTTTAGCCAAAGTCCTTAATGAACTAGAACCCTAACTTTATAACTCAATGTGACTCTAGCTTTTAGAAGAAAATCTCAACCATAAGGTATATCAGATATTGTCATTAATCTTAAATATGTCTCCTAATTCTTATGACATTAATTTTAACTGAAGACCTTAGTGTACTAGAACCTTTCTGTTACATTCTGGTGTGTGTGTGTGTGTGTGTGTGTGTGTGTGTGTGTGTGTGTGTGTGTGTGTGTGTGTGTGTGAAGGAGTTGATAGGAATATATTTTTCTTTAATCTAATCACCCCACTCCTGTGCTTTCATGGAACTACTTAGGAACAACCATTGCAATTTGTGTCCCCAGTTTCTTCTGTACCTACGTAAACGTTGTCAATTTTTTCCCATTCTTATGAGCTATCTTACCTTGGTGTATGTGTTCTGTTTATACATGTAACAAAATATGTCCTATCCTGAATTAGATTGATGAGTCTGCAAAATCGCTTGACCTGGCTACTTTTTCATTTTTCATGAACACATTGTGTTTACAGATTGTACAGCACCCTTCTGGCTCATCGCAAACAGCACATCAGAAACTTTGCAGCAGAAAGCTTCACCTTCCTGATGAGGAAGGTAGGTGTTGTGATGGACAGAGGGAGCAGTACTGGGAAGAATGAATGGGAAAAGGATAGTTTCCCTTGAGATCAGTTGGCCATGGTATTTAAGTCAATGAAAACAATTGCCAGGGATCCCTTTGGCACTGGTGTCTAGTTCTGTTTCATGAAGAGCATATGCTCTACCATGAATGATCATCTCTTCTTAATAATGCATGTTAGAAGCTGGTGACATTTGTAAGGACCTTACAGATTTCTACATATATTACTGAATAAACCAACTCACTAAAAACAAAGGAATATAACACAGAAGGCTATAACTTTTACTGGGTAATCATGCAACACTAACAATGATAATAATATACACATAGTATGACCAAAAAAAAAGAAATCAGCTTTATCATGGCAGGATTCTCACAATTAGGCAATCAAGAATCCAGAAATGTAGTATGTTCTTATGGCTGTAAAGCTAAGAAGCTACAACAATAGAATTACAGTGATACAGCTTTTATCAGAAAGATTTATTTATGTAAACAGTATTCAAATTTCTATGCCTCCTTTTTTTCTGACCACAATATGTAAAGAGCAGAAGGAATTATTTTGTGTGTAGGAGATAAGTTTTATTTGTCTTTGTTCTAGTAACGGCCTGTTACTGGAACTATTCATATTTTGTTACTGTAAGCGATTGTGGATTCTTTATCTACTTTTTCTACCAAATAATCAAACATTATTTGGTAAAGTGTGGCTAATGTGATTTGAGTTGACACACCAGATCAGCTAACTTTCCCACATGCACATTTCTGCAGCATGATTATCATGAGGGCTTAGAACAAGAGTAGCTTTATTTAAAATGTTGCTGAATAGCTGGCCACTTACCTTTTTTTCTCTTCCCATCAGGGACTACATTGCAAAGAAAACATGAGTTAGTTATTCTGTTTGATCTACTTGATAGGTTGTTGAAATCCCAAATTGGTCTGAAATCCTGAGGGAAAAAATGAGATACCTAATAAAACAACCAATGAAATCTTTTTCATTATGAAATGAAAGAATTTTATTGAAAATAAAATAATTATTTTATTAATGTGTTGACATAAACTAACTCATGGTAGTTTAAAGCAGGGGTCTCCAACCTTTGCAACTTTAAGCCTGAAGGACTTCAGCTCTCAGACTTCTCCAGCCAGCTGAAATTCTGGGAGCTGAAATCCTTCAGACTTAAAGTTGCAAAGGTTGGAGACCCCTGGCTTAAAGTGTAATTAAAACCAAATAACAGTAAAATTCAATTAAAATATTAAATAAATAAAATTGCAAACAATAATATTAATAGGACAGTAAAATGTTGATAAAAATAAACGATAATAATAATAATAATTTAATAATAATTTTAATATTTCTAAACCGCACCCTCTCCCCACAGGGACTCGGGGCGGTGCACAGGCAAAGTAAAAACAATAAATACATACAAACATTTCATTAAAAATAAATTAAATCTAAACCTGCGCTAAAATTCCCCATTAAAACTTAGCTATATTATAAAACTTCCCAATAAAACCCCAAAGACAGAGAGACTATCCTAGGCCGGCCAGACAGAAGAAATGAGTTTTTAATTTAAGACGGAAGGAGCGGAGGTCCGTGGTCGTCCTGATGTCGGGGGGAAGGTCGTTCCAGAGGGCCGGGCCCGCCACAGAGAGAGCCCTTCCCCTGGGCGTCGCCCGCTGACAAAGTCTAGTGGACGTCACCCGGAGAAGTCCCTCTCTGTGGGAGCGAATCGGCCGTGAGGATGTATGAGGCAGGATCCGATCCCGCAGATAGCTAGGTCCCGAGCCATGGAGCGCTTTAAAGATGATAATCAACACCTTGAAGCGCACCCGGAAGATGACAGGTAGCCAGTGCAGCTCGCGCAAGAGCGGTGTTACATGGGTAAACCTAGCGGTTTCCATAATTGCTCGCGCGGCTGCATTCTGGACTAGCTGAAGTCTCCGGGTGCACTTCAAGGGGAGCCCCATGTAGAGAGAGTTACAATAGTCCAGTCGGGATGTCACGAGCGCATGAGTGACTGTGCGAAGGGCGTCCCGATCCAATAGGGGGCGCAATTGGCGAACCAGGCGAACCTGGTAAAACGCCCTCCTGGCCACGGCTGTCACTTGGTCTTCCATGGACAGCCGGGCATCCAGGAAGACACCCAAATTGCGCGCCCCATCCACAGGGGCAAGATGTTCGTCCCCTATGGCCAGCGATGGAGTGAGCTGGTTGAATCGGGCAGCCGGAAACCACAGCCACTCGGTCTTGGTCGGGTTGAGCCTGAGTCCGTTACTTCCCATCCAGACCCGCACGGCTTCCAGGCACTGGCACATCACCGCTACGGCATCGTTGGGGTGGTTTGGGGTAGAAATATACAGCTGAGTATCGTCAGCGTATAGATGGTACTCTACCCCAAAGCCACGGATGATCTCACCCAGCGGCTTCATGTATGTCAGGCAGCCAATAATAAGGGCTCTTTCCATAATAGTAATATTACAGACTATGGTGTTCACCCACCTACTATTTCCAATTAAGTTTAAGTAACATGGAACAGCACTACAGTGTTGAGAGTTTCAGGTTGAGAAGTCAGAGTATCACTGGGAATTAACTGAATTTTGAATATAATAGTAGAACACTACATTTTCATTCTTCAATTTTGTCTCACAGGTTTCTGACAAAAATGCCCTTTTAAACCTTATGTTCCTTGATTTGGGAGAGCATCCAGAGAAAGTGGAAGGTGTGGGACAATTAATTTTTGAGATGTGCAAAGGGGTTAGAAACATGTTCCATTCCTGTGCAGAAAAGGTAAATAATTCTTGGTGAATGAAACAAATAAAGCCTAATTTATAGAAGAACTATAATCATGATCACACCATGTCTGGCTATAAGCTGAGGACATATACTGATCCAAAATCTATTTTCATGAGAACGGGCCCGTTTTTTGTAAAAAAAAAAAAAAAAAAAAAAAAAAAAAAAAGGGCATGGATACCACTTAGGAAGCTTATAGAGTGCTCCTGGGGGCGGCGGGGGGGTGGTGGTGGTTTAAAATTGAGCAAAAAATGGGCTGTTTTTTGTTCATTTCTGCCCTCCCCAGCCCCCAGGACCTCTCTAAAAGCTTCCTAAGGGCTCTACGGCCATTTTGGTGAAGGGGCGGGGTTTTGGGAGGCAAAAAATGCTGTATTCAGTGTATAAGATGCACCCAGATTTTCAGCCTCTTTTTTGAGGGAAAAAGGTGTGTTATACTCTGAAAAATACGGTCGTTGAAATACTGAATTGGACTATTACAAAAAATAGCTATGGAAGAAAGAATTATATCTCTAACTTTTTGATTTCTGTATTCTGTAATGATCAACTCACATAGAATAATAAATTACTGTAGAGGTTATTGACAACAACTGTTTCAAAGTTTTATTTAGAAAATAGCCCTCATATATCTGATTCTTTTGGCAGGCCATACTGTTAATTTTGAAGAAGATGGGACCAGTTACCGAAACAGAGGTTATACTCCCTTGGGTTTCCATTGGAGAAGTTTGCAAACAAATGACACAATCAGCTGCTAGATTCATTTATAGGGAACATTTTGATACCTTTTTCAAATGTTTGCAGGTGAGTTGAAAATGATTGAAATACAAAGAGAAGTCCCAACTCTCAGCCTAATATTAGTGATAAGATTACATAAAAACTTAGGAAAAGTATTTTATGTTGAACTAACAAGGATCTAGTATTATTTTGTATTCCAACAAAGAATGGAGTACTCTATGTAAGCCATCCCAAAATGGTTGTCTTGCCTGGGACCTATGACAGTAGTTGTTCCAATTACTGTAGACATATGCTTGGGGAAAACTGTTGTGAAAGCTGAACTGATGAAAAAATAAATTAGATGTACAGGTAGCTCTTGACTTACAACAGTTCATTTACCAACCGTTCAAAGTTATAACGGCATTGAAAAAAAGTGACATGACCATTTTTCACGTTTAAGACAGTTGCAGCACCCCCGTTGGTCATATGTTCAAAATTTGGATGCTTGGCAACTGGCTCATATTTATGTCCTGGGGTCATGTGATAAACTTTTGCAGTTTTCTGATGAAGTGGGTAAGCCAGATTCACTTAACAACAGTGTTGTTAACTTAACAACTGCAGTGATTCATTTAACAGTGGTGGCAAGAAAGGTTGGGGCAAAACTCACTTAACAAATGTTTCACTTTGGGCTATTTGTGGTCGTAGATTAAGGACTACCTGCAGTCACAAACAACTATGTTGATATATGCTGTTTATAGACTCATCCAAAACTTGGGTAAAAATAATATTTTGTCCAAGATTGCTTTCACACCAGCCCCCGTTTAGGTGCTATAAAGCAGTGTGGTGCGAGTAGCAGGGCAGGATCCATCCCATCTATAATGTTGCTTTGATGACACCAGTGATGAGCCAGACTGCATAAGTACATTGTCATTTATCTTTTTGAGTGGCACATATTACAGCTTCTGTATGAGTTGAAATCTTTATAGTTCAGCTTTGGAGCCATGTGGAAGAGCCCCAGAGATAAACAAAATTATTGCACTCACCAAGACTGGTTCTTTATTGGTATCTTATGCCTGTGTGTAAATGAGTGGCTACCCACTGCTGTAGTTATCTCTGAAACAAAGAAGACAAAAATAGAAAAGTTATAAATACTGAATCTCATTAATCTTAATGAATCTTGTCTTATTTTTATTAATCTAAACTTTAAATACATTTTTGTCCTAAAAAAAAAAACAGGAATCAGTTTTTACATTGCAAGAAAAGCTAACCAAGGACAACAGTTGTGAAGCTTCTAAACAAATGGAAAGATTATTGCAGGTCTATTTAATCATAGTAGAGCATGCATATGGCTCAAAAATTTCACAACCTGAAGAAGTTTGTAAGGTAAGGTTAACCTTTTTTTTAAAAATTGGAGCAGGTTGTGGGTTTGTTATGAGGAAAGCCTCTTTAATCTGATGCTCTTGGGGACATTTCCAAGCTGAAATGACAATCCTGGGAATATTTTAATTATTGTAGTGTGAATATATTTAACCAGCACCAGGTTGGGAAAGGCAGGCAAACAGCATGAGTTAACTGTTGTATAGGTCAGGGGTTGGCAACCTTAAACTCTCAAAAGGTCCTTACCGGAAACCCCCCATTCAATTCTAGAGCCAACCGAAAATCCGGTTTTCCCACCATAGAGTTTCCTCGTAGCACGGCATCCTTTTTCCTCTACCTGTTCTAACTGAAAGCCCTATCAATTGTGGAGCTGACCAGAAAAACCGCCCCTTGCCATAGAGTCTCCTGGCGCGCCCTGCCCCCCCCCCCAAAACTGGACACTCCTCTCAAAATTGTGGTGCTGACCAGCTCCCTGTCCAGGGGTGGGCAAACTTTGCAACTTTAAGTCTGAAGGACTTCAGCTCCCAGAATTCTCCAGCCAGCTTTGCTTTGCTGGCTGGAGAATTCTGGGAGCTGAAGTCCTTCAGACTTAAAGTTGCAAAGTTTGCCCACCCCTGGACAGGGAGCTGCAGCAGAGGGATGAAGGAGCCACATGAGCTCCAGAGCCACGGGTTGCTGACCCCTGGTATAGGTTGTGTCAAAAGATTACATCTAATGATAAGTAACATTATCCTGAAGAATATTCTAAAGAATAAATCTTACTAATCATTTTATCCAATCTTTTTATGAAAAAGTGTCTGTACTCATAGATATATTCCCTTTTATGAATGAAAACAAATATACGTGTCCCAGGATAATGTTGCAGGATCCAATCTGGTTTGGTTACCAGGACTAGAGAGGTTTAGTCATCCAAGTTTTCGGACTCGTGCTGGAGCTCATCCTCAGGGAACATATCTTTGCCGGAATGTGTGATTCTCTTTTCTTACACCTCACTGACTCTCTTATTATACTGTTGTGCAATATTGGCAATATTGCTCCAGAAGGAAGAAACAGCTGGGAGGAACATGTTAATAGAAAGATTGAGAGATAGGCACAGCTCACAGTGTGATAGAATAAAACACTGAATAAGGTGTCAGATAAGGCAACGTTTTCAGGTGAACGAATAACAAAAATGTTTTCAACTTCATGGCTTCAGAAAGAAATGTTTAAAAACCCACATTTTGGAAAGAAAGCAAAGAACCATTTTAATTCTCACTAAAATTAGTCACCATATAATACTAGAATGAATTGCCATTAGAACAAAAGATTTCATTGAAAGAAATGTAGGCAATGTGCCACACTTGCATAATGTGTTTCTAAATCTTAAATGCAGTTGGATTATCTTTTTAAATTTATCATTCTTTTTTAGTCTCCATTTTCAGCCCACTTGCTGAAAAGTTTCTGAGAAAAAGTGTTTTACAGACACCTTTTGGTCTAAAGGAATATTACAGTATTTTGTTTATGTTTTCACATTGTGAGGCTTCTTTTGTGTACTGCTGTATATGTGAAATAACGAGAGAAACAATAATATTGAAATGAAACATATTTTTATTTTGCCTGAATGTCTTAGAATTTTGAAAATCATTATTTGTTCTTCTATTCCAGACATTAACAAAAATAATAGATATACCTGATCTCACAGTGCCTTGTTGTGATTCCCTGCTTAAAGTTATTTCTGTTTTACTTCTCCATGAGAATGTCTTATTGTCTGATTCTTTGGTGAAAGAAACTGTTGAAAAGGTAATAAGGCACTAAGTTAAATTAATATGTAAACTAATGATCTAAGGAACATATACCCGTTGTACTGTAATGTTTGCTTTGCATTTTTCTGGAATAGACCTAAATATTTGTCATAGCAATTCTAATTTATCCTCAGTAATGGAAATGACCTATATGTGTATTGACTGTGGGGAAAATGCATGATATGTATTATTTAAGGAATTTGTGTTTTTATGGCACTTTAAGGATTAAGAAATTTATTATAATTGTTCATGGATCATGGTCTACTTCATGGAACGTAAAGGGCACCATCCACAAAAGGAAAGTTACTGTATATACCCGTGATGGCGAACCTATGGCACGGGTGCTACAGGTGGCACGCGGAACCATTTCTTAGGGCACGTAAGGCGTTGCCCTGTCAGTTCCAGCGTGCATGTGTGCGCTGGCCACCTGATTTAGGCCTTCTCTTGAGGCCGTTTTTCGCCCTCTGGAGGCTTCAGGGAAGCTCCTGAAGCCTCTGGAGGTGGGGAGGGGAGGCTGTTTTCACCCTCCGCAGGCTCCTAGAAAGCCTCTGGAGCCTGAGGAGGGTGAAAAAAACATGCCAAAAGCAGAGGGACATGCACATAGCATTATGGGTGTGGCACGCCCTTGCACTCCCCCCGCTTTTGGCACGCGAGCCAAAAAAGGTTAGCCATCACTGGTATATACCAACCATTTGTTAACCATTACCAACTTACTTTCACTGAAAAAAACAGCCCAAATATATATGGAAAGGAATAAATGGGTACAAAACTGAAATGTCAATGATAAAAAACTCATTGGAAAATGAAACAAGAAGACAGTAACAATTCTACTTTTTGGTCTATGAATTTTTCCCGCAAAACATTTTTGTAGTACTGCATATTTATGGGAGGTTACATTTTAAATAAAAGACTACAATCAATATATAGCAGAAATGAAATGCATAAAAGCATTTCAACAACAGCAAAATATTGTGCCATTTCAAGGTGCAGTGGAGGAAATATCAGGTTAAATAAATTACTAGGTTTTATAGCAATAGGAAGATTTTTGCCAAGGGTCCGGCCAAATATTAAATCTGCAGTTTATGTCTTAAGAGAATTATTCCTGTAAATGTTTTTATTTTTTAATTTTAAATTTGTAAACGTTTTACATTTACTTAGCTAGATGTTTTAGTTTTCTCCCTTGAGTTGGGATTCTTGATCAGCAGTGCCTGAATATGTAAAGGGAGGCCAATAACTGAAGACAGAGCACAGTTTTTGCATATTGACATGTCAGATTCGTTTCAGCCATTTTTTAGCATGATCTGTGATGATGCTTGTATATATGAATATAGTTAAATCTGGAAAGATGCCCCTTATGAATCAGTGTTAACTTTTGTGACATGACTACCTTTGGGCAAATTTTGCAGAATCAGTTTGAGAATCCTTTGGAAAAGTCATACTGAATCTGGACCAGTCCTTTGTTTTTCTTTTTAATAGGTTTTCAGAGGCAGATTTGAATGGTATTCTGTTTTGAATTTTTCTAAAGCGATGTTTCTGATGAAGCAATTTGAAAAGGTAAGCAACTGTTTTAGCACCTTTTCATCTCTGGGGAAACAATACAAGCATTTCTGTATATTGTTGAGTTTCAGTCCAAGCAGTCATTTCCAACAATGCCAAATGCAGAGAATTGTAATTCAGCCACAGGTTGCCTACCCTTATTTTAATTAATGCAGGGATTATGTGGAAAGAAGCTCAAATGCCTTTAAGCATTTATAGTATGCAAAATCCAACTGCCATTGGCTAAGAGAATCCAGTGCCTAGGGCTGTATTTATTTGTTCTGAGATAGCTTTGTATTTATTCTATTCTTCGTGTTTCAGTTAATAATAAAAAATAAAATAATTGATTTATGCCAGATCCAAAATCTCAAAAGAATATCCTGGGTATGAAACTTGCACAGCTCACAACTTTCAAATTAATAGCTGCTAGATTCTTGAAAATCCTGTTTAGAGATAATGCATGAACTTAATTAACATTAGCATGTTTTGTTTTATGCAGCGTATGTAAACATTCACAGAAGTGAGTAATAAGAGCACTTCAGGTTTGGTTTATACACTTCATTATCCTAGTAAGCCCTGGGCTATTTCATAAAGAATGCCACACTTATCTCACAGTGCAGATAGGGTTGAGGCTGGGGAACGCAAGTAGTCCTTGTCTTACAATAGTACCCAAAATTTCTATTGCTAAGCAAGAAAGATAATGCAGTGGTGCCCCATTTTACAAACTCTTTTTCATAGTTGTTATGCGAATCCTTGCAGTTGTTAAGTGAATCATGAGGTGGTGAAATGAAATTCGCTTTCTCCATTGCCTTTGTTTATTGAAAGTCAGCTGGGAAGGTTACAAATGGTGATCACATGAGGCTGAGTATAACTGTCATAAATATATGCCAGTTGGCAAGCACCCAAATTTTAATCACATGGCCCTGGGTATGTGTCAACAGCTGTAAGTATGAAAACTGGTTGTAAGTTGTTTTTCAGTGCTGTCGTAACTTCAAACCATCACTGAACGAATGGTTGTAACTTGAGGCCTATTTGTAGTGTTTACCATGACAGCTTATGGAGCATGTATCTTAGTGGGAGATGAATTGCAGAATTCCCATACCCAGCTTATATATTCGGCTGTTCTTAGAGTGAACCCAACTTTTTAAAACATTCAATAGCCTGAATAATAAGCGTCCTCTACATCAGGGGTCCCCAACCCCCGGGCCGCGGACCGGTGCTGGTCCATGGCTTGATAGGAACTGGGCCGCAGGGCCGGAGAGGAGGAGGAGGGAGCAGCCCCCTTGGCAGAGCGTGCACCAGATGCACAGCTGTTCACACCATTGGAGGCCCTAGAGGGCCGAGTGAACCAACTCCCCCCCCCCGCGTGCGCATGCGCCACCTGTTCTCCCTCCTCCCCACGTGCGCATGTGCCACCAGTCCCCGTCCCCCCCGGCGCTCCTCCTCTACGCCAGCCGGTTTGCAGAATTTTCTTTAAAATCAAACTGGTCCCTGGTGCAAAAAAAGTTGGGGACCCCTGCTCTACATCTTAGGAAGTTTGGTAAATTTTCTCAAGCCTACAATTTACCGTATTTTTCAGAGTATAAGACACATCTTTTTCCCTCAAAAAAGAGGGTGAAAATCAGGGTGCGTCTTATACGCTGAATACAGCATTTTTGGCCTACCGAAATCCCGCCCCCTTTGCAGAAATGGAAGTTCGGAGGGTTTTGGAGGCTTGCAAAGTGTTCCTTAGGGCTGGGGAGGGCAAAAAAAGATTTTTGTCCCCCCAGCCTCCAAGAGTACTCTACAAGCCTCCCAAAGCCTCTGCATGCCCCCTCCCCTTTTTGTGTGTGTGTGGGAAAAAACAAGGTGTGCAGTGGGTTTGGGAGGCTTGTAGAGTGCAAAGACTTTTTTAAAAAAAATTACCTCTTCAAAATCATGGTGCATCTTATACTCTGGTGCACCTTATAGTCTGAAAAATACGGTAAGCCTTGTCTCTTTAGAGCAGAGAACATCATTTCATAGGGTAGAAATGTTTAGATGGACATTTATCATGAACTAGTACAACATGGAACAGCAGTACTAAGTGTACGAAAGGGGAGAGTGGGAGAAGGAGTATGACATATGCAACCCGTGGAGATTTGCAGTTAGGTGAAAAACGTTAGAGGCTAATATAGAAGTTCTAAATGTATCCCTTAGAGCAGGGGTCTCCAACATTTGCAACTTTAAATCTGAAGGACTTCAGCTCCCAGATTTCTCCAGCCAGCTTTGCTGGCTGGAGAAATCTGGGAACTGAAGTCCTTCAGACTTAAAGTTGCAAAGGTTGGAGACCCCTGCCTTAGAGAGCAACTCATTTAATTTTGTTTTTTACATTGAAATGTAGAGGTTTTAATAGCTAAGGTAGTTCATTTAACTATATAATAGCTAAGGTAGTGCATTTAAATAGTTTCCTCTGAGTCATATTTGATTCCTGGAAACTTTGCTGATATGTTTCTTGACAACAGAATAATTTACCATCAGAGCTGTCCTGTTTTTTTGTTTAAATTGTTCAGTCTATTCTATAGCCTTTGAATTTCTTATTAGCTTCTCTCTACATTTGCAATTAGATGTAGGGTATGGCTAAGTAGGGTATGGCTAAGTAACGCCACTTCCCTGAAGTTGCTTTTAAGGACGCCAAAAGATTTGATTGAAGAAGATGAGCAATGCAGCTGCCTGATTAGGGTTGCTAGGAATCAGGCAGTGCAAATTTTTAATGTAAATAAATAAATAAATAATAGAAAATAGGGAGGAAAACATATTAAGATGCCCATATATTGAATCTTTCACATGAGGCATGATGGGCAACCTGTAGTCTTCCAGGTATGTTTTTGCCACTCCCAGATTCCCTCTAAAATGCATCACCAATACAGCAGCACAACAGCCATTTATGACTGTGATTCCCCCCCCCCCCCTTCACTCTCTGAAAGCTAAAATGGTAAAAAAAAATGTTTTGAAGCCTTTGGAAGATATACGATATTTAATTTGTATACATCTCCCCAAATCCACCCCAAAGGTTCTTGAAGTTTAAAAATAACGGCACACACTAAGTTCAATGCGTATGTGGAAAATTGGCTTCCTGATTCTGATGTATCTGTGTCCTAGCTTGAAAAGTCTTGCACAGGTAGTCCTTGGCTTGACTTTGGACTACAGTTGAGCCCAAAATTTCTGTTGCTAAGAGAGACCATTGTTAAGTGAGTTTTGTCCATTCTACAATTTTTTTTTTGCCTCAGTTGTTAAGTGAATCACTGCAGTTGTTAAGCTGGTGCCATAGTTGTTAACTGAATCTGGCTTCCCCATTGACTTTGCTTGCCAGAAGGTCGCAAAAGGTGACCACATGATTCCAGGACATTGCCACGGTCATAAATATAAGTCAGTTGCCAAGCGCCTGAATTTTTATCATATGACAATGGGGATGCTGCAATGGTCATAAGCCGTTGTACCTTCTAATGGTCACTAAATGAAGTGTTGTAAGTCAAGGACTTACCTGTACTGTCTTGTCCTTTTCAGCAATTTCTTCCCAGCCTCCTTGAATACATTGAGCACTGTATCTGTAGCGGTGATGATGCGATCCAGCAAGTGGCCTTAGCAGTTCTCTCTAGACTTATCCTAAAGAAAGCAGAACCTCCTTCTGTTGGATCAATGGCATATGAGAAGTATCCCCTTGTTTTTGCAGACTCAGCTAAAGGGTATGTATGTCCTTAACCTTAACTGGAATTGTACAAATGATATTCCTCAGAACTTGTTAAGTAAGCTTAGATAGTCTAGCACAGGGGTCTCCAACCTTTGCAACTTTAAGTCTGAAGGACTTCAGCTCCCAGACTTCTCCAGCCAGCAAAGCTGGCTGGAGACGTCTGGGAGCTGAAGTCCTTCAGACTTAAAGTTGCAAAGGTTGGAGACCCCTGGTCTAGCAAATGATCTGTTTTAACACCCGATAAAGATTCTTTAACTCCCAATTTGGTTTAGTTGTTTTGCAGTTACTACATTTAAAACAGGAGGGACTTTAATTGATTCGTCATTTTGCTGCAGTTCTATCTGTGCTAAAAATCATTCATTTTTCTATTAGCCCAATTTGAAGTGGAAGACACCTATTGCCAGGGCTGTTCTAAGTCAGTGATAAAGAGTTAATCTGGCCCTTTAAGTATTTAAACGCTATTGATTGTGTTGATGCATTAATCTTTAGTGTTGGGTCAATGTCATAATTTCATATTTTAAAAATGTCTTATTTAGCAACCATATTTGCGATAGGCACCAGTTGGGATCAATTAAGGTGATTGCAAGTGAAACTACAACTGGACTTACTGTCTTACTTCAGCTTTCCTTTGCTTTATAGATTTGCAAAGGTTGTAAAGGAGTGGTCATAAAGTTGCTTTTAAAAAAAAAAATCGTAATTGTGAATGGTTGTTAAACAAGGCAGTTGTTATCTAGGACCACCTGTATGAGTAATTAATTCATTTAGAATATTTCCCAGGCTGTGTTTCTACTTTCTAGTTCAGTTTTCACTTTTTAAGAATCAGAGTGCAAGTTCACCCTGATTCAGCTCCATAATGAAAGGAGAACTATGCAAATTAACTTTCTGTTGAAACCCAAAGCAGTTGTTGGTTTTTAGATTTTTTTAAATCCTGCCTTTATTATTTTGTACAAATAACTCAAAGCAGCAAGCATACCTAGTACTCCTTCCTTCTTCCATTTTTCCCACAACAAAAACTCCTGAGGTGAGTTGAGCTTAGAGAGTGATTGACCCAAAGTCACCTAGCCAGCTTTCATCCCAACAGTGAAACTAGCACTCACAATTTCCTGGTTTCTAGTCTGGTGCTTTAACCACTAGACTAAACTGGTTTGTTCATACTTAATAAACATATCAACTTGGCTCATTTTTAACTATTACTTAGCACGAGTTTACATATCACTAAATTAAAAAAAAAACCCAGTGATCTATAAACCAGATCAATTTTTTTATAATAAAGAAAAATAGCAAGAATTAAGAATTCCAATTGTGTAGGAACCTAATGTGTTATTTTGTGTTAATATTATGTATGTATGTATGTATGTATGTATGTATGTATGTATGTATGTATGTATGTGAGAGATCTTTGTTGGGCAAGTGGCTAGTGCATAGGTGGAAAGCATAATCTCTAAAATCTGATAACTTTGAAATAACACAGTGCAAACAATTTAATGTAACTCTTAATGTAACAGGTGGCACGCAGCGCCATATTTGCTGGCATGCCAGCCATCAGCTCCGGCCAACTTATTTTTGGCTTTCTGGAGGGGCGGGGGAGGTCATTTTCGCACTCCTCAGGCTTCAGGAAAGCCTCTGGAGGTTGGGGAGAGCGAATAACAGCCCCAGCAAGCCAACCAGAAGTTCAGGAACAATCCATTTCTGACTTCCAGAAGGCCTCCGGGGGAACTGGTGGAGGCTGTTTTCACACTCCCCAGGCTTCAGGAAAGCCTCCCGAGCCTGGTGAGGGGTCATGCGTGCATTCATGGGATGTGCGTGTGGTGGTCTCATGCGCATGCGCAAATGGATGTAGAGGATTGAATTGGCGTGGACACAATTGTGGCATGCCATAAGAAAAAGGTTCGCCATCACTGTCTTATAGTATCCATTCAATTTTATTTTAGGCTGAGTAGAAGATATTTGAGAAGTAAGAAGATAGAAGAAAAAGAAGAGAAGACTGTTCTTGATCATATTCTGTCTTGCATCAGATTCCCCACAAGCAGAAACACAGCTGATATTTCACAATCCTGGGCAGCCCTTGTAGTTCTTCCACATATAAGGCAACTATAAATCACCTTGGCTTATTTTTTACTTCTTTCCACATACTGGAGTACATGTATTATAATTGACGTGTAGATCTCGGGACTTATTCTTCTACTTTCTAGAACAACATCAACCAGAACTAGGAAGTTAGAAATAGTAAAATAACCCTAAATATTTTTCTGCTTAAATGACTATTTAGAAATCCAACGGTTGAAAGTCAAGAACATTTGCAGTATTGCCAATGATACCTGAGCACATTTCCTGGATTTATTACTGATCTCTTGCTTCCTCCCTTATTACTCAGAAACTGTTTGTCATGCTAACAATCATTGTGTTAACAAATTAGCAAATTTAATATAAAATTTAGACTTGAATTTCTTTCTTTTTTTCAAATAAGACCCACTAACTTTGCACAATAGACATCTTAATTTGGAGTTGCACATAAAGAGAACTAGATACATCAGACGATGTTACCTTTAATCTGCTCTTCTTTGTTTTTCTTACAGCTTTGAAGGTACAGCTAAACATAAAGTTACAATTCTCAGTTCAAATTGGCCAAAGCAAATTACAAATTTTCTCTCTTCTAATTTTCTCTAAGGTGGCTCAGTGGCTAAGACATTGAGCTTGTCAATCAGAAAGGTCAGCAGTTCGAATCCCTAGTGCTGCAAAGCGGAGTGAGCTCCCGTTACTTGACCCAGCTTCTGCCAACCTAGCAGTTCAAAAGCATGTAAAATGCAAGTAGAAAAATAGGGACCACTTTTGGTGGGAAGGTAACAGTGTTCCATGCACCTTCAGCGTTTAGTCATGTCAACCACATGACCATGGAGATGTCTTTGGACAGCGCTGGCTCTTTGGCTTTGAAACAGCGTTGAGCACCACCCCTGAGAGTCAGAAACGACTAGTACATATGTAGGAGGGGAATCGTCACCTTTAATTTTCTCTAATTTTCTCTCTCCTTAATTAGAATTCACTACTACTATTTCTTTTTTCATGATTTGGGGTACATGGGAGGGTAAAATAAAACTACAGTTCAAGGGTAAAATTCAGAAATTAATTCTTAACCTTCAGTACAATTATAACTTATGTTTTCATTTACATGTTTGACAGGCCACTTGTAAAAGAAAAAATTACACCTGTGTTTTCAAGATTCTCCGAGAGTCTTTTTGCTGCCCTTGACAAAGGGCAGTTCTGCAAAGGTTAGCTCTTTAGATTAACCTGTTCTTTCTTTGTAAGCATCAAATGAAAATAAATACAATCTGTACTCTCCCTGACTCTTCCTTTGTAGAAATGTGGTTAATTTTGACTGCTGCAGGATTGACACTCCCTTATTTGTCCAGATTTTTTAAAATACTTTGCCTTTCCAGCATGATTCCCAGAGGTAACTGCAGTTGCCAACATGTTTCTGGCACTATCCAGTTCCTTCCCTTACTGAATTTAATTTTTCTATTTTTATTATTTTTTAAAAAAATGAATGGGTAGCCAGCTTGCTCAAGTGTAATCACTAACCTCAAGTGCACCCTGCGTTTCCAACTATGCATTTTGGTCCTGCATGAATCCCAGAATCATTCTTAGAAAAACGTTTGGGGGCTGCAGACCAGTGCTTTATTTGCTTTCTAATAGATGGATAATTTGTGATCAGCCTCATCATGATGACAGTCATTTTTGAAATACTCATACAATGCTCTCAAAATTCCAAATGTGTGTCAAAAAAGTATGGCAATTCTATTTTAAAACATTTTTATTTGTTTGATTGGCCTGATCTGCTGGTTTAATGCTTTAGTTTGCTTTTAATGAAAGGTTGACTCAGCCTTCCATCCTTCTGAGGTGGGTAAAATGAGGACCCAGATTGTTGGGGGAAGTGGTATATAAGTCTAAGTGCTTTTGCTAAGTAGTATTAATACAGTATTAATCAGTTGAGATAAATAAATAACAGTACAGGGAAAAACTTTTGTTCTTATAAGCTACTTATTTCTGTTGTGGGGTACCCTGAACTTCTGATACAGATTGCATTATTACACTAAGGTTGTTTAAGTGTGTTATTGTTTTGTGGAAGATTCCTGCTAGAAAGATACAGCTGCATCATGGATGTGCAAATGTTTGCATGGAATACATTGAAAGAGAAATAAATCTTTCCTAATCTGGTACTTATTCTCTGTATATGATCAGCTACAGGTTTTTTTTATTCAAACCTGTTTCTTTGATAATCATACTTACTTGGTTCATATCTAAGCAATATGTTAGATTTTTGCTGTGCATTTAATTTACCATATGAAATTTAGTTAATATTTTTTTCATATTTATCCATCTTTTCTGTATGTTTATATAAAAACATATTTTACAGGTGATGAGCATGTTTTGTAAGAAATTGAAATAATATTTTATTTTTATAACTTTTAAGTATTTCTAAAACACAATTTGTTTTTCATTTTCTCAGGAAACTTGTTTGTGGCTTGTCAAGCTGTGAGTACGCTTCTTAGTTTAGTGGAATCCTTGGAAATTTTAGATATGTTACCAGTGGAACGCATAAAGACTTTATTGATGTATGTATAATAGGAAAAGGTTTTCTTAGGAAATAGCAACTCTAGCTGAAGTTAGCTTATTTTATTCTATATTGTTACCCAAAAAGTTTCTGGAACAAGGAATGAATGTATATCTATATCTATATCTATATCTATATCTATATCTATATCTATATCTATATCTATATCTATATCTATATCTATATCTATATCTAATCTATCTATCTATCTATCTATCTATCTATCTATCTATCTATCTATCTATCTATCTATCTATCTATCTATCTATCTATCTATCTATCTATCTATCTATCTATCTATCTATATCAGTGCTTCTCAAATAGTGGGGCTCCGTAAAGGCTCCGTAAAGGGAGGCGCATTTGACCTCGGCAAACACTGTCATAACAAGCCAAGCCCCGTGTTTATGTCTCTGTATCCAGTCAGATGCTGACAAGGACCTTCTCCTGTGAAACATAACGCTGCCCCAATTAATCAAACTTGCTAAAGAAATCGGGCTAGCGCTGCTGACATTTGCATCGATAGTGAGCATTAAGCCAGTACATGTGACTGTGCATGCTCCTCCCTTTCGAGGAGAACAGACCCGATTGGATAGACATGATGCTCTATCCTGATTAGCCAAACCCGCCCGTGTGACTTTTAGACCCGGATGATACTATTTACAGTCGCACGGGGGGCGCGAAATGTTTTCTTCTTCCTAGGGGGGCATGACAGAAAATAATTGAGAAGCACTGATCTATATGAAGTGAAAGGTAATCCTCGGGATATGAAAACAGTTGTGCTGGGATTGTTGCTCTTATGTGATGATGTCATAAAGCATTATGTCATGTGGTTGCATTGCTTAGTGATGGTAATCTTGGACAGTCCCAGTTACTGCAATGTATCAGTCGTTAAGTGGGAAGAGGTGGAAGTCCTAGGTAATGGGCACGGGGATGCTACACGGGGCTGAAGAGGCCAGGGAAGGGCGTAGGAGGGCCGGTGCAGGCTGCATGTGAGTCATAGGAAGCTGGGGGAGAGCCTGTGACATCTTGCATGAGCCAGGGGATGGTGCAACCAAGAAAAAAAAAAGTGGGAGGGAATTAGCAGAGTGATTTGTGGCCTTTTCTGCTGCTTTTCCTGTTCAGGTTTTTGTGGGAAATTGAGAAGGTCACAAATAGCAATCATGTGACCATGGCTTCCTACAGCTGCCATTGCAATCATAATTGCAACAATGGTTATGGAGAGGCTGCATTGGCCGGATTTTTTTCAGAGGTCCTGTAACTTTGAATGGTCACTGAAAAAAATGGGCATAAGCCAAGGACAATTTTTTACTGTTTTTCATATTTACATATTTATTGCCAGACCTAGAGTTTGACCTCTGCTGAAACTCCTTTTTTACATGGAACGTGTAAAACAGGGGTCCCCAACCTTTGCAACTTTAAGTCTGAAGGACTTCAGCTCCCAAAGCTGGCTGGAGAAGTCTGGGAGCTGAAGTCCTTCAGACTTAAATTTGCAAAGGTTGGGGACCTCTGGTGTAAAAGACACAATTGATGTTTATTCCATGCTATACAGCATAGATGGACTTTTTTTCTTTCCCTGCAGACATGCATTCCCTAGGGTTAATAATCACGGACAGTTTTGCAGACTACTGGGGAAAAAATATTTCATGATAGAAATTCCAATTATTGTAAAGGGTCTTTGGAAATGTAGCTGTGCTGGGAAAAGTAGAAAATTGCATCTGGGTATTTAAAGTTCCCATAAGTTTGAAGTTTTAGGTAAAAATGACATGGAACAAAATTCAGGAGCCTTATATTGAATCTCATAATGGGATTCGTGCAGCTTGCTGCTGCGTGAGCTTTATTTTAATTTTGCCATCAATTGTGTTAGGATTGATTGTCATTGCCATCTTACCTGTCACTGACATGCATATTAGTGAGGGAGTAATCAACATCACAAGCAACAGATAAAACAATTGTTCTGTAAGACATGGGTTCTCTATAGGTTAATGATAACCTAAGAACCAGTGTGGTAAAATGATAAAAGACTTAAGATATAAATAATAAAGTGCAGTTTTACCTTGGCATAAACTTAATAGAAGGCATTAAAGCAAGCATGTTGTGCTGTCATTTAAATTTGCAATATGAGGGATAAAACATAACTGTATAGAGGTATTGTAAGGATTAAAATTAAGTAAAGCAGGGTAAGATCTTAAATATTTGAAAGCAGACAGCAGAACTGCTATATTTGCTTATTGCTAACAGTCGGATTGAATTTATCCTCCATTTTCTGGGAGGCTATCATGCTCAACTGCTCTTTGAGGAACAAGATTTTGTGCTTAGAGGGTGCTAGAACCAACTTGACATCTCATTTGGTCCCTTCCATTAAAACTAGCCAGTTTATGTCCAGGTACCTCTTTTCCTTATCCCCAACTCTGTTGTTGTTGGTCACTAAGTCATGACCAACTCTTCACAATATCATGGATCATAACACGCCAGGCCACCCTGCCTTCCATTTTCTCCCAGAGTTTACCCAAATTCATGTTCATTGCACAAATGGCACTGTCTAGCCATCCTTTTTCTGTACCACATCACTAAGAACGTAGATGATTTTTATAGAAAGCCTGGGGTTAAGACAATAACAAAGTAAAAATTCATGCTTTTAAAATATATCTTGATTACTGTTTTCTTTTTCCCTCAGGACATTTCCCTCAGAACCATCTACCTTACTGTTGGCTGATCTCTATTTTACAAGATTAGCAATGTGTGGTTATCACGAACATTTGTCTAAAGAGACTCTGATGGAATTATTTTCTAAATTGCAATTCAATATTTCTTCCAGTGTACCTAAAGTAAGCCGACTTCCAACTGATTTTTTTTTCTTTTCCACTCTTCTTCCCTGCTTCATAAAGAGTCACTGCTGCAGAATGTGCAGTAAAACTGCAGCAATGCAATCAGCAGTCTGTGGCATCTACTGTGTTCTCACCCTGATGTCAATTAGTGTTACTTACATAATACTTTGCGTTGAATCCCCTCTGGCACTACCCAGATGAGCAAGAATGGTCTCTGGCAATGACTCAAAAGAAATAAATCAGGACACAGAACAAACATTGGAGGATTTTTAAATCTCTGTAATCACATTCACGGATCTTAAGTATAGCTGTTTGCAAGAAAATCAGTTTGAGGGTGAATAGAAGATGAGATTGTAGAACATGAATTCCTATTAAAATATATTCCATTAATCTTACCTTACCTTAAATTTTACCTTAAACATAAATTATCAGCTTGATATTTTCTTCAAGAAGTCAGAATTATGTAATTATACTACTTTTTTCCATGATACTAATATATTACACTTTTGTCAAAATATAGAAATGGCTATTCATTTTTTTACTCCCTTATATTGACTTCCACTTTCTTTTCTTTTGTCTACATCTGATGGAGCAGATTTTGATGTAAATTAAATTATTAGTCTGAATGACCATACATCATTTGTCAGCAAAAAAACCCTTCTATTTAAGTATGAAAGGTAACAGGAAAGAAATGCCTATGTTGTATTTGGAATACACTATTCCTATCCAAGTAATTTGAAGGTTAAAAAAATCCTAACTTTATTGGCTAAAGGTCATGAAAGACTAAGCGAAAAATATTTGGAGATATAGGTTATCTATTGCTGGCTTACATATTATTCAATGAATTAATGAAGCATGATATCTTTGGAACAGGTGCGACTGCTAACCATACGGATTTTAAGTCATTTTGATGAGCTGCTTTCAACAGGAACTCAGGTAATGTTTCAAATTGTAATTTAGTGCAACAAATGGTGCAGCATTCATGTGGAAAGAGGCTTCTCCAGTGTTCCTAAAACTGCTAAGTTTGCAGTGATAGATAAACCATAGTATATGTCTTCTACTACTATACTACTATAGTAGCGTTCCTAACTTATATTTCTGAATGTTGGTATGCCGTTATTTTTTGTGCATTTAGAGCTTGCACTTGGTGAAGGTTTGATTCCTGCAATATATTTCATAATTAGTAGAATTTTTTTTTTCTTTTAAACCAATAATAATTGCTAGGAAGAGCTCTGATTTACCTTTAGGCTGATGGGTTTTCCCCCCCTGAAAACAATATTTGATGTTATTCATATCCATGCACTGAATTTCTTTTCACCGAAAGTTTTTTGATATAGTGGATTATCAGCTGATTTCTAGCAACAATTAGGAAACTTTCTGCTAAATAAGCTATAAATGCATTTGGCTTTGAAGAAACTTTCTCATGCATCTTTTTTTCTTATTCGCTAAGGATGTGGGGTTATTTGGTATGTTGCTTCAAGCTGAACTTGTGCCAGCAAATATTAATGATTATCGTGAGAAGATGCTCTACCTGAGTAAGCTGAGACATGATTTGGTGTGCTCCACGATCCCCGAGGGAGCTCTGCAGGAGGTAAAAGTGGCTTTTGTGAAAAGTCTTAGCAGAATTGCATTTTCCTACCAGCAGAACATGCAGTTTTTGTATATTATCATAATGACTTTAATAACGTGATAAGAAATAAAATCAATTCACCACCCAGGATTTCCATGGAATATAGAGATCATAGCCATCTTTATTTTTATTTTCTGATCAGATGAATTTGTGGTTATGTGGGGGTATCAGCTAATGATTAATTTATGTTAGCAATTAGATTTCAAATCAAGGGCAATTATTCTGTTATTTTTTAAAGCAAAGACATTTATCTTTATTTAATTACATTAGCTTATCTTTCTGGTATGTCTGAAGTACTATTTTTATTTTCTTAACCCAAATGACTGTTAAATTGGTCAGATGTTTGCAGGAGGGCACTCAGTATTGTAAAAACTACTAGGCGGACGTGGGATTCAGTGCAATTTTCCTTTTGTAACACAGATCACATTTACAGGGAGCACTTGGTGGTATTGTGGCTTCAGTTACTATACTAGCTGGTTAAACATGGAAAGTAATATCCTTTGTGATGAGAAAAAGAGTCATTAATCACAGTCTATGACCACAGTATGTTACTGGTCAAGCGGTTTAGTATGAGCTGGCATGTCATCCAAAATTTGATTAAGAATTAACTTCTAAACTGTTGATACAAGAGTGGCTACATGTGTAGCTAATAAAGGAGGATATGATATATGTAGCCCAAGATTTCAGGAAAAAAAGTCCACTATTACGCCAATTGTTATTAGAATTTAAGGAAATTAACAAAATTAACGCATTGGATACTAATATACTGATGGTATTTAAGAAGAATATCTTTGTAGGCCAATGATCTTGTTGAATATGTAATTGTGGTGATTTTGAAAGAGGCAATCAAACATTTTAGCATGTTATTCTAGGTGCCTCTTCGGTATTTACTGGGAATGCTTTATATCAACTTTAGTCCACTGTGGGAACCTGTGATTGAGCTTATAAGGTAAGCCTTTGTTTTTTCAAGGAAAAGAGCAAATTGGGTATCGTGGTTAAGGATTCGGATTCAGGTCAGCCCTAAGCCATGGGATATCACTGGGTGATGTGGGGTCAGTCCTTCTAAGCCCAACCTTGTGGGACTTGTTGTAGGAAAGAATGAAGTGCATGTCACTTTAAATTTCTGAAAGAAAAGCAAATATAGTTCTAAAATTATGTAGTTATAAATAAGGACAAAAATAAATTGTATCATATACCTGTAAATTATGTTGGATGGAGAGTTTGTTTAATGTGCTAATGAAGTAAATGTCTTATTTCTGGTGAGACTGTTGAATATGCCAGTCTCTTGAAGGAAGGAATAATTAACATTGTTCAGCCTATGAGAAATATGACTTTATTTTTGGCTTATTGTTTTCTGGCACCCGATAGAGATGTTTTTTTTTAATGTAATAGATGATTTATATAATATGAATCATATGATTCATATGATATGAACAGACAATATATAATGCCTAAGTTAACTTGAAGTCCTAGCTTTCACATTCATCATGAAATACTATTGCAGAATTGCATTCCTCGTTACTTTGGGGGTTTTGCCACATCTACACTCTGCAGTTCTACCTGTCCATGAAAACTGTTTTGTTTCATGAATGAATTTATTCTTGTAGAATTAAGTTGGTTCCACCCATCTACATTAGAATGTGACCTCAAGAGTCTTTTGTTCAACTTAAGTCTGGGAGAAAATGAATGATGCCAAACATTTGTGGGAAGGAAATTTACTTAATGAGCAGATGTTTGAGAAGTGGAGGAGGGCAGTTTCATGTTTGAGGCAGTGTAGTTTAAGGACTCCTTGCACAATCAAAGAGTAGAGGACAAAGTTTCTCATCCCTCTCTGTAATTGAGTTTCTGGGTGGAATGGCTCTCCTTTCTCTCTCACGTATGACGAACATTTAACAGGCTGAATCTATGGAGCTTTTCCATGAGTGGAGATGAGGAAAGAACTGAAATCCCAGTTGCACAAGATGTTTCATAAGTTTTAAGATGAATTTTTGACTTATGTTTGCGCTGTGAGTAATAAGTACCGTATCTCTCAGAAGTAGCTGGCCGAACTGCTAGAATGTCTTTCACTGACATTGCTCACTAAATGATTTCCCACTTTGTTCTTATCCCTGCATATCTGTGTTGTGGATAAATCACTCCAAAATCATTATATATATCTATATATACTTGTGTCACAACACCCTGTTAAGCCCCAATTAAGGGAGGAAGTATACTGCTTTCCTTTTCTGCCGTTCGGCTCATCACCAGAGACCATCTAGACAAAAAGCTATTAATTTCGTTGTGTACTTTTTTATATGTGTGTTAGGTTTTTGAGCTGATAAATAAATAAATCAGGGAGACTAGGATAGATCTATTTTGAGCTATTTAGCTCTCATCAGCTAGCCATGCCCTTACTGGGATTTGAACCAGGGAAGTATTACATGTGAGGCAGTTGTAATTGCCTCTAGACCAACTGGTGAGATGAGAGCTAAATACTTGCAAGAAGGAATTTATAGTGTATATGCATGCATGTATGTATGTATATACCCTTAAATCAAACTGATTAGGCAAATTAAACAGATTAATTTATGAAGGATTCTACTGCTGAACTCTCCAGTTTAGTTGAAAATCTACTCCGGTGTATATTTAAGCTACAAGACCAATTTCATTGTAATTTTTACAACGACAATAAAGATTATTATTATTATTATTAAAGACAAAACTGAAAAGAGCCAAATTTGAAAGAATTCCATAAGGATAAAAAGATTGTTTATGTTTATAACTTTGCTTTACAAAGGAAAATTCAAGAGCAAAACCAAGAAAACAAATACGTAAATAAATTTATAAAGTGTAGCTTTCTAAAATAAACAACTTTCCAATAAAAAAACATGTGGTCATGAAATTTAAGCACATGCTAAAGAATGACCACAAATAAAAAGAAAAAAAATCAGTTCACTGTGCAAAAGAAAACTGAACAAGCAGAAACTTTTCAAAGAGAAAAGAATTGGTGGCTTTTTTCCTTCTCTTTGTGATTTAATGAAGCACCATTTCCTGAATATTTCAGCAGCAGCATTCTCGTGTTAAACTACTTTGCATCAGATTATGGAATGATATGAGCAAGTTAGATATATTTATCAAAATTTTTATGCTTCTGTTTTTCAAACATACAACAAAATAATTTTGGACTGTGATTCAATAGGAATAAAACCCCATAAATTATGAAAAGAAAATTGCAAAATAGTTTATTTTTTGTGAAGAAAAGATGGCATGCCTATGATAGTTAATAGTTGATTTGTTCAATTACCATTTTTTTTTTAAAAATCCCTTTTTTAATTAGGTCCCATGCAGATGAAATGGAAAACAAACTATTCTGGAAAGTTTATTATGAACATTTGGAAAAAGCTGTATCCTATGCTGGTAAGACATTGTCATATAAAAGACTCAGTAATGATGGAGACAAGCCAAAGCTACTTGTTAACTAGGCAAATAGTGTCTGACATTGTACTCTTCAGAAATTTTCTCCAGTACCCCCTCTGTCTCTCTCAGGTTCCAGTGACAAAACAGGCATGCTTGCAGTGAACTGGAATAGTTGCTTGCGATTTTATTTTATTTTTTCTGTCTCAAAGAACACAAAACAATGATTTTTTTTAATTGATAGGGGCCCCCAATTTCTGTAAGTACCCACTTTTCTGGGCTTGCTGTAGAGCCCCAGTGATGGAGCAGTAGTCACTAAAGTGGAACTCTTAAATTTTAAGATTTTTAAAAACTCTTTATTACCCAGGACTATAAATAGATTTTCTGTAAATTTGCAATAATAGGTTAGGTGACATGACTAAAAAGATGTTTATTTTGCTTTTAATGCTCATTTTGCTGATTTTTCCATAGAAAAAGAGCTACGTAATGAGCTAGAAGAAGAACCAAAAACTGTTACGGATATTGGAAGTGAGGAAATCTATCAGCATCATGTCAGAGCTGTGTATGATGAGCAACTGAAATGTCAGACATGCTGTTACGAGAGAATGGATCATACAAACTTTAGGTTTCTCCTTTGGAAAGCAATGTCAAGATTTGCATATAGGGTGGAATCCAGGTCAAGAGAACTCTCTCCACTTCTACTAAGATTTATTAAGTAAGTGAAGATTTTTATGGAAGAAATACCTTATGTACATGTTTCACAAACACTGTTGGAATTACTTGGTTACTCTTAAAGAAATATAAGCAGTTTTTCCATTAAATCATGTGATGGAATAGTTCATATTATGATTTTATCCACAAGGAAGTTTGACTGTACTTTTTGTTCCCCCCAACCCAAGCACTCATGACAAACAGACCATGGTGTGTAGTTGATTGTGAGAATAACTTTTAGGAACAGTAGCAAAATCTGCCACCAAGACATTGATTACACAAATAAAATCTAAATCCAAAGCAGAAATGCATTTTTGAGAAAATGTCTCAGACCTGATCTCCTCAGTTCTCTTGTAGATAAAGGTGGGGGCCAGACTGTGGGAGGTGCATTCAGTTGTGTAAGATTCTGTTACTAACACTATAATCAAAGTAGCTTATTATAGCATAGTTTCCCAGTTGGTCTTGAAGTACAATATCAATAGGCAAAGTAAAGAGTCTGCCTGGCGCTTGTGTGCATAACACAGACATTAAAACAGAGGGGGAGGTAGAGGCACAAAGAGTAACAGTGACACAACAGGATTATTATTTACTGAGGCACAAATAATTCACTAGAATGAATTGAAAAAAGATAGGTAAGAAGACCAACTCCTGTATTTTGTTTTGTTACAGTAATGAGTATTATCCTGCTGATTCACAAATAGCCCCAGTGCAAGATCTTAGAAAGAAAAGCAGTTGTAGTGAGGATGTAAGAGATCTCTCAGAGAAAATGGATCTTCAAGACACAACTGAGGATGAGTCACATGACTTCGAAGAAGAGAAGCAAACTCCTGAAGGCCAAATAACTGAAGAGATTCCAAAAAGGAAAACCAGAAGAGCTGCAACAAAGTATGTTTGTCTTAACCACAATAAAAATGATAAGGGTTTTCTTCAAAACTTGTAAGAAAATCTGCATTTAAATATAATTTAGCCTTTGGTTCTTGTTGTTCAATCCTAACACGCCTTGCATCGTTTTGTAATTCTTTCTTTCTCTTTCTCCAGTCATTAGAATATGTAATGAAACATTTTAGTCATATGTTGATTAGGCTCACAATTCAGGTTCAGTAATGTTGATTGGTTAATCAAGCCCATGATTTAATGTAAAATGGGATTCCAGTGATGGATCAGAGACAAAGTAAAAGGAGTTCATATTTATTGACTGTGTAGAGCAGTGTTTCTCAACCTTGTCAACTTGAAGATGTCTGGACTTCAACTCCCAGAATTCCCCAGCCAGCATTTGCTGGCTGGGGAATTCTGGGAATTGAAGTCCAGACATCTTCAAATTGACAAGGTTGAGAAACACTGTTGTAGATTGTGGATAATCCTTAAAAAAAACCTGGGTGTTCCTCATCTATATGATAAGTATGAAGCAGCAGAATGGAATACGTTGCAATTAAATAATTCAAAATTTGGAAACATGCATCCAAACATTGTATATACTGTTCTCTTAGCATTTATATATTGGATTGAAAAAGTGAGAACGTGTAAGGAATAGTTTTGAAGGTGAACAAGGCAACGTAATAGTTTTGAAGGTGAACAAGGCAACAGGCTATTGTTCAATATTTTAAAAATTAACATTATTTCAGTAGGCACTACCAACCCCATGAAATTTCAGCAGAAATTGAAATAGTGGTTGGTTTTATCATTTTAAGCTTAAAAATTTACTGTAATCAAGAAACTGTGAAAAAGTCATAAAAGAGTTTTCATCATATCTTCTGACTGCTAGTTAGTGTTCATGGATGCGTTCTATGCAGTGGCTCTTGCAGTCATTACACTGTATGTTGTGGATCAACCTTTCTGGTTTTGTGGACCAGTGTGGGGAGAGGGGAGAGTTTTGCGCAAGCGCATGTGTTTACTCATGCAAGTAGTGATGCATACTCGCGTTTCCTAACCACTTCTGTGACCTAGTTCTGAATGGCTCAAAGCCCAGAGGTTTGGGACCCCTGTTGTAGATGACTCCTGTTTTTTTTCTTTCGGGACTGCTAGTTTTTTTGGTTTACTTAGGATGTATTGAAAGGCTTTAAGTTGATTTGTGTACTGCGTGAATTCCATGTGGTTGTGATAATCTGTTGGTTTCTGAGATGTTCTTGATGTATGGCAGCATCACTCTTTGAAGGCCTTGGTTTGGTTGTGCTGTTTGGGTTGAGTGTCAGGCCCTTTTTGATAAAGTTGCATGGTTATCCATTTTGTTGGTATATGTTGCATAGATGCTCTGTTTCCTTTTTCTGCTGTAGAAGGTTGCTGCAGTGAGTTTGTGCTTGTCTAAACAAAGTTCTGAAAGACAGTTTCTCTTGTGGGAGGTTGGCTTGTTGCTTTGGTAGTGAAGCGCTTGGTGTGGGTGGTTTTTCTATACACTTGTGTTTCCAGTTTGCCTTTGTAATCTCTCCTGATCAGGATGTCCAAGAAGGGGAGTGACTTGTTTTCTTCTTCTCTGGTAAACTGGATTACTCTAAAGATGTTGCTGAGGTTCTATAGGTGTCCTCTAATAGGCTCCTTTTTATTATGGTGAAGGTGTCTGCATATCTGAACCATATTTGGGTTGTATTTGTGGAAGTGCTGTGGCTTCCAGGCACTGCATAACAACCTCCGCTATAAGTCCTGAAAGTGGTGATCACATAGTTGTACCTTAATTTGTTGGTAAATTTGTCCATCAAATTAGAAGTATCTGGTTAGGCAGAGAAAGAATCTATGACCACATTGCTCCATAACACATCTGATCTCACCAAACACACAAAGATTAGAAGGATTATGAGATCTTTTGTGTATTTGGTTGTCAGGTGTGCTTTGGAACGATGTGGTCATAGATTCTTTGGCTAAGTCTGGATCTGTAGATGTGAAAAAGGCTGTGATATCAAATGAGACTATGATTTTGTCCTCATCTTTAGTATCGACTCTGATTTTTTGAAGGCACTTTTTTGAGGAGTTGAGAGTCAAGCCACTAGAATATAAACAAAGCAAACCACACTGTTACTAGCACTGATGATTTTACCTAGTTTGGGTAATGAAATGTTTGCAAGAAAACAACTAAGTTCAGACAGCAAAGACCCCTCAGTTCTGTACTGGTGTGATAACAGGTTTTCTAATTCTATTACCTTTTTCCCAAAGTCTGCTTCAAAGAACTCAAAAGAAGCAAATAGTGATAGATAACAATGATATAATGATATTATTTGGGTCATGAGAGGTTAGAAGTGTCTAAGCAACAGAGTAATCCCCTGGATTTTTCAAAATTAAATGCATTAGTGTTACCTTCTCTGGAAAAAAAATGAGAGACTGGAATTTTCTGGTTTTAGTTAAAAATGTGCTTAGTTTTCTACAGCTTAACATAACATCCAAACCCAGGTAAACTGGTCTGTCTTATTCTTAATATGATTAATGGAAGTAGATTTCAAACTGTATGGAATTGGCTTTTTTGTTATTGTTAATCACTAGCTAAGGATAGGATTAATGGGGTTTGGGTGACATAAATGTAGCTAACACAGAATGGAAGCAAAGGTATCTGAAATTGCATGCGCAGTCCTGGCTTGTTCCTTTTCATAATGTCTGAACCAAGACAGACTATCAGTCAATACTAGATTCAATAAAATAACCCAATGATATTTGCAAAGAGCTGGATAAACTTAAGTACATAAAAGAAAGCATTTGATAAATTTGTTTGTAGTTTTAAAATGTTTCCATCTTAAAAGTCAAATTTGTTTTTTTGGTACTTTTTTACTAACAGCTGGTCTGTTCTGTTTTGTTTTTCAGGCAGCTTATCAGTCACTTACAGGTTTTCACTCAGTTTTCAAATCCCCGAGCTTTGTATTTAGAACCCAAATTGAATGAAATATATGTTCAGGTAAAGAATTTCCTTAATGGTTAATTTAAAAAATGATTAAAATGATTAATACACCTGCATATTTATTATATTACAGCTTTGAAATAATTTGGGAAAGTTTTTTTGTTTCAGAATTTGTTCCCACTTGAGAATGCCACTTCCAGAATTACTAGCCAGCATGAGAGTGACTAAATTATTTTCCAGAAATTAGTTACTTAACAAATAAATAAAAGTAAAGCAAACATAAAATAGGTAAAAAGGAAAAGGAAAAAAAGAAAAATAAACAAAATGTATTCACATGATAATCTGAATTGTGATGTTCACATTAGAAAGTAATAATTTCTGAGCTCTGTTATGATCTTTCTTGGCTGGTGGTAGAATTATTATGATAGTAGTCAGAAATAGCTTAAATCAGCTTTCTATTTATTAAGAAAAATAAGCTGCAAGATCTAGGCTTGCTGTCTCCTATCCCAACAAGTCAAATAGACAAAAAGGAAATAAGTTTTGTTAAGTATATTAGGGGTCCCCAAGCCATGGGCTGTGACCCAGTACTGGGCTGTGTCCTGTTTGGGACTGGGCTGCATCAAGTGATGGATATGCACACACAAAGCTCCATTTGTGTGACCGTTGAGCACAATGCAGGCTCAAATGGAGCTGTGCATGCACTCACCCGCCACTTGTGCGGAACCATCCCCTCAACTCCTGCCAGTCGTCAAAGCCAGAAAGGGGGAAAGCTGAAGTACATGATGAATTTTGCAGGAAAAGGAAAAGCCTTAGAGAAGTAAGAATTTAAGCGAGATAGTACAGGGATTGCATAAATGGTTTTGGATTATAACAATTGATTATGCTTTTTGACAAGAAGCTGGTTCTTGGAGATTCCTGTTTTGAGGATCATTCTTTTTAATGTGCAGTCTTTACAATAGAGTTCAATAATAGAATGTAAATCATTTTATAGTAATTAGAACTACCTGTCTCAAATTCCTTGTTGGAAATATGAAGCGTTACCACACTTTAGGAGTAGATATTAAGAGTCTAGATCAGGGTTAGTCAACCTTTTTATACCTATTGCCCACTTTTGTATCTCTGTTAGTAGTAACATTTTCTAACTGCCCACCGGTTCCACAGTAATGGTGATTTATAAAGTAGGGAAGTCAATTAAATTAAAAAAAGGAAAGTGCTTCAGTATCGGACAAAACCCCTACCGCCTACCATGAAAGCTGGAAAGCCCACTAGTGGGTGGTAGGGACCAGGTTGACTACCACTGGTCTAGATGATATGGTGTTTATTAGAGGACCAATGGTCTTATAGGAGAGCACATATGTGTTTCAGATTTTTACAGTGGTGCACATGTTTGAAGTTCATGGTCTCTAGGAATAAGAACAATTGTTAAAATGGCAAAAGCATTCCCTGCTTGTGAATTTTGCTGTTTGCATAATTACTATCCTCTATGGATTCTCTTCAGTAAAAGGACAGTGAAAATTGTGAAAGAGTATTGATTGTAATACGCTACATAACACAGCTCTGTTTTAACTTTGGCTTGTTTTAAAACATTATTTTCAGCTGCTGACCCACCAAGACCAAAATGTGCAAAAAGTAGCTCTTGACTGTATCATGACTTACAAGCATCCACATCTTCTGCCCTATAAGTAAGAGATAATGTCTGCTTGTATGCATTGAATTCTATGTGATCATATATTCACAAATATAGCTTCTGACTTAATTTGTATTTTAATAAATTATGCAAAGAATCTTTGTTTAAGTTGTGTTATGTACTTACAGAGAGAATTTATATCGGCTATTGGAAGATAAGAGTTTTAAAGAAGAAATAGTTCATTTTAGTATTTCTGAAGAAAACAGTATAGTAAAACCACAGCACCGACCAGAACTTATTCCTGTTTTGATGAGGTAAGGGACTTTTGTAGGTTAATATAGATATTGTTTTACTTTTTATTGCTTTAGGCAATGTGTGTTTTCATTCCCTAGAGTGTAATATTTTAAACTTCTACTTACACAGTTTACCAGATAATACATGCTGTGGTGAATGTTTAAAAATAAAATCTTACCTCCCAGAGAAGATGGAAATTCCGGTCCATTGTCCAGATTTTACTGTAAACATACCATCTTTGTAATTAATAAACTTGTTAACTTAACTCATGTTCTTGAGTACTACCATAACTTTTTTTTTAAGTGGCTTTTCTCTTAAATTATAAAAGTTAGCTTTATTTCAAATCAAACAAAGGACAGATTTCCCAACTGTGGGTTTGATGGTAGACCTTGGGGAAGACCAAATGTGGTGAAATGGTTATATTGCTGATTTGGGATTGGAAAAAAGGCTATCTGTGAATACCACTAAGTAATGAAGTTTACCCTGAAATATTTACTACTTTCTACTCTTAACATATTTCAGAGATATTGTAAAAATAAAATGGAGGCAAAACTGTTTGCCATATGCATGTAACCTGGGGTTTAATTAAATTTAGGGTTATTTGAATCAAACTTGACTCCCTAAATCTAGGGTTATTTGAATCAATTTGGCCACATAATTTTATGGCGACAATATAGAAAGGGTTTTTTCAACATTGCAGTAATCTGTAGTCCTGAGGTTTCCTGGTGATGTCCTGTCAAAGTTTCATGCCCGATCCTGCTTAGCTTTCCAATATCAGCCAAGCTTGGAGAGATGCAGTCCAGAGCTACATAAAGTGGGTGACTGTAGAAGATAAAATTATTTATTTTATTTATTTATTTATTTAATTACATTTGTATACCGCCCTTTCTCCCTTGCGGGACTCAGGGCAGTGAACAGGCAATAATAAAAACCACAATAAAACATCCAATAATTCCATAAATATACTAAAAATTCTAAAACTAAATTAAACAATGGGCCTGCTCTAAAATAACTTATAAAACAATAAATTTTATTTACCAATAAATAAAATAAATTTGAATAAAGAATGAAATAAGTTCTAATAAGCATGGATGGAAGAATGAGGCAACTTTCAGTTGTGAATTATTTTGCAATAACATACATTATAATTGTTGATCAGACGGATATCCCACCTTTATCTTTTATATCTTAAGATGTTTATTACTACTGTTTTCCCCACAACAAAAACCCTGTGAGGTGGATTGGGCTGAGAGGAGGGACTATCCAATGATCCCATCAGCTTCCATGCCTAAAGGAGGACTAGAACTCATTGTGTCCCAGTTTCTAGACCAGCACTTAATACACCACCAAACTGCCTGTTTGATTTGGGATGATTATTGCAGTTTGTAGCATGGTGGGAATTTCTGCTAGGATTAGCACACACAGAGCCTTTTGCCTATAGACCAGTGATGGCTAACCTTTTTTGGCTTGCGTGCCAAAAGCAGGGGGTGCGCAGGGGGATCGTGCATGGGTGTGCCACACCCATAAGGCTGTGTGTGTGATCCCCTGCTTTTGGTGCGCTTTTTAGCCCTCCCCAGGCTTCAGAGGCTTTCTAGGAGCCTGGGGAGGGTGAAAACAGCCTCCCCTCTCCACATCCAGAGGCTTCAGGATCCTCAAAAGAAGGCCTAGATCATCTGGCCAGAGCATACATGCATGTTAGTGCTGACAGGGCAACGCCTCGCGTGCCCTAAGAAATGATTCCGCATGCCACCTGTGGCACCCGTGCCATAGGTTTGCCATCACTGCTATAGACCCACAGTTTCTGAAAAGCTAACAAGATTTCTTTTTATCCCTTGAAGGATTCTGTATGGACGGATGAAAAACAAAACTGGAAGCAAAACACAAGGGAAATCAGCGGCAGGGACCCGAATGGCTATTGTTTTGAGATTCCTGGCAGGCTCTTTATCTGAAGAGATAAGGGTGTTTTTGGATCTGCTCTTTGAGCCTGTGAGACATTTCAATAATGGTATGTTTTGCACAGGAAAAAATAATAATCGGGCAAATATAGTGGAGCTGTCAACAAGTTTAAGGGGATTGAAGCTTGTAGAAATAAACATAACACAAAACCACATGGGAAGTGTCTCTACTGTCAACATTGCCCATTGAAGATTGAGCCTGACTGGTAACTTCAGGAGGTTGACTATTTATGGCAAAATAACAATTTAATTTAATTTAATTTAATTTATTTCGATTTATAGAACCACCCTTCTCCATCAAAATGGACCCAGGGCGGTGCACAGGGAGTTAAAATCGATAAATAACAATAAATACAGAATAACTAAAAATTGATTAAACTAAAAACCTGTGCTAAAACATCCCAATTAAAATTCTAAAATACATGTATTTTAGCTAGACCGACTTGATGGAAAAGATAAGTCTTAAGTGAGCGGCGAAAGAGGGGAAGGTCTGTGATAGTCCGAAGTTCGGGGGGTAGGTCGTTCCAGAGGGATGGCCCAGCCACTGAGAAGGCCCTCCCCCTGGGCACCGCTAGCCGGCATTGACTGGCGGATGGTACCCTGAGGAGGCCCTCCCTATGGGAGCGGATCGGACGGAGGGAGGTATGCGGCAGGAGACGGTCCCGCAAATAACCATGTTTTATTTCCATGCGTGCATTATTGAATTGGCTCATTGCTATTGTTCTTTTGTACTTCCTGGAATATTTCAAGATTGAGATGGCTTAAAAATGCATAGAGAAATTAATTAGACGAATGAGTGGGAAGTGAATCATTGGATGACATGCATGGGTCCTTAACATTGAAAGCAGAACATGGCATTTTCCATGTGAGTGGTGACCTGGTAGCTGCAGTTAATATCACATTCTCATTACTGCAATCACTTTCTCTCCGGTTAATAGCGATGGAGAAGAAGCAGCTTCCTTTCCCTTTCCTTTTCCTTCCCAAGCCCTAACTTTCCTGTATTTTTCTTTAGTTTTTTTTTTAAATCCCACTTTTATTATTTTTGTAAATAACTCAAACACACTCTTTCCTCCTTCTATTTTCCACAGAACAACCCTGTGAGGTGAGTTGGACTGAGAGAGAGTGGCTGGCCAAAAGTTATCCAGCCGACTTTCATGCCTAAGGCAGAACTAGAGCTCATCGTCTCCTGGATTTTAGCCTGGTTGTTTTGTTTGATAGGGTAGTCAAGACTTCAGAATACAATGAGTTACGATGATGGGCTATGTCAGGGGTGGGCAAACTTTGCAACTTTAAGTCTGAAAGACTTCAGCTCCCAGACTTCTCCAGCTAGCTTTGCTTTGCTGGCTGGAGAATTCTGGGAGCTGAAGTCCTTCAGACTTAAAGTTGCAAAGTTTGCCCACCCCTGGGCTATTCATGAACTATCAACCCTCTCAGAGCTAATGCTAATCCTTGGGGGAGGGGCAGGGGACAAGAATGAAAGGATCAGGTCAGGTCAGTTCATGTAATCCTCCCTCCCATTTTCCCACCGCAGAAAATGTGGCAGGCCTGAAGGCCCAATGTAAAAGATGGCTTCCAGGTCTGACATAAAGCTTTCCGTCAACTGGGCAATTGCTCTGAGAGTGCCCTTAAGTTGATTTTCAGTCCTCTTACCGGAATGCTAATACTCTTAAGAGTTAAGTGGCCCTTCAGCAGCCATATCATAAGTACAGGAGTGATGACCAGTAAAGCCAGTGGTAACTGGTTGAGAATTATGTTGAATTGTTGTGAACTCCAACCAGTGATTTCAAGGATTACGGGGCTTTGGTGTTGCCTACATAAGGCCCCTAATATTCTAAAGGAGGTTGTGGCTGACTGATCAGTATCTTGAAACATGAACCTGCCTGTTTAGGACAATTACATCCTGCAACCTTTTGGGCTGAGCCCAACTTTCTTTAATGTAAATTCATTAGCATGAGCACATCATGTGCAACAATGATAATGAAGCAGATGAGAAAGTTGACTTACTAATATTATATTAAGGAGATTGGTTGAGCAGTTGATTACGGGAAAGTAAACCTTTCTAATTCTGGAGATTAATGCTGGATCAGCGTTGTCCAATGCAGGGGTGTCAAGCTCATGGCCCATGGGCCTAATGCGTCATATGCGGGCCATGCCCATCTCCATTTAAACGAAGGGGGAAAAGTCGCAGCATGACACATGACAAACGTGAGTTTGACATCCCTGATCTAGTGGAACCAGAGATTTTGTGTATAGCTAATATTAAGCATTTAGTTACTAAACTCAGTCATCACATCTCATAGATTTTGATTAATGTGAAATAACAATGGACTTTGAAAATATGAACATTCATCCTGTATTAGAATCCTAAACATACTGTTTTTCAAATTGAAAATTGATTTGTTAAGTGAGACTATATGTGTTTATGCACAAATAAGGTTTCAGCCTTCTCCTTCTGTATTAGCAAGAGTCATTTCCCGTCAATTTTAAATATCACCTTAAAATTTGATGCCCCAAATTGGACATTGTTTTGTAACTAAAGCACAACCATTCTTAATTTGCCAATTTATACTATTGTGACCAAATCTTGAATTTAGATTTACACATACAAAATATTGAGGAGTATCCCCATTCTGTAGAATGCTTATCAATATACATTCTCTTCTTTCCTCTTTTCTCTTTTCTCTCTGTTTTAAAGGACATTGCCACTCTGCAGTGCTTCAAGCTGTGCAAGATTTGGATTTATCTCAAGTCCTACCGTTAGGCCGTCAGCACAGCCTTTTCAACAGCTTGGAAGTAGTACTAAAAAACCTGGGACATCTAATCAGCCAGAACCTGCCTGAGATTTTACAGATTTTGCTTTGCATGACAGCAACAGTATCACACATTCTTCAGGAAAGAGAAAAGGTGAGAGCTGCTGCATATTTAAGCTGACATGTAAGAGTTAAAAAAAAATATTGGTGTAATTAATTAAGAAAGTAATACTAGTAAGCTAATTGGTGTTTAGGCTACTACCGTGATTGCAAACCTAAGGCACGGGTGCCACAGTTGGCACGTGGAGCCATTTGTTAGGGCACGCAAGGCGTTGCCCTGTCAGCCCCAGTTCGCATGTCCAGCTGACTTCAGCCTCCTTTTGAGATCGTTTTTCACCCTCCGGAGGTTTCCCTGAAGCCTCTGGAAGGTGAAAAATGACCCTACGAGCAAACCAGAGGGGGAAAGCGTGTGCAAGTGTGGCGCACACGCGCATGACCCCCCTGCGCTCCTCCTGCTTTTGGCACGCGAGCCAAAAAAGGTTCACCATCACTGGGCTACTACATTTGGGCTACCTGAATTAAAGTAATAAAGATAAATGCTTACTGAATATTAGCATGACTCGCCAGGATGCATTTCAGTTATTTTACAAAATTAAAACATTTGGTTTCTAAATTTAAAACAAAAAATGCAGTGTGTATATATTAGATATACAGTATCAACAAAAGATTAATGATAATATTTTTGGCAGAGAGAGCCATGCTCGGCTAAATGAAGTACACTACTTCAATGTTACATAATAGTAAGATAAATTTGCTTGTCAAATTTAATTCAGTTGTCTTGACAACTGAAGACAAATTCCTTGTGTGTCCAATCACACTTGGTCAATAAAGAATTCTGTTCTATTCTATTAATAGCCCTCCTCTGTTTTACCAACAACATATCAAATTTTTATCATGGTATAGAGCATAGAGTTTCCATAAACTAACCAGAATACAGCAATAATCCTAATCCTTAGATATCAGAGGAATAGTTACATTGTTAGAGTCCCAAAAGTACTTTCAGACCCTGACCTTTACGAGGCAGCTGGTTAAACCAGGAAAAGGCTGATCTTTTTAGCAAGATAATTATTGGTAAGGTTTTGCATAAAGTTACTCAGTAACATTGAAATGAACATCTGTAATTCAGTAACCCCAAAAATACTTTCACCATTATCATTTGTTAAACTGAATTTAACATTTAATTATCTATTGAAGAGCTAAAAGACACTTAAAGTCTGTGAGAGCCCTATTTGCACTTCACTTGGTAGCTTTCTGAATGTGTTAATCATACATTGCAGACAAACGTTCCCATTTGTATTAAACTTTAACTTTGTATAATTATAAAGAAACTTAGCTTTACAATTTACTGAAGTTTGCAATGTTTTTTGTGGTTATGGTGCTTCCATTTTCTTTCTCTGCTATGCAAATTCTTAACTTGTGTTACAGAATTTTGTGTTGACTTTACCTCTCACACATTATAGACATTACAATTTCTGTTGTAAGAGGGTTATAGAGAAAAAAATAATATGCAGCTACTAATAATATATCTAAAAAGCTACTTCCCAAAGTATCTTAGTACAGGGGTCTCCAACCTTTGCAACTTTAAGTCTGAAGGACTTCAGCTCCCAGACTTCTCCAGCCAGCAAAGCTGGCTGGAGAAGTCTGGGAGCTGAAGTCCTTCAGACTTAAAGTTGCAAAGGTTGGAGACCTCTGTCTTAGTAGATATAATATGTAGATAATAATATGTGGATAATGTATGCTAATAATGTCTAATAATGAATTTTAACTATTTTGACCCAATACATGAATAAAAAAAATGCTATTTTTTGAAAATGCTTTGCTTAAGGAAAGAAAAAACATCATAGTTTCTTTTACAGATTCAACTCAGATGCATCAACCAGCTGAAAAACCTAAGGCGCCTTGGACTTAAGCTTATAGCAGACTTTTTCTCTGACTTTGAAATGTACAGCTTCAGTGGAGAAGAGATTGATGCTGTGTTCTGTGCAGTGGTGTGGCCCCAGGTAAGGTGCTCTTTTCAATAAGTGATTCCCAAGGTTAACATATACCTTCTGGGAGATGAGTAAAATTTGGGGCAAAAGGAAAAGAGTATATTCAAATAAAGCATCTCACTTCATTATATCCCCCTGAGATGGTCCACATTTTCATGGCTTATATTTTACTTAAAATATTATCTATCTGTCAGGTGCTTGAGGGTCAAGAGGTGGGGTTGAACCTGTGCTTTGGCTATATTCATTGTTGTTGTTGGATCTGTTTTTACACCTGGCTGCTGTTGTAGATATGTTGTTTTGTTTTTCTGCTTGTATATTTTTAATGTTGTTAGCTGCTCAGGGTCAGTTACTTGAGATTGGTGTCCATATAAATTGAACATCTGATTCAATAAATATTGGCTGAATTTTCAACGCTGCGACATTGTTCTGACCTAGGCTTCCCAAGAGCATGAAGCAAATCCTTGTCCTGGCAAAAATCCCTTTTATTAATTTAGTGTGGATTCTGCTCATTCACATCCAGTAAAGTCTTTCAAGGGAGGATTTACAGTCACACACCTTATCTGGCTTGGAGAGCTACAGATCTGCAAAATATGACAAGGAGTCTCGGATAGTCACAAACCAATTAAACGACCTAATTGTCTCCTGCCTTACTCCAAAGTGGGCCCCTGTGCTTTCGCTGTTCCCTTCGTCTGGCAACTCTGTGCAAGCGCACACCGGGAACAGGCTGCAGCTGTTCGTCTGCCTCACTAATGTCTGACTCTGAAGGCAGCTGATAACTGGCATACGGCTCTGGCCCCGTCTCTGCCTCTGACAGAGAGCCCTTATCAGCGCCTTCCCCAGACTCCAGGACTGGCCCATGTTGCTCCCCAACCTCCTCACTGTCCGAATCTGCTGCCAGCTCTGCTAGCGGGCCACAACAGACATAGATCAGCAAATACGACTCTACATTTGCAACTGAGAAATGTAAAAATTACAGAAAGATCTCCTTTAGATGAAATATGTATATCCTTAAGTTAGCCAGAGTTACTGGGCAAAGGTTACTGCATTTAGAGTTCCATCTTCCCTTATTTTCATTTGTACCATTGGCCTCCATAATCGGTGAAGTCAGGCCACCCTCCACCCACAAAGATAAAATAAACCATATTCATAATAATAATCTGTATTGTCATTGTTCTAAAATTACAATGAAATTGGTTTTTAACTTCACTGGTGCAAAATTATAACAGAAACAAAAAAAGAGAGAAAAGAAAAAAGAAAAAACTAGCATGTGCATGGAGTGATTGTGGTTGAATTTAAAAGTCTCACAGCCCAAGGATAGAAGCTATCTTTAAACCTGTTTGTTCGGCTGGCTATACTTTGATATCTTCTGCCTGATGGTAGAAGTGCAAAAAGATACCAACCAGGGTGTATATTGATAGTAGTTATATGATAATTAAATATAAATAATATGAAATTTCTTCTTGTTAGCTCACACTGGAAGGAAAATTTCTATAGTTTAGCCAGAAATGGTATGTGATATCCACTTTTCTCTGGAGCCAGAATCCTGGGACTTAGAGGCTATCCTTTAAAATTACCAGCAGGCCCCTCTCACTTGGTGAACGGAAGGCCATGCCTGGCAGTAACTTGCTGGGTTGGACTCCTGAAAGTATTTTTGTGCTTGAGGCCGAGGGAAGCAGCTTTTGCTATTCTGGTGCAAAAGGCATTGCAGCCAATATTGGTTGCATTCATACTAGATTCATATGTTGTGCTACGTCAAGATGAAAGGAACCACTGGCCTAGCATAGCATGTGAGCTGAGATAGTTCATGGTTCTTTCAGATGCAAATAGTCTTGCTTCTTCTATTGTGAATAGCTGTCCTATGATATACTTGTTAACAGATTCTGATTTTATCTTCCTGCTTTGTCGTCCCCCCCCCCCCCCCTCCCCAGATCACTAGGCTGGCTTCTGAGAGCCAATACTCTCCTACTCCTTTACTTAAAATTATTCACATCTGGAGCAAAAACCCCAGGTAAGCTATTCACTTTTAGCAAAAAAAATACCACCCCACCCGCCAATAATTATTATAGACTGTACTATCTACATTATGTAAAAGCTTTGAATCCAGTAGGTTTATTGCCCCACAGATTAACATGCAATTGTGGTTTTAGAACTTTCTGCCACCTGCATTAGTCATAGACTACAATCCCCATTAGCTCTTATTATTCACACGGCTGATCGGCCTGACAGAAATTGTATGTTATTCTGCCTGCATTCTTTATATGTACAAACAAAGCAATTAGGATGACTGTAATAGTGGGACCAGGCAAAACAGGGCTAGAACCATGTATTTCAATTATTTGTTTTCTGCCTTTGTTGTCCTCTTCTTTTCCCTGTCTGCTTTTCTTTTCCTGGAGCTGTGAACAAGGGTGAACTGCAAGCTTGTGATTTAAAGAGGCTTATCACGGTCACGTCAGCTTCTGACGTCTCTCCTTTCCCAGTCCCAACTTTTCTTATATCAAGTGATTTCTTGCATTGCCCCCAAACCGTGATATACAAGTGTCCGTGGCTGGTTTTGTACAACCAAAAAGGCAAAACTAAATAATGTGATTATGTAATCATCTCATAATACAGTGTATGAACCATATCTTATTACAGCAGGAGTTCTAGCAATTGAACGTCTCAAGTGTTTTTAATCCTACAGATAGAATCGTTCTCAACTTAGTTATATTTTCACCTCTAAGGCTAGTGCAGGGGTGGGCAAACTTTGCAACTTTAAGTCTGAAGGACTTCAGCTCCCAGACTTCTCCAGCCAGCTTTGCTGGCTGGAGAATTCTGGGAGCTGAAGTCCTTCAGACTTAAAGTTGCAAAGTTTGCCCACCCCTGGGCTAGTGTGTACGTTCGTAGAATGGTCTGTTCCTGATCTCGAGTCATAGTTTGGAATTTGGTAGCAATTATTCAGGGGATTTCATGCTTTTTGTTCACTGTTCATGTCTCGAAATGGTCATAAATGTTTTTATAGTAAAAGAAGTTGAAACGATTTCTTTTTAAGTTCTCTACCAGAAGAATGAAAAATTTGTCCTTTTTCAGTTTTGAATCCCATGTAATTTATTTCTTAAAATTCCCCTTCTCACTTTACTTTTAGGTATTTCGTTTTGCTGGCTAAGCAGAAGCCAGGGCACCCAGAGTATGACGTATTATTAAATGTATGTGCCGTGCTCTCAGCCAAGGCTCTGGGGGAAGGAACAGCTGGTACTGTGATGGATGTGATTGACAGCCTTCTCAATATTCCTGACTTTGAACCTAATGACCAATGTAGCAGCTTGACAGTGACCGACTGCAACTTTATTGAAGTTGAAGAAATAGCGGGAGGTAGGATTGGATACATCTCAATTGGATGGCACTGTTTGTTTGTTCATTACAATATTGCCCATTTCCACAGGGCAGAAGGAGAATATATAAAATAAAGTCAAATGCACATAATATTAAAAACTATATAATGGGCAGTCCAGTCACCATTGGAGCCAAACTCTCAGTTAAATAGCTAGATTCTAAGCAACTTTTTAAAAGACAAGAAAATTAGATGATGATAGGACAAAGAGTTAATTTGTAAATGAAAATTGCTTCAGTGTATTATATTTGAGCTTTACCGAGGTATGTACAAAGTATAGGTAGTTCTCAACTTACAACCACAATTGAGCCCAAAATTTATGTTGCTAAGTGAGACATTTGTTAAGTGAATTTTGTTCCATTTTACGACCTTTCTTGTAGAACAGTGATGGCTAACCTTTTTTGGCTCGCGTGCCAAAAGCAGGGGGAGCGCCAGGGGTTTGTGCGTGGGTGTGCCACACCCATAATGCTATGTGCATAACCCCCTGCTTTTGGTGCCTTTTTTTCGCCCTTCCCAGGCTCCAGAGGCTTTCTAGGAGCCCGGGGAGGGTGAAAACAGCCTCCCTCACATCTCTAGAGGCTTCAGGAGCTTCCCTGAAGCCTCCAGGGGGCGAAAAACGGCCTCAAAAGAAGGCCTAAATTGGCTGGTCAACGCACACATGCGTGCTGGAGCTGACGGCAACACCTTGCGTGCCCTAAGAAATGGTTCCACGTGCCACCTGTGGCACCCGTGCCATAGGTTCGCCATCACTGTTGTAGAAGGTAAGTGAATCACTTCAGTTGTTAAGTTAGTAACATTAGTTACTAATAGTAACTTAGAATCTGGCTTCTCCATTGACTTTGCTTGTCAAAAGGCTGCAAAAGATGAGCATATGACCCTGGGACACTTGTCATAAATATGAACCAGTTGTCAAACCTTTGAATGTAAATCACTTTACCACAGGAATGCTTCAAGGGTCATAAGTGTGACTATGGAGATTCTCAGTCATCCAGGTCATGGTTGTCCCAAAGGTGCTTTTTGCAAGAGGTGAAGAAGCTTCTTGGATGAGAAGCAAAACATCTTCAAAGAAAAACAATATCCAGTTTCCTCTTGAAAAAGCACCTTTGGGGCGATCATAAATGTGAAAAATGGTCATAAATCGCTTTTTTCAGTGCCCTTGTAACTTCGAATGGTCACTAAATGAATTGTTGTAAGTTGAGGACTATCTGTATATACTTTTATTTAAAGCTGTTTTCCACAGAATGTGTAAACAAAATGAAAGATACTTCCTGGTTTTAACTTAAGATGCTTAAGGGCTTGTCCAGGCTCACAATATTGAAGTAGCCTTTACTTGCCTTCCTGCAATTCAAAGTCAGAAGTGTGGAGATTACAGTAAATGCCTTTTCACCTTGGAATGAACTCTTTCAGAAGAGTTACCTAAAATGGGCTTCTCTTCAGAATGAGGCACAGATGGAAAAAGTAGTCAAAGTTGCCAGCTTTTAAGACTTACACCTGAAGGCAGCCACCTTTTCAATATTTGGTATAACCACTGTATTTTCCGGAGTATAAGACAAAAGATGCATTTTATACTTAAGAGCGTCTTATACTCTGAAAAACACACTACGTGACACGCACAAAAAATAAATGACTAAATAAAAATAAATGACTAAATAAAAATAAATGACTAAAAATGAGAGTATATGCAAGATTTTGGTTGCTTTGCAAAGTTTCTGAATTTAAATATTTTTCTAAAATGTATTGTTCATCATCATCATCGTGTGTATAAATAAAAATAACAACAAAGTTAAAATGCTTTTTTAAAAACTCTAACACTTTTACTAGGGTATTTTGTAAGGATTTGTGTTTTCTGTATGGTAAAAAAGGCTTGGCTTTTCACTTTAAATGGCTGTATTCTACATCTTCATTTTAGATGTTCCTAGCATGGGGACAAGGCTAGTTCTCCCCCATGTCCTTTCAGTTCTTCAGTATCTCAACAAAACTATGATCAGCGTAGATAGGATAAAGAAAAAAAAGTATAATGCACAACTCAGCAAAGAACTCAACATTCTTTCAAAGTAAGTGGTTTCTTATCCATTCCAATAGTACATATTTACAGAGATTTTTAATGCTGGAGAAGTGGTGGAGAAGAAATAGCTCTTTTTCTCTGGTGGGAAGGGGATTAATAGAAAATAGTAGAAGCAATCTTATCCTAATCTCTCAGAAGGCAGGAAATTAGATGACTTTAACAATTGTTCCGTTTTCACTCGGAACAGATGCAAAAAAATTATTTCTTCTTCTGCATCTCTCAGATTTCTGTGAATGAGAATTACATGTTCTTTCCATGCCGAAGTTCAAAACTTTTCAAGGCTACATATTTTAATAAATAAATAAATAAAAAGCTTTTAATGTAAACACTGGAAACATTACATTGTGATATAACGTAAGTTTATTTTCTGTTGTATTCAGGATTAGCAAGTTTATAAAGGATAAGAACCAGAGTTCTGTTCTGATTGGCCTCCTGCTCCCTTTCCTTCAGCAGCCCAACATTACTCAGGTAGGTTTACAATAAAGTGTATGGAAAATAATATTTTCTTTCAGATTAGATTACTTTTGTGATGACATTTTAAATGTTTTTTAATGTTTTTGCACTTACGGACTTTACATGCAATCAGGCAAGTGGGTTATATAACAGCCACAAGAATGAAGAAATGAAAAATAGTGGATGAAACAGAGGGAACAATATAGAAGCCTGGGCTATAGCCACTTCAGTCAGATTCAGAATGAATCTAATGTGTTGCATACCTTTTTGTTGTGGCCCAGCCGGCTCCGGATGAGCTGCTGATGGACTCCTCTAGTGAGGAGTCTATGAGTCTGCTCGAGAGGAGGAGGGCGACCTTGAGGGAGCAGAGAGCCTGGCTGGTCATCTGGGGCTTGGAGTAGTGGGGAGGATCAAGGCCAGTTTGTCCCTGATGCTTGATTGAGAAGGGCTGAAAAAAGAAGGTTTCAATTGCAGCAGAATCGAATGCGGAGGAGTTGAATTAGTCCCAGCTGTCTAATGACTGGCCCCTCCCAAGAGGATTTAAAAGGAAGTCTTTGCTAAGAAAGTCCTTGCAGAGAACAACGTGTGATTTCTAGGTTCGGGTGTATTCGTGTTGAGTTTCAGGTTAGTGTTTAGTCGAGTGAAGAAGCTTGGTAGCTGTTCAGAGACATTCAGGCAAGCAGCCAAGAGAATTCAGGCAAGCAGCCAGTCTTGTAATTAGTTGGAGAAAAGGGGGTCAGAACACCTTTCTATGTATTTAGGTAACATACTTTTGCGTTATAAAATAGAGATTTCTAAATACAAATATAGAGGGCAAAATGCTCTCTAGAACATTTTGTTACTTTACTGTAAATCACTTCTTAGCTCCCACTCTACTTTTGCAGGCATCACCATTAAATCTTTGAAAATCTAAATACAATTTTCCAAAGCTTTATAAAAGACCCATTTTGGTGTGATTTGCTGAACCAGCCCTGCTTGAGCTATGCAAAAAATCGGAGCAAAAGAATATCTGATCTTGGTATAAGAAAAAAAAAATCTTCATGTGGCCTTCATGGACAACCAGCTTACATTAGGTTTTTCACAAATGTTTGCAGGGATCTGTATAATAGCGCTTGTACAGAAAAAATGTGAAGCCTCCCAAATTGATCCTACCTTCCATTCTTTTTACTCCTTGTTTAAAGGACTTACTCAAAAGTTGCAAGATAAAATACAATGATTTCCCTCAAAACCAGTAATTTTACTCTTTTTGAGTAAAATGATTGAGAATGAAGAAGTCCAGAAATGACTTTTGTTCATTAACTTGATCTTTTAAATTGTGTGTTTGACATAAAATTCAGAATGTCAGCACCTGACATAAACTGATCAAGAATTTCAGTTTATTTTTTTTTAATCTTGAAATATCACTGACCCTTAATTGGGAAGTTCTTACTCCAATTTTATTGTGAATATGCATAAAAGAAAATGATCTATTCAGGAATGTCACATGGTTAACATGATAATAAAAAGAAATTGTGAACCGGGGAGCCGGGAACCGGGAATTGTGGTCGGTCGCAATGGGTGTTGGCAGGAGGGCAGAGGTCATCCCCGAGGCCCCTCACATGTGGGGTTCCTCAGGGGTCGGTCCTCTCTCCCCTTCTGTTCAACACCTATATGAAGCCGCTGGGTGAGATCATCCATGGCTTTGGGGTGGAATACCATCTGTACGCTGACGACACTCAGTTGTACATATCCACCCCAAACCACCCAGACGATGCCGTCGAGGTGCTGTCCCGGTGTTTGGAGGCCGTACGGATCTGGATGGGTAGTAACAAACTCAAGCTCAACCCGTCCAAGACTGAGTGGCTGTGGTTTCCGGCTCCCCGGTTCAGCCAGATAAGTCCAACACTGGCCATTGGGGGCGAACAACTAGCCCCCGTGGAGAGGGCGCGCAACTTGGGCGTCCTCCTGGATTCCCGGCTGTCCATGGAGGACCATGTGGCGGCCGTGGCCAGGAGGGCATTCTATCAGGTTCGCCTGATACGCCAGTTGCGCCCCTTACTGGACCGGGGGGACCTTCGCACAGTCACTCAAGCGCTTGTGACTTCTCGGCTGGATTACTGTAACGCTCTCTACATGGGGCTCCCCTTGAGGTGCACTCGAAAGCTACAGCTAGTCCAGAATGCAGCCGCACGGGTGATTATGGGTGCCCCAAGGCATGCCCACATAACACCTCTCCTGCGCGAGCTGCACTGGCTGCCTGTGGCCTTTCGAGTGCGCTTCAAGGTGTTGACGACCATCTTCAAATCGCTCCATGGCTCGGGGCCTAGCTATATACGAGACCGCCTTCTGCCCCATACATCCCTTCGTCCGATCCGCTCCCATAGAGAGGGCCTTCTCAGGGTGCCGTCGGCCGGGCAATGCCGGTTGGCGACACCCAGGGGAAGGGCCTTCTCTGTGGCGGGCCCGGCCCTCTGGAACGACCTACCCCCAGACCTTCGTACCATCTTCGACCTCCGCCTCTTCCGCCAACGCTTGAAGACGTACTTATTCCAACAAGCCGGCCTAGCGTAGCCCCCCGTTTCTGACTATATTTATAAATTTAAAATTTTTAGAGTTTTAAAGGGTTTTAGCACGGGTTTTAGGTTAATTTAATATGCTTTTAAGAGTTTGTATTGTTTTTGTAATGGTTTTTAAATGATGCCTGTGCGCCGCCCTGGGTCCTAACAAGGAGAAGGGCGGGGTATTAATTTGATAAAATAATAAAAAAATAAAAATAAATAGGAGGAATTTTCTAAATTGGGGACTGGATGATGTTTCTGCCAATAAAATCCACTATCAGGATAGTCCTGCTTGACTAGCTACAAAAAAAACCCAATACTAAGTTTATTGTACATTGTAATTTTTACAATGACAATAAAGATTATTATTATTATTATTTACAAGATAAAGTTGAAAATATTTACTGATTTGTGGTAGTTTGATGGAGCTTCAAGATTTAGACATATTGATAGATACTTCATTTTGTGATGGCACCTTGATTGCTGTAGTTTATTCAACCAAAATTTACTTGGTATCTCTAAAATTTGCACAGAGTACATAAAGGTACTTTCAGTAATCTAATCAATTGTAATCCTTTGCAGTGTATTTATGTAGAGCAAGAGTGTCAAACTTGTGGTGTCACGTTGCCCTCAGGTGATGTTTTGCTACATTCCCCCCATTTGTGGAGCTGGGGTAGGCGTGGCCTGTGCATGACGCATCCAGCCCATGGGCCACCAGTTTGACACCCTTGACGTAGAGGAATGCATGAATAATCTTCAAGAAGAAGATATACAAGAATCAATAAGGCAAATAAGAGATAACTTGGTTCTGCAAAAAGAGAAGAGAAACTCAAGATTACGCTACCTTGAGTCTTTTTAGCATAAGCCAGTGGTAGTCAACCTGGTCCCTACCGCCCACTAGTAGGCATTCCAGCTTTCATGGTGGGCGGTAGGGGTTTTGTCCGATACAGAAGCACTTTCCTTTTTTTAATTTAATTGACTTCCCTACTTTATAAATCACCATTACTGTGGAACCGGTGGGTGGTTAGAAAATTTTACTATTAAGAGAGATACAAAAGTGGGTGGTAGGCATAAAAAAGTTAACTACCCCTGGCATAAGCAGTGGCGCTAGGATACTCTGGCAGGCTTTCAAGATTCTCTTATTACACCTTAAGCAATAAACTAGCATTCCTGTAACTCTTGTTCTATCTTTTTCCTGTACCTGTTTCTTTTAGGATACAGAGATTGACATTCTGGAGACAGTACAAAATCTACTGAAACATTGCTTAACTCCAGCCAGCTTCCTTAAACCTCTGGCAAAACTGTTTTCTGTTATTCAGAACAAGTTGTCTCGTCAAGCACTTTGTGGGGTTTTTGAGGTATTACTGTATATAAATGCTTATTTTTTTAAAAAATATTCTCATTCCATTATGATCCACAGTGTTGAGTTGCTGTATTCCACAGTAGAGGCTAATCTTGACTCCTTTATAAGCCCTTTTTAAAGTATTATCCTTTTCTATCTTTTCGCCATAAAAAACAGTATAGGTAGTCCTTGATTTATGACCCGTCACTATTTGAAGATATAATAGACCTCCCCAGGACTACATACAAACTGGATTCAAAATTCTGAGGGTCGGTGCCTCTCCACAGTCAGTACTGGGTCATTTGGTAACTGGCTTGCATTTATGGCTGTTGCAGTTATTTAGGACCTTTTTGCTGGAAGCTGACATTTATGAGGACCCAGATAATTGGGAGCAATATGCTGACTCTGTGTAAACCATTTAGAGAAAGCTATAAAGCACTATGAAGCGGTATATAAGTCTAAGTGCTATTGCTATTTATTTCCGGTTTCCAATAAAACAAGCCCAGTGGAAACAATGGATTTGCTTAAGGCTGTATCATTTGCTTAAGAACCACTGGCAGAAGTTTTAAAATTGACCATGATCACATGATGACTCACTTAACAACTGACACGACTTGTGACTCTAATTCCAGGCTCAATTACGGATGTAAGTTGAGTATTACCTGTAGTTGGAGGAAGAGGCTTTTCTGATAGCTTCCATTAAAAATCTCTGGTCATAGATGGGTAATTTGATATCTTTAAGAGGTTTTGGACTATATTTCTGCAAATATTGATCAAGCAAATACAACCTTAGTCAAAATGCAACAAAGATGTAGTGTATTTACATAATGATGGTCTATGTACATTTAGTTTTAGCTGCTCCAAATATTTTCGTCTCCTATAAAGTTAAAAACAGCTTAAAAATTAATGTAGGAAATATATGTTATTCATTAATTTTCATCTTTTAATGACTTTCAATCTTTTTTAACAGACATTATCTCATTTGGAAAGCAATATAAGCTATATCACAGAAACTGTCAAGGTATATAGCAATTTTTCTCATTTGCTTAATTCTTTTAAAATTCAATTTGATTTTTACCTTGATTAGACATTTTGTTTGTCTTAGCTGAATGCTTTCAGTCCGCACCATCTTGATGAGATCAACTTTGATGTCCGTTTGTCAGCATTCCAGGACATCATTTCTTATATCAAAGGGATGAACAAAATAGATGTCAACTACCTTATCCCAGTAATGCATAACTGTTTCTACACTATACAGGTGAGTCAGGTTAATATGGAAAATATCTGAGCTTGCTTTATGATTGGGTCTTAGAAATATATTCATTTTATATTGTTGTTTATAATATTTACAATTTAATGATTTAAAAAAAAATCAATATTTGCATACTTTGTCTTCTTTGTCATGTGTCAGTGAAGTCTCATTGAGAGTGAAGTTAACATTGAATCTGTTAAATGAAGAAATGAATAAAAATGAATGTCAGCCTCCGCTTTATTGCTTGCTTCGGCTGTCATAGAAACGGGGAGGGAGGGGCTGTGGGGTTTGGCCGTTATATGTTGCAGGAGGTGTTTTGGAGCCAGGAGCTGATACCGACAGTGACCAAGGTCAACCGTCCAACATACCATTCTGATGATGCTCTTGAAGATGCAGCCCACATGACATCAAAGGGGTTTTTGCATTGGACAGTGGCTTGGGGAGGTTATAGGGGAAAGGGGATGGACAATGCTTGATATGTACACTTTCGTGTGCAGATACCTCAGACCCTGCTTGATTTTCACTGCATTCTTTCCGTAACCAGTAACCAGTATTCCCAAATCTTTCAAAATGGATTTGAGTGGATTCTTTCTTGGCAGACCTGACAAAAAGCAAGGTCTGAGGTATCTGAGGTTGTTAAAACATCAACAACGAAAGAAATGAATGGAAATTGTTGGTGTTGCCCAAAACATTTAATCTTGTTTCCACAATAAATAATCCAGGTTTCATTTGATACGTTAGCGGTTGCTGTATTTTTTTTTGTTAACTCTTCTACAATACATCTCCTTACCAGCCATGGTGTCCTTGAAAGTCTTTCTTTCAGTTTCTTGCAAAGCCAACTGAATGAAATTGTAGTTTAACATTGGCAAAGCCAACTAGTTTAACGTTGATTTAGAAATTTCTCTAATTTAATTAAAGCAAACGCTCCTTTATTCAGGATACAGCAACTGTTTCAAAGTGTTCCATGCACACTCCAAATCACATTCCATTTTCTAATCTGGTTCTCTATATACCCTAAAAGGCAGTGCCAGTATCATTTCTATAATGATACAGAGAGGTTTCGCCTACAGCTATGTGGATGTATGTGCATTCTCGCAAAAGCATTTCTAAGCACCACGGGTCTTTAAAGTATCTCATGTAGAGAAGTATAGTAGGACAGGGGTCTGCAACCTTTGCAACTTTAAGTCTGAAGGACTTCAGCTCCCAGAATTCCCAGAGAAGTCTGGGAGCCGAAGTCCTTCAGACTTAAAGTTGCAAAGGTTGCAGACCCCTGTAGTAGGAGATAGAAATAGTTGAAATAGTTAGAAATGGAGGCAGGTTAAAGGAGCCTGGTCCTGCAAAACATTTCCTTTGGATTCTTGCTAATTTCTTCCTCTCTTCTGCTGTTTTATCTGTGCAACCTCTTGACTTTCTTGTGACACAAGAGGAAATAACGAACTGCAATAGGAGATGGTTGAGTGATAGGGAAGGCAAGCATTCCCGTAGCATGAATTCCTGAATGAGAAGTTTATGATCTGTGATTGCCAGCCATACAGTAACAAAACTCTTATTTTCTTTATAAAAGATTTGCAGTGAATTTATACAGTTTGGGTCATATCTTGCTGCTAATGAAGATTACTTGGAATTTTAATCACTTTATAGCTGCTTTGAACTATCATTAGGGACCTGGTTTATGTTTATTTTAGTGCATAGTTTTATAGGATTAATAGGATGATGATCTCCAATGTATAGGATGAATAGGATTATAATCTCATGTGTCCTAATCCTTTTCTTTTGCAGTTAGAGGAAATGGCTTTAAGTGACAATGCTGTCCTCTGCCTGACTGCCATTATTCAAAGATTTTCTGAACTTGAGCATACAGAGGATGAATTCAAGGAAATTATCCAGCACACACTTCTGGATTCTTTGAGAAAAGGTCTAAAGAGGAAGACTGAGGTGAAGAGCTTAACATTCCTGGGCTTTGTCTTATAAAAATCAGGATGAATTGAAAATCTGTGTCTGCAGACCTTGTAATTCTCACTTTTATTAAAAGAAAAGTCATTTGGAGCAGAAAAGTCCTGATTTGGAGGACTTTTTAGTGTAGTTTCTGTTCCAGCTGTATTTATTTAGTTATTTATGCTTGAATTAATATGTGTAATCCTCAAGTTACTAAAGGCTTGCAATAGATAGACATATAAATGCTCCACTATCTATTTCCATCACAACTCCTACTTTTGGGGGCCATTCCTTAAAACCTATGGTGATCTGAATATGGGGAAATACGAAATATGTTAAATGAGTTAAATTCTGTACACTTTGGGACATTTGCATATATTATCCTGGATGCAAAAACCTGTTTTGCTGGAGACAGGTAGACTTTGTAAATCATAATGTGTTTAAGGCACTACTATTAGCCTTCTATTATTACTCTTAGTTTAAAGTTTGCTATGACCATCCAGAGTAGCTCATCAGTGAGGTGGGTGGCAAATAAATTTAACAAACAAATGTTTATAAAATATAGATTATTTATTTTTATTTATTTTATTTATTTTAATCACATTTATATCCCGCCCTTCTCCACAAAGGACCCATTATCTACTTCCGTTATTGCTTCAAAGTCTAGTCTTAGTGTAATAAATATCTGGTATTTAGAAATAGTCACAATTGACTAGGATAGCAGTTTAAGAGGGAAAATTGAAACAGATTGCTGTGAAAAAAAGGTTTTCTGTTTAAAAAGTGGAGACTATGATATAGTTTAGAATGTCAGATGTAAAAGTAAACGCTTATATTTTCTTTGTGGTTTCAGTGCATTCAGCAAGATTACACATCATTGCTATCAAACTTGATTCGCTCATTTTCAGAACATCCAGAGTTTCATGACTTGGTCCAGCTGACTGATTATCATGATCCAGAGATGGACTTCTTTGAAAATATGAAGCATATTCAGGTAAAAGGAAACGTTTCTGCAGAGAAGAGCAACAAAGATGATTAGGGGACTGGAGGCTAAAACATATGTAGAACAGTTGCAGGAACTGGGTATGTCTAGTTTAATAAAAAGAAGGACTAGGGGAGACATGATAGCAGTGTTCCAATATCTCAGGGGTTGCCACAAAGAAGAGGGAGTCGAGCTATTCTCCAAAGCACCTGAGGACAGAACAAGAAGCAATGGGTGGAAACTGATCAAGGAGAGAAGCAACCTAGAACTGAGGAGAAATTTCCTGACAGTTAGGACAATTAATCAATGGAACTGCTTGCCTCCAGAAGTTGTGAATGCCCCAACACTGCAAGTCTTCAAGAAGATGTTGGGTAGCCATTTGTCTGAAATGGTATAGGGTTTCCTGCCTAGGCAGGGAGTTGGACTAGATGACCTCCAAGGTCCCTTCCAACTCTGCTATTGTATTGTATTGTTTTAACTGATTATTCTAAAGCACCATATGAGCTATCTGGTAATGATGGCATGAAAACTGATAGCGCTTATTTCCTTTTTTCTATTGATATAAAATGTCTGCAATTGATATAAAGCATCTGGTTTATTATTCAAATGCTTGGTGAGCTAAGATCTCTCAACCAAGTTCTAATATAATTTGTATATTCTTTCAGATTCACAGAAGGGCACGAGCACTGATGAAACTGGCTAAGCACTTAGTGGAAGGCAAAACCATACTGAGTTCTAAAACTCTTCAAAATTATATTATGCCTTATGCAACCACTACCATTTTCAATGAGAAAATGCTTAAGGTAAGCTTTCGAACATAAAATGGGTGAAACTACTTCTGCTTCATTGCCGTGAGAAGGATTTACTCTTATCAACACATCTGATCTTAACGTTTCATAAAGCAAGAGAATTGAATTGGCTCTACTACTTTAGTAGAACCCATAGTTCTTATGGAGAATTTGTTGTGTTGAAGCTTCACACATATAATAGGGGATGGAGATAAGGGGCTTGTTCAGAAAGATTGCTTCCTACTGCCTACTTTCTGAAGTGATCTTGATCCAGCTAAAGGGACTATAGACTTATTTTTATATTAAAAAAGCAGAGCTAGAGAAATGACTTGATGTTGAACATGTTCTGTCATTTAATCTTCCTGGTAATACTCTTTTCCTTAGTATGAAAACATGATAACTGCATCGGTTGAGATGGTGGGAGCTGTATGCAGACATCTTTCTTGGTCAGCTTACCTCTACCATTTGAAACATTTCATCCACGTATTGCAGACTGGACAGATCAATCAAAAACTTGGTGTCAGGTACATTAAATGGCAGTTGTAAGATTAAAATTATAACCATTTGAAAAAAACAACAACCATTGGATGTTATGGGCCTCTAAACAAATATGAATGATTTTGAAGTTTGGAAACTATTTTGCTCTTATACTGATTTTTTTTTAAGTGTCTATGAGATTCACAGTCATCCAAGTCATAGTCATCCCAAAGGATTTTTAAAAGCAGCATTACATTATAGTTAACTCTCAATTTCTTTAAGATTATAAAGCTGTTATTTATACTATATTGCTGTACATATATTTATTCCATAGATTCATCTATTAGACAGATTTTCACCAGGCCAATAGTGGCTCAATTTTTCCTTATTTGTACAGAGCGTTTTGTAAAATGTTTGATAAAATTGGAAACTTGGAACTCAAATGTCTTTCTCTCTCTCTCTCTCTCTCTCTGTCTCTCTCTTTCTTTCTTTTAATTTGAAAGTGTGCTAGTAATGGTGCTGGACGCTTTTCATTTTGACCACGAAACTCTTGAAAAGCAGCTTTCAATTATTGAAAAGAAAGGTAAGTTTTTAAGTTCGTTAATCTGATTGAGGGCACTTTGGCCCATGGGAATCTATTCTGCTTGAAATTAATTATGGTGCCTTTTACATTTTTTATTAATATCCTAAAGTATTTTGTTACGGTTTTTATATCTTTGTTTTATTCCAAAAGGGTATCTTGACTAATTAATGCCATAGTAATTTCATTCATTTTATGTAACTTACGTAGATGCCATGGATATCAATCCTGAAGTAGAGAATGAAACCATGGAGGTAGAACTTAGTGATGGAGAAGAAGAAAGTGAAAAGCCCAGCAAAGAACAGTCTTGTGTCAATGAACAGGAAGAATGTGCTGAATCTAGGTCTGATCAGCCTGCTAAAAAAGATGATGAGAATTTCCAGAAAGTTACAAAACCATCTTCATTCCTGCCCAGGAATAAGGAGGAGTTGGAGTGTCTGATTAAACATATTCAGGAAACAGTGACTGGTAATATATTGCCCAAGTTGCACAGGTGTCTTATTGCAAAGGTATATTTTAACATTTCCTCTCTCTCTCTCTCTCTCTCTCTCTCTCTCTCTCTCTCTCTCTCTCTCTCTCTCTCTCTCTCTCTCCCTCCCTCCCTCCCTCCCTCCCTCCCTCCCTCCCTCTCTCTCTCTCGCTCCCCCTCGCCCTCGCCCTCCCTCCCCCCTCCCTTCCCCTCTCTTTCTCTCTGGCACTTAAGTTGGCCTATGGGGATTTCTCTTACCTTTTCAGAATAATAGTGCAAGAAAGGCCAGGGTGTGCAAAAGAACATATAGAGATTTTTGTGATCAAAATAAGTTTTAGATCTAAAATGGCCTTAGTTCTTGTCCACCATTCTAGCCAGCCTTTCTTAACATTTCTCCTAGCTAGGGTATGATTGGAATTGCAGTCAAGCCCATCCAGAAGAGGCAGATCTGGCTTATACATTAAAGTAGACTGAATATAAATTTCTTTCCCAGTGTGAAGAAAGATATAAAATGCATCTTACAGTAAAATTGTGACTGAGGAATATTTGTTTCGGTATCTATAGGTGAAAAGAGATGAACAGCACAAGATGGTAAAATCCAAGATCGTCAATGAGGAAGAGGTAGTTCAAGTGCCAGTAGCTTTTGCAATGGTCAAGCTAATGCAGTCCCTTCCTCAGGATGTTATGGAAGAGAATTTGCCCGGGTAAATTTTGTATTTATAATCTACATCTACAATCCGTAAATCATCAACATATAAAAATCTTTTCAACCTCCACCGACATCACCATATAAATCTTTGGAGATAAAGCATATCAACATAGTATTAAATTTTTGTTTACAATACTTGGAAATGAAGCTTCTCCCACTGGTACTTTGTATTTTTTCTATTTGGCATCTTTAGGTAACTGTAGTCTCTCTCTGTTTCCAGCATTCTTCTGAAAGTCTGCTCTCTTCTGAGAAATAGAGCGCAGGAAATCCGGGACGTGGCACGTAACACCTTGATGAAAATAATAGAGGCTTTGGGGCCACAATACTTGCAATATGTCTTAAAAGAGATGGTGTCAATCCTTGTCACTGGGTACCAGGTAAGTGTTCTCATCTAGGCTTCCCAAAAGCACGAAGCTGACTCCTCCTCCTGATAAACCCCTTTTATTTAGTTTAAAGTGAATTCCTCTCCAGCAAAGTCACGGCAAACAGTCTTTCAAGAGATTTCACAACTACAGACTTTTATCAGGCTTGGAGAGCTGCCAAGCTGATATCTTCCAAACGCCACTCTGTAGCAGCAATTACTTGGCAAGAAGTCAGGAACAGATCTTCACCCTAATGAATTGAACTAATGGTCTCCTGCAAACTCCCCTCCCCTTTCGCTCCTCTTTATTTCCTATGGGAGGGGCAATTCACTGTCCACCTGTGGCTTTACTCCTAAGTTGACCCTTGTTCCTTAGCTGTTCCCTTCTCCTGGCAGTTCTGTGCATGCGTACACTGGCAACAGGCTCCAGCTGTTCTTCTGCCCCACTGATGTCTGACTCCGAAGGCAGCTGATAACTGTCAGATGGCCGTGGTCCCATCTCTGCCTCTGATGCAGAGCACTCTTCAGAGCCTTCCCCAGTCTCCAAGACTAGCCCATGTCCCTCCCCACCCACCTCACTGTCTGAGTCTGCCACCAGCGGTCCTCTGGCTGCTAGTGGGACACAACAGTAAGGAGGAAGCATAATAGATTTGAGGAGGATTCTGGAATTCCTTTTTCATTCTGCTTTTTATTCCCAACCCGTAATTATTGTAGAGAGTAACAGACTATATTTGCAGAGCTGCATTTTCTTCTAATTAAGTGTATCACTTGATATGGGTTAGTTGCAGAGACTGCATAAGGTTAAAATAAAAACCTCTTAGAGATATTAGAAATAACATTAGAAAGTTATTTTGAAAATTTCCGAAATACAGGGTACTACCCTGAAGATTGATCTGCCAGATAACCGTAGCAAAACTGTGGAAAGTACAGTACATTGGAGCATTTTGACTTATATTTTTATAGTACTCATTTGGTGGTTCTCTTCATTTAACAAATATAATGGTCTCTCCTAAATATATAGGTCCATGTGTTAACTTTCACTGTCCACCTCTTGCTGAAGAGTCTTGCCAATGATCGACTTAAAGTTGGTGATTTGGATCCATGCATAGAACTCTTGATGGAAGTACGTGTTTACAGCATATGAAAAAAATTAAACGCAAGATGAGTTTATTTCACCAGGTCTTTAACTTAACTCTTGCACGGGGGAAATGTTCTGTTGGGTAATGCCAAGGTTAAAATTCTACCTCTCTTTTATTTATTTATTTATTTATTTTATTTTGAATTTATACCCCGCCCTTCTCCTTGTTAGGACCCAGGGCGGCGCACAGGTATTACTAAAATCACAGTACAAAACAATATATATCATTAAAACATATTAAATAATTTAGAACCCGTGCTAAAACCCATTTAAAAACCCTGCCAAATTATAATTTACGTATAAAAAGTCAGAAACGGGGGCTATCCTAGGCCGGCTTGTTGGAATAAATACGTCTTAAGGCATTGGCGGAAGAGGCGGAGGTCCGAGGTAGTACGAAGGTCGGGGGGTAGGTCGTTCCAGAGGGCCGGGCCCACCACAGAGAAGGCCCTTCCCCTGGGTGTCGCCAACCGGCATTGCCCAGCTGACGGCACCCGGAGAAGACCCTCTCTGTGTGAACGGATCGGACGAAGGGATGTATGGGGCAGGAGGCGGTCTCGTATATAGCTAGGCCCCGAGCCATGGAGCGATTTAAAGATGGTCGTCAACACCTTGAAGCGCACTCGAAAAGCCACAGGCAGCCAGTGCAGCTCGCGCAGGAGAGGTGTTATGTAGACTTGCCTTGGAGCACCCATAATCACCCGCGCGGCCGCATTCTGTACTAACTGTAGCCTTCGAGTGCACCTCAAGGGGAGCCCCATGTAGAGAGCGTTACAGTAATCCAGCCGAGATGTCACAAGTGCTTGAGTGACTGTGCGAAGGGCTCCCCGGTCCAGTAAGGGGCGCAACTGGCGTATCAGGCGTACCTGATAGAACGTCCCCCTGGCCACGGCTGCCACATGGTCCTCCATGGACAAGAAGAAGAAACCCAGTTCATGAACTGTTCCCTTAAAGCAGTGGTTCTTAACCTTCCCAATGCCGCGACCCTTTAATACAGTTCCTCATGTTGTGATGACCCCCAACCATAAAATTGGTGTCTCGGTTCCTAAGACCATCAAAAATATGTGTTTTCCAATGGTCTTAGGCGACCCCTCTGAAAGGGTCGTTCGACCCCCAAAGGGGTCGCAACCCACAGGTTGAGAACTGCTGCCTTAAATGAAGAGAAAACTGTTTGATCTTTAGCTGGACTTTTAGCTGGGCTTTCATAACGTCCAGATACATGATCCATGTTGATATGTGATGAATAAAAAGACATTAGGTTGACATTGCATTGCTTTGTTTATGAATTGGACAAAACATTATGGTTTACTGGCATTTATTGGATTTTAATTTTTTTAAGTGGAAGAAGCACTTGTTTATGGTATTGTATTTCTGATGTATTTCTTAGGGTTTCTTGCTCTCCTTTGTATAACAGCATAGACTTTTGTGATTAATCTATATGGTGCCACAAAATTGGTGCATCAATGAAGTAAAGAGACTGCTGCCTAGAAAGTTATACTGAAATCTATAGAAACAGCTATAACTATTTCATTGTTGTCTGTTGCTAAACTATTCTTGTTTCTCTTGCATCTCTTGTAAAGATTTTCCACCGTGAATTGTTTGGGGAAATTGCTGAAGAAAAAGAAGTAAAAGGCATCGTTTCCAAAGTTATGGAAGCTCGTAGAAGCAAAAGTTATGATTCTTATGAAATCCTTGCCAAATATGTAGGAAAAAACCAAGTGATTAAACTTATTCTTCCATTAAAAGAGGTATGAAGATAGAGTTAGCGTACATTGGGACTTCATACTGGGATGTGTCTGAATACAGTAACTATTTTTTTAGTGAGTGACATTCCTAGGTGGAGTGCAGCCCCAGAGCTGCATGTAACGTCTTTTCCTTGGCCCTGGATTCCAGGATCCTCCTTGGCCCCTTTTGATACAAGAAGCTGTAGCATAATGGCTAAAGGAAGCTCAACAATGGCTTAAGAGAAGAAAATACTTTAAAACCTGACGCACCCCTATCATGCTGTATTATGATTCTGGTTCCAAATATAATCCCTGGTCATTAAAATGTCATTTTTTTTTGCTAATTAGTCCTGCTATGGACATTGTGGGGCATATGTGTATGTGTGTTTTAATGAAAAATGGTGTATTTATTTTATGTATAAACAAATATAACTGTACAGGAATTTTTCCTGTGCCAGTTTTGGCCAAGAAGAATGTGGCTTACCAGTTAAAATCATGTATATGTTTAAGACAAGAATGCATAAACTTCTGGGACTAAGGTGGTGTTTAATATTTTAGGAAGGGTCAAAGAACAAGGCAAGGGATATGTCATGTACATGGCCAGACAGTAATTTCTTCCTTTGGGGGTGGGGGGGTTGGTTGTGGTTTTTGTTGTTTTCTGTATAAAGCCTAGCTCTGACTTAATTTACAATTTTCCTTTATCTGGGACAATACTGGGAAACAAGCGGTGGACTTTCAGTAACATTGATCAGAGACTCTGCGGCGCACAAAAGAGGTTAATGTTCTTAAGCTTCAGATTGCGCACCTTACTGTAAGATGACTTACTCTGTTAGGGAATTCAGAGGATCCGAATCGGAAACAGAGGATCTGTTAGGGCAGCGGTAGTGAACCTTTTAGACACCAAGTACCCTAACTGTGTGTGCATGCCCAAATGGAAAGGTGCGTGTGCGTGTGTGTTCAAATGTGTGCAGCCGTGGAGGTGAAATCTTTTTCTTTCGTCAGCTTCCGTTTCGTCGTTTGCAGAGAAACAGAAGTTCAGGAAAGAAACGCCACAGAGATCCCACCTAGGGTGACGGTGCGTGTGCCAGCAGAGTGGGCTCTGCGTACCACCTCTGGCACACGTGCCATAGGTTCGCCATCACGGTGGTGTTAGGGGATTCAGATGATTCAGAGCTTTGCTGGCTGGGGAATTCTGGGAGTTGAAGTCCGCCAGGCTTAAAGTCGCCAAAGTTAGAGAGCCCTGTTTCAGAACATGCTTCTGCTAGGGAAAGGGGGAGTTGTAGGTGTTGAAAGTGTCATTCTAAAGAGATTGCTGTTCCAGGATTTGCTTTGTAAGGCGATTGCTGTCCTGTGTTGCTGTCCTGCAGGTCTTGGAGAATACAACCAGCCTAAAACTGTCTCGAAAGGTGCATGAAACTTTACGACGAATTGTGTCTGGATTGATAGTGAACAAGGCAATGACTGCAGAGACTATTCTTCTACTCAGCCACGGTTTGATTAGTGAAAATCTACCATTGCTAACAGAAAAAGCAAAGTAAGTTTAAGAGGAATAAAATTGTAGAAAGTAAAATTTAGTTTGATTCCCCCTTTTATTTGCTTGCCAATAAATGTTATTACTGCATACAAAATTCTAATAGAAAATCCATACCTGAATGCCTAAGTCTTACAAATGCACAACAGCACACATATTTACCATAAATGCAAAGAAGTCAGTAAACCTCTGGTTCTGTGTTTCTGCAGTGCCTACCATTTTGGATTTTTCCATTTGTTTACTTGGCGTTCTGTTGTTTCTTGTGAAGCCATAATTTATTTTAACCAGCATTTGATTCCTTCTTTGAAGGTTTTTTTCCCCTTCCTCTAATGAGGGTTATTCAACGCACACAGCAATCTTTTGAGATCGGTATTATATGACGGTGTTATATCTTTTCCAAACTCTGAAGAAGAAATGGCTTCATTGAATAACTGGGCCTAACTTTGAATTATATTGGTTCATTCTAAATGTCTGATTTGAGTTTCCTCTCATTTTGTGCCTTTACTTTGATGAGAAGAACTGTTTGCTGAGACCAAAATTTTCATTTTTTGCTTTCTTCTTCAACCACTTTTTAGAATGAAAGCCCCAGTTCCTCCAGATCCTCGTTTGCAACCACAGAGCTGCCTTCTTCTGCCACCCACTCCCATTCGAGGAGGTCAAAAAGCACCTGTCAGCAGCAAGACTAACATGCATGTCTTGGTTGAGTCAGGGCTCCGGGTAAGAAGTGCCAGGCATTTCCCTTCATTCTCTCTTGTATTGTTTTTTTGTTCTGTTTTAAAATGTGTAGTCCATTGATGGCGAGCCTTTTTTCTCTCAGGTTCCAAAAGCATGCACGTGCATGCATTACCCATAATCCAATGCTCCCCACAGGCCCCACCCCTGCAGATACGCAGGCTCCATCCCTATGCAAACCCTGCACGACTCCCATTTTGGTGCTAGCAAGCCTCCCTGAAGCCTCCTGGGACCAAAAATGGGGGATGGGGAGCACTGCATTCCCCCCAGGCCCCCGCATGCGCGTGCTTCTCCCAGCAGAGACCCAAAAATCGTGATCTATGGCTGGCTGGCGGGAGGCCTGCACACATCCGCAGTGGAACTGACCTGGGCGACGGCTCGCATGCCCGCAGAGATGGCTACAGCATAGATGGCTGCGTGCCATAGATTCACCATCACGGGTGTAGCCTTTCTAATGAAGTGAATCCCAGCATTTATGTTTTAGGCGCAGGAACACTATAAACACACCGGATTAAACCTCACGATCCACTTTAAAATTGTTGAAATAACTTCATAGCTCTAGTTTCTCCCTGTATGTTAGAGATGGGTCACTTGACCAGAATAAAGAGTTAAAGGGACAGAATCCCTTCAGTTTTGAGAAAACTGCCAGTGTGTGTAACACTGTATTCCCTTTCCATCTTTCACATGATGGAAGGATCGTCCTGAGTTTTTCTTCCAGGATACTTGTAAATCACGACTTGTCATTGTATTTGAATGTATATATTATGAGCCTAGGAGATTTTACTATACTATTCATTGCCTTTGGGCAATGTTTATGTGACCTCATCTCCTTTTCAAGTCCATTGAGCCAGCGCTGTCCAAAAATACTGTATTTCTGCAATCATGTGGCCAGCATGACATCAAGGAACGCTGTTACCGTCCCACCAAAGTGATACCAATTTATCTATATGCATTTGTATGCTTTCAAATTGGTAGGTTGGCAGGAGCTGGGGTGAGGACGGGAGCTCACCCTATCACATGGAGCTTGGGTCTCGAATCTGGGCTCCTGACTTGCCAGCCAATAAGTTCAGCAACTTAACTGCTGAACTCTATATTATTAGCACAACGAAATTGAAATGAGAGCATTGGAAGTCACTAACAGATTGGGATCTGTAAGTTTTGCCATTGTGCTTTAACTGAGCCAAACTATAAATATTTGTTATTTGTAGTAAATACACAATACCAAGTTGTTTTTGAGGAAAGTTCCTGAGCAGCCATTATAGTTAAACAGACTTGAAAGATTGAAGCGAAAGAATATATTTCTCTCCATCCATTTCTTTTGTGCCGTCAATCTTTGTCATGTTTGCAGTCTCCTCTATTAATGTGCTGCATCTCTAAAATATTACTGTAATATCCTGCTATGTTAAATAACAACTGAAATTACCATTGTGTCTGAATTGGCATTTAAAGGCTTCCTAATTCTTCTTTATTATGTACAGCTGCTGCACATGAGTTTGAAGAGATCTAAAATAAATTCTTCAGATGAGCATGTTTTAGAAATGATGGATCCATTTGTACAACTGCTTATCAGCTGCCTTCAGTCCACAGATATTAAGGTATGATGTTCAGCAACATGTTACAACTTTATAGCAGTGCCGACAGATTACAGAGATCAACCCTAGAACAAAGCTCTCTTTGATGAGTTGGGAAAATGCATATTCATTGCTTACATGCCAGTACAGAAAATCAAGAGTTTTGTATTTCTCCTTTAGAAATTAGGATGATCCTGTTTGCATTTCATGAGGCTGTGAAGACTTGGTTGTATTAGAGGACCTGGGACCCAGATTGTGTTAAGGTCCTGTTTCTTGGCTGTGTCCATTGCAATAGAACCACTCAGTGCCCGTATATATTTATTTTGTATTGTTTTGATTTACTTTAATTTGTTTCTACATTTTATGATGTATGCTGCCTAAAGTCATTTATTAAAATGAGTGGCTACAGAAATTAAACACATGTAGAAAAATAAATTTACTTAAAGTTTTTCTACTTAAGTGCAAATTTCTGGATTTTACAGTTGCAGAGAGAACTTCAAAGTAGAGATACATAACTAAAGACCCTAGGGCTGCAAACAGCCCCAAAACCTCCCTTTCTAAAAATTATTATCAGACTGTAGTTCCAGTGCATTAGAAGTTTATCAAGAGTTGGACTATAGTACAGCAGCCCCCAACTTTTAAAGCTTGGTGACCAGGCAGTGGGTGGGAGAGAGGAATCAGGCCCACTAAGCAGTGGACTAGCGTGCGTACATGTGCATGTGTATGCAGCTTGACTTGTTTAAGCTGTGCATGCATATGCAGGGGCGTAGGCCTGTTATTCACACAAGTTGAGCTGTGCATGTGTGCACAGGCCCACTGCTCACGGGGCCCAGTTCCGAATAGGCACAGATCAGTAGTGGACCCCGGGCTGGTGGTTGGGGACCCCTGCTCTAGTTCATAGTATATTCCATGTTAGACGGAAGGTTAGCAAAATTAAAGGTGCTCTGCATTGGTAGGAGTTTGCTTCCCCTTTTAGGTTCTAGATTATATACCAATTGATTATTTTGTCTGTTTTTTTTATAATCTGTATAGTAGCTTTTTGATTCTAATAGTAAGATAAGCTATTAATTCAGCAGTAATGGCCCATGTGGTGTTTGCTTAGGTGATACTTAGGTGGCCCACATGATACTAATGTTTGGTACAAGAGATCATTTGTGAAAAACATGTAATTCTAGATTTTTAAAAGCTCAATAACCTTAGTAGATTTCTGATTCCTACCAAGATTTCAGTGAGCCATATAAATCATTCTTGTTATTTTCTTTCCAGGTGATCACTGGTGCTCTCCAATCATTTCTCTGGGTTTTAAAGTTTCCTCTACCTGCAATAGATAATAATGTGGAACAGTTAACGACACAGCTGTTCCTCCTGTTGAAGGATTTTGCTAAACAAGGCACAGTTAAAGGGCAGAATTTTCATTTGGTTGTCAATTGTTTCAAAGTAAGTCTTAACCAAAGGAGCAGTTCAGTGTTGATCTTGGATGAGTTTTATGCCAGTATTATCATATTACTTGTGTGGTAAAGAAAGGGTCTCCGCCTCCTTGGAATTTGTAAATTGTTATGCTAATAAATTGTACTGAAATGTACTCATATTGGTGATTTGGGGGAGGAGACTGTTGTGCATGCAGAACTCTCAGTAGCAGTTTTCTAGCATTTTGTCCAAAGTGATAATTTATTGTAGAACCTACTGTAAGCAGCAGTGCCTGCAGAAATAAAGAACTACAAGGGATGTGTGTGTCTCATTTGGAGATAAATGAAACTGGGATAAAGATCTAAGAGAGGAGTTTGAAAGGCAAGTAAAAAAAGCATAGCAAGTATTGAAGCGGGCAAGAGATGATGAATAGATGATTTTTTAAAATCTTGTTTTGACTTGCTTTTCCTTTTCCCTCTCTTTCTCTTAAAGCAGGGGTCCCCAACCTTTGCAACTTTAAGTCTGAAGGACTTCAGCTCCCAGACTTCTCCAGCCAGCAAAGCTGGCTGGAGAATTCTGGGAACTGAAGTCCTTCAGACTTAAAGTTGCAAAGGTTGGGGACCCCTGTCTTAAAGCACAGCAATTAAGTGTATTGGAGCGGGCAAGAGACGATGGATAGATTAGTTCTCTTTTTGGTTTGTGTCATGATTTGCTTCTCCTTTTCTCTATCTCTCTTTGCTTATCACTTTTCTTTTTTAGGTAGGTGACATGATTAGAAGTTAGATAGGAAAGAAAGGAAAAATCTGTTAATAAAGGGTGGCATGATTAAAAGCTAGAATAAGTGATAGAAATAAGAGAAGAGGGAATATTTGTATATATTTTAATATAATAAAATGGAAGTAATAATAAGAGAAGATGTGGAACAACTGAACAACGATAGATTGCAACCTAATATAAACGTGTATTATTATTTGAAATACATATGTTGATTGAATGTAACAATTATGATTAACTTTATTAGTTTTATTTGTATTAGAATGTATGACACCCTGGTGTCACACTGTTCACGTGTTGATTTGATACATCTATAAAAAAATAAAAAACTTGGAAGCAGAGGGAAGAAACTGGGTGGAACAGAATGTGTTTTGTAATAATCTGACCCAGTTTCAGCGTTGTGGGAATTGTTTCCCACAACAAGGAAATCATTCAAAACTTACCTATCACTAATACTTATCAATGTTTTTATATGTACCCTCATATCTGCGGATTTGCCTGTTGTATGTTTTTGAACATTCAGATAATTGAATTTAAACCACAGCGTACCATTAATTGAAAAATGCCTAATTGAGCTGCAGAAAATAGAAAGTTCAAAAGGTATAGCTTCATCTCTCCTCACAAAAGGTGTAGGTGGATTTAATTCATCAGAGAAAAAAGACCCTACTAATTTGAAAAAGAACAATGCAGGCTTAGTCCCTATTTAATTCTATTTAGGATTGTAATCTTCATGGGAAAAACGATGTTTTTGCACATTTATACAGTAAGTTGAAAATTGTTTTATTTGGTAGATTAGCCCATAATTAAGTTTTTAATGCAAATTTTATATTTGTAGTGTGTAACTCTGCTGGTGAGGAATACAAATAGTCAGATTACAGATAAACAACTGCAAGTTTTGCTTGGATATGCTGAAGAGGATATTTATGACTCATTACGACAAACCACCGCTTTTGGCCTCTTGAAGGTAGTAACATAACACAGTGTCGTTTAAGAATTATTGCTTGAAAACCGAATGGCTTATTTTGCATTTTTTGGGTGAGAATTAAAAATCCTCTCTTGAAATCAGACAGCCTGGAATCGGAAGCCAGATGCAAGTATCTCCTTTTGATACTGACCCCAAGTGTTTGAACTATGAGTCGCCAGCCTATCATATCATCAGTTTAGCGATTTCTCCTGCAGCATATTATTCGGCATCATCTTGTTGTGTTGCATCTTAGCAAGCAGGATAGTTCTAAGCCACCAGCACTTTGCAAATAAGCTGCTGTTCATCAGGTGAGCAGAATTCCAGGCTTGCCCATCTGACTGCAGATCAGAAGAGATGATAACTTCCAAAATGGCTGGTTGGACATAAAATAATGTTGATTCTGCCAATTGGATATCTCAAGCCTTTTGCTCAGATTGGTTAAATCGTTGGGTTTTTGGCATGTGATAATTTTGTGTCCCCAGGAAAATTCTGTTGTAAGTTGCTTTTGATAGATTAGAGCAACTTCCCCCTGACTCATGTTTGTACATTGTTGTCTTTGTTTTTTAAAAGGCTATTTTATCTAGAAAATTGATAGTTCCAGAAATCGAAGGTGTCATGCAGAAGGTTGCAGATTTTGCCATTACAGGCCAAACTGAGCAAGTTCGAATTCAATGTAGACAGGTTTGTAGACATATTAAATACGTCCTTTTCATTATCATAATTATTTTCTTAGACGCACTAAGATATTTTAAATAATTTTATTAAATCAAAGATAATGATTTCCTGAGGTGTGAGAGCTAAACTGACCCTTAACAGGCTTACTGGTTGGTATTTGCTAAGCAGATGAAGGGCCACAGTTAAGATGGAAAGTGTACCCACTGTGGGATGTAGACTCTTAATGTGCTTGGACTAGAATCATATAAACATTCTTTTTTTGCTTCCATACTTGTACAGTAACCGTTTTATAAATTCCCTTGTCACTGTCCCCAATTTTTTTAAGTGTGTATGTGCACGTTTGTTTGTTTCTTTGTTTGTTTTGTTTACATTTTTCAGTATTGGCTAATTATTAAATTGACTGCTAAATTGAAATTAATGAGATTAACCCTTGAAGATTTTCCGCCCACTAGCACTTTGTAAATTGGAAAATATACTTAAACCATTTTTATCAGTATTATTTTTCCTTGTTAATTTCCTCCCCCAGATTTATCTCAAATACATAATTGATTATCCACTCGGGAAAAAGTTAAAACTCAACCTGGAGTGTATCCTTGCCCAGCTTAAGTAAGTAATGAGGATATAATTCTCAAATGAAACCATGAAAACATAAATATTACATATTTGCTCCATTGTTTCTTTTGAATGATTATTTTGTAATTGTTCTCTGGTTTTCCCAGGGATAAACAAATGCATATTTACTGCAGTAGGTTTTCTTTATTCCCTACCAGGTTTGTGCTGTGCATTAGTGCATCTCTCATCAACTTTTCTCTCATTTCTTTATCTCAGGATTGGGGAACGATGGTCCCATTATGACTTGTGGACCTCAACACCCAGAATTCCTGAGCTAACATGGTTAGCTCAGGAATTCTGGGAGCTGAAGTCCAAGAGTAATAAAAAGGCATCATTCTCCATCCCAGCTTTATCTGAATAGAAGATGAATACAAGTCTATCTGAATAGAAGTCTTCAAGAAGATGTTGGATAGCCATTTGTCTGAAATGGTATAGGGCTTCCTGCCTAGGCAGGGAGTTGGACTAGATGACCTCCAAGGTCCCTTCCAACTCTGCTATTGTATTGTATTAAGAATATGCCAAGGACTGAATATGGAGCCTCCTGAAAGCTGTGAAATTGCCCTATGGCGTCTTCTTTAGATTGCCAAATTTCTATTAATGCTTGAATTTTCTAAGCCATGGATACTTCTATTAAATAAAACTTTATGTAGTACACAGACATTTGCATAGCTTTGTTTTTAGCTTAGATATCCTGTCCATTAAAAAAAAACACCACCCAGGTAATTTGATTCTGGCAAAGAGTTTGTCATGCTGAACAGCTGAAGAGAGATGATGGAAGAGTTGCAATCTGTCTCCTTTTTTGTTTTGATTGAAAGATTGCCATATATATGTGTGTGTGTGTGTGTGTATTTATTTCCTCTCTTCGCTATTAAAGGAGCAAAAGCATTCTGCACAAATAATAGTGTCATAGGCAGACTATGATCAAAATATATTGCTTACTGTTTTATATATCTGGGGTTTCTAAACACGAATGTAAGAATAAATTATGCTCACGGGCATTATGGTGTTTGGATAATTTTGCAAGTATTAACTATATCGCTGTTAATTGTTTTCACTCTAGTTATGAATATGAGACGGGAAGAGAGTCTGCTTTGGAAATGATTGCTTATCTCTTTGAAATGTTCCCTCAGGTATTGTCCAGTTACCTCACAGATACAATACGCTCTAATTCAGGGGTCCCCAACCTGTGGGTCACAGCCCACTACCAGGTCGTGGCCTTTTGGCCATTGGGCTGCGTGAGTGGCTGGCCTGCGCGGGTGTGTAGGCGAGTGTCGCGTGGGTGCTAGTGGCCCCATTTGTATGTACCCCCCCCAGACTGCCAACCCAGAAAGGTTGGGGAACTCTGCTCTAACGTTTTAGTTTAGTTTAGTTTATTGGTTTTTTATACCGCCTTACTCCCGAAGGACTCAGGGCGGTGTACAGCCAGAATAAAAACAAATATACAAAAGTTAAAAAGCTTTTAAAAACATATTCAACCTGGCCGAAACGTGGAAAAAAACCCAAAACCCAAACCCTGATTAAATTTAATAAAAATATGAATTTAAAAAACCATGTTTTATGCCAGCCCGACTTGTTGGGAAAAAAAAGGTTTTATGACCACGGCGGAAGGTTTCTTTAAACTAAAACAAGTACAATGTTTCAATAAGACTGTTTATGATAACTTACATTAAATGGGATGAGATTGCTGAGAAAATATGTACAGGATCAAATTTTGTGAGCAAAGTCAGAGGAACTGTAAACATAGAGCTTGTTGCAGGAGCATTCTGGAATTTGGGGGTATTCTGGGTATAAAGAATTGCATGGGTTGGATTTTATTTCTGTTTAAATCCTAGCTATTCTGTTAGGAGACCCAAACCCCCTTCTTATTTAATACAAAACTTTTTATCCAAAGCCATTTCCTAAAGTTCTTTTGTATATACTGTGAAAAAGTAGTCCAAATGTTTTTGAACATACATTTGCTAAGTGCAGTTAGAGTGCTTTCGGCCCTTGATTTCTTAAGAACTATGAAATATATGCAATTGTTAGAGACAGTATTATTTAACTGAAACATGTTGCAGAAAAAATGCTGCATGTTCATTTGTACATACAAACCATTCCTTGTTTAGCAAGCACAATCCATTCCCTAAATAGGAAGCAAAATGGTGGTGGGGGGAGGGGGGAGGGAGGGAAGGAGAGAGAGAGAGAGATCCTGCAAAAATCACTGGTTGTTGTTGTCTCATTTAGAGACAACTTGTATAGCTTACTTTCACACTGGTGTATATTGTTATCAGGTGTAGAAATGTAAATGCGTGCATTGGTCAGAAAAATGATGATAATCGTTTTTCGTATTTGTGAATAGTTTCTAAATGAGGCATCCGCTAAACAAGGAGTGTCTGTATTTTGATTGTCTTGATGTGGATCTTTCTTTCATTGTGGTTTACAGGGGAAAACTGTCATTCTAGAGCGTTGCAGCCTGTATGATTCCTACTTTGTTTCCTCAGGGCTTATTGCACGAGTTTTGTGGCCTATTCTTTGTCCCATTATGCATGATGATAGTAAATGATGATTCAGCAAAGTGCAAGAGGATGGCGGCCCTGGCGATCAAAAATCTTCTCAGCAAAATTAGTCCTGCAAACCGAGACCTGATGTTTTCCCTGGTCGCTTCGTGGTTTACAAGTAAAAAGGTATTTATATGGGGCAGAAGTGTAGGTTGTCATTGGCAATTGGTCTTTTAATTGGCATGAATAAAATAAGACTTCTTTGAAAAATCAGATCATTTTTCAAAGAAAAATGATAACCAGCTGAACTTTCTTTGTAGAACACCTATTTTACTACATGGCATTTAGCATTCATTTTCTTGTGGGATTAAAATCTCCACTCAGAATTATGGCTGAGCATGTTGTTGGTAAGGGAGACACACGTAACAGCTTGAGCCTCCTTGCATGTAAAGAACTCATTTATCTGCAGATAGATCAGGTGTTGTCTGTAGCGTTTGCACCATGTGACACATTGAAGGAAGTGATTTCAAGAAGTGACAAATCATATTCTTAAACAGGCTGAGTTCTGACTGTTATTTCTTATCATGGCTGTACGGCGGTCAGCCAGCAGTAGGAACTCACAGTAGGAGCTGTTAAATTTGTTATTTGTAATGAGGAAATACATAGGTGTTCAGTTGTGTTTACATGTTGCTTCAATCAAAACTCATTCTGAGTGGCTTACCTACAACTTTGGATATTACAATGAAAATAAAACACAGAAAACCATAATACAATAAACAGTAATAAAAAATAAGTAATAAGAACCTTAGCTCAAGGATGACATGAACTGTACAAACCTTACCCTACAGGGAGGGATCAATTCTTAGACTTCAAAATCTTGTTGGTCGGGTTTTAATAAAAACACCAAAGCACTGGGGATTATTTTATCTTGGGAGTTAGGCAGTGTTCTGACCTAGGCCTCCCAAGATCATGAAGCAGACTCCTCGTCCCGATAAAACCCCTTTTATTTAGGTTAAAGAGAATTCCTCTCCAGCAAAGTCCCGGCAAACAGTCTTTCATGAGATTTCACAACTACAGACCTTTTATCAGGCGTGGAGAGTGGCCAGGCTGATATCTCCCAAACACCAATTACTTGGCAAGAAGTCAGGAACAGATCTTCACCCTAATGAATTGAACTAATTGCCTCCTGCAAACTCTCCTCCCTTTTTGCTGCTCTTTATTCCCTATGGGAGGGACCATTCACCGTCCACCTGTGGCTTTACTCCTGAGTCAGCCCTTGTTCCTTAGCTGTTCCCTTCTTCTGGCAACTCTGCGCATGCGTCCATCGGGAACAGGGTCCAGCTGTTCTTCTGCCCCACTGATCTCCGACTCTGAAGGCAGCTGATAACTGTCGGACAGCCCTGACTCCATCTCTGCCTCTGATGCAGAGCACTCATCAGAACCTACCTGACTCCAGGACTGGTCCATATTCCTCCCCAACCTCCTCACTGTCTGAGTCTGCCACCAGCTCGGCTGGCAGGCTACAACAAGCAGGGTTAGAATGCCATTCTAGAGAAGGGGTGGGCAATAACAGAAATTGCAACACTGCAAGTCTTCAAGATGTTGGAGAGCCATTTGTCTGAAATGGTATAGGGTTTCCTGCCTAGGCAGGGAGTTGGACTAGATGACCTCCAAGGTCCCTTCCAACTCTGCTATTGTATTGTATTGTAAATCCTACCATCTTCTATATAGTTGGTATTCCTTAGGGACAGGGATTCAGAAAAACCTTCTCTTCTAGATTTTGTTGAGTGAACCAAATTGATGTTCTTCCTGCCTTCACACAAATTGTTGTATTTACTTTCCTCACTACAAAGAAGTGACAAATAGTACTAGTTTGTCTAGTGGTTTTTTGTTTGTTTTGCAAAACATCTTATTTATGAGAAATTGTCTTGATTGATAGAGTGTACATAAGAGATTAGCTGCTCAAGCCTGTGGAGCATTTGTTGAAGCTGAAAAAATTGAATTTGAGAGAAGACTTGAAACCATTCTCCCTGTTATCGAGAGAGAAATTCATCCCTCAAATTTTGAAGAAGTAAGTATTTTAGTCAGCAATAATGTTTCTGGGAAATTGAAAAGCTGAGAATATTGATCAAACACCTAAATGAGACAAAATGCTTCATTATTTTATAAGAAGGCAGGTTCATGAAAGAAATCTTATCAAATTATTTTTGGCAGAAACATCATTTTTCCAAGAAAGAGTTTTAAGAGGTAAATATATTGTAGCTGTAATCAGGAGGGAAGGGGAAAGTAAAATAGGCGGAAAGAGTTTTTATTCTATAATCTGTTTAGGCTACAAGTGAATAGTCTTCCTTAGTGGGTATGAAGGACATGAATTGTTGGGTATCTATATTATTTTTGATTGTTGTGGCAAACTATTAAGAAATGTTGAATATAGGCCTTGATCTATAAGAGCTATAAAAGCTCCATTTTCAGTGCTGTAAAATCTGTCATGTGTTAGCTTTGCCAGTAATCATGGTACATCCATTTGTGATGCAGATGAAAGATGCCAGGGACATACTAGTACATAGATATTTTTAAAATGAACCATGGATTTCATAATTAAAGTGATTATCTATGAAGATTCAGTTTAGAGTTTGCATGATCTTAATTGGGAAAAGTTTCCTACTGTTTCCCTATATCCATAACACCAGAGGGAAGGGGACTATTGTGGAGTTTTCTGGATAATTTTAAAATGGGGATTTTAGTACAGGGACAGTTGATTTAATTTGTTTTTATTGTATTTATTTATGTATATATTTTATGCTGTTTTAATTTTCCCTGTGCACCGCTCCGAGTCCCCCTGGGGAGAGGACGCGGTATAGAAAAATAAAATCTATCTATCTATCTATCTATCTATCTATCTATAAAAGAAGGAAAAATTATTAGGAAGCCAAAATATGCAGTTTATGGTGCCTTCTGTGTGAAGAGATGTAATGCTCATCCATTCTTTGTGCTCCTTTGGCTAGGAAATCCTTTGCAAATTTCAATTTCAAATTGAATGTGGAACCTTATCAGAAAAGTGTTTGTGTTGTTTCTGCTCAGTTGTGTTTCAGATTATAGACCCATTGTCCCCATTTGCAGTTGAATTTGCAATATTATATCAGTATTACCAGTAGGCAGCAACCTAAACCAGGCTATGAAGACTAGTAAGCCTTCGGGGAGAGGGAGCGGTATACAAATAAACATTTCATTCATTCATTTCATTCATGTATTAATAACTTGAAGAACGCTATTGTTTCTGCAGAATATCATTTGATATCTTCCACGTTCACTTTTGTTTTTAAGGTTAAAGAAGAGACTGACGAAAAGCTGGCAGACAGATTGCTCTTCAGCTTTCTAACTTTGCTTGTTAAACTAATCAATGAGTGCAACGTTATTCAATTAAACAAACACCATGAGATTCTGATCAACATTTGGGGTTAGTAGGAACATTTTTTTTTCCTTCTGTTCAGTTGTGTCCAATTTACAGACAGCTTGGACAAAGTGTCTGAAATTTTCTTGGCAAGGTTTTCCAGAAGTGGCTTGCAATGCCTCCTAAGTAGGGCTGAGAGAAAGGGATTGGTCCAAGACACCCAGCTGGCTTTGCGCCTAAAGCGGGACTAGCATTCAGGATTTCCAGCCTGAGGCCTTAACCAGTATAGCAAACTTAGCTCCCAACATTACATTGCTGTAAAAAGAAGCATTGGTGCCTGGCATGTTTATTATGAAGACTGCATTTTAAAAGCGTGTAATGCATAATTGTGTTTTATGTCCCTGCATATAAATAATTCATTCAAGTGATTTTCCCCCCTCCGTTTTTAAGGTCATGTCCAGTCCCATTTATGGTACCCACACAGCTGGGTGTGGCTGACTTCTGCTGAGATTTTTGGCCTGCTGTTTGCTTCTCACAAGCCAGAAGAACTTGTTAATAAATGGAGCAAAAGAAAAGCAGAAAAGAAACAAGTGACACATGAGCCATCAGCAACCATTTTCTTAACAGAGGAACTTAGTGAAAAGGTTATCTTACTATCTTACTTACATTGCTGCATATTCTAAGCCGTGGTAGCACAGTGGTTAGAATGCAGTATTGCAGGCTAATTCTACTGACTGCCTGCAGTTCAATTCTCACCAGGCTCAAGATTGACTCAGCCTTCCACCCTTCTGAGGTCGGTAAAATGAGGACCCAGATTATTGGGGAAATATGCTGACCCCGTAAACCGCTTAGAAAGGGCTGTAAAGTCCTATGAAGTGGTATGTAAGTTTAAGTGCTATTGTTGGTGGATAGACTAGAAATTAATATTAATGTCAATATAATTTATTGGTTTTGTTAATTATAGATCTTCAGTGCTAGAGCTTATTCTTTTTGTTGTATTTTAATTGTTACTTCTTTGGGGAGAGTGATTTACTTATGCCCCAAATTTAGCACCAGATACATCATATTGTTTTGTCTTACATGTTCCTTTACAGATGAAAACACTTGCTTTAGCTTTCTGCCATCAGCTGAAATCCAAATTTCTCAGTTATAGTCTTGGAGAACAGGTAAATTATTTAGACACTTTGTTGTATTTATATTTCATTTGCTGAAAGAACACATAGTTGAAACAGATGTAGGAGTTCAGGATCAGAAAGATGAATAAATGATAGCCAGACTTTATGCCATTCAAAAGGCAGTCACAAGTTCCTGTACCTGACTGCACTGCAGATTTGTTTAGCTTCAAGCAGAAATAGCCTTTTTTTATGGGATGTTTGTAATCTGAATTATTTTCTCAGTTTTGGCATTTTTTCTCCTGCAGCCATTTTTATTAATAATTTTTATTTATTTATTTATTTATTTTATTATATTTATATCCTGCCCTTCTCCACAGAGGACCCAGGGCAGCGCACAGGAATTTAAAAACATACAAAAATAAATACATAATTTAAGATATATTAAACTATTCTAATCCTATGCTAAAACCAAATTTTAAAATACCCAATTTAAAACTCTCTAAAAATAATCCCCATGGGAGGTTAGGCTAGGCCGGCTTGTTGGAAAAGATATGTCTTTAGACATTGGTGGAAGAGGCAGAGGTCAGTGATGGTGCGTAATTCAGGGGGTAGGTCGTTCCAAAGGGCAGGGCCCGCCACAGAGAAGGCTCTTCCCCTGGGTGTCGCCAGTCGGCATTGTCCGGCCGACGGCACCCTGAGAAGACCCTCTCTCTGGGAGCGGATTGGCCGAAAGGATGTATGGGGCAGAAGGCGGTCTCGCATATAACTAGGCCCCGAGCCATGGAGCACTTTAAAGATGGTCATCAGAACCTTGAAGCGCACTCGAAAGGCCACAGGAAGCCAGTGCAGCTCGCGCAGGATCGGTGTTATGTGGGAGCATCTGGTGACTCCCGTAATCACCCGCAGCTGCATTCTGGACTAACTGTAGCTTTCAAGTGCACCTCAAGGGAAGCCCCATGTAGAGAGCATTACAGTAGTCGAGTCGGGACGTCACGAGAGCTTGAGTGACTGTGCGAAGGGCAACCCAGTCCAGTAAGGGGCGCAATTGGCGCATCAGGCGTACCTGATGAAACGCCCCCCCGGCCACGGCCGCCACATGGTCCCCCATGGACAGCCGGGAATCCAGGAGGACATCCAAATTGCGCGCCCTCTCCACGGGGGCCAGTGTTTCGCCCCCAATGGCCAGAGTTGGAGTAATCTGGCTGAACCGGGGTGCCGGAAACCACAGCCACTCAGTCTTGGCAGGGTTGAGCTTGAGTTTGTTACCACCCATCTAGATCCGTACAGCTTCCAAACACCGGGACAGCACTTCGGCGGCATCGTTGGGGTGGTCTGGAGTGGATATATACAGCTGAGTGTCATCAGCGTACAGATGGTACTCCACCCCAAAACCACGGATGATCTCACCCAGCGGCTTCATGTATGTGTTAAACAAGAGGGGCAAGAGGACCGATCCCTGAGGAACCCCACATAACAGGGGTCTCGAGGTCGACCTCTGCCCTCCTGTCAACACATATTGCGACCGACCAGAGAGGTAGGATGAGAACCACCGCAAAACGGTGCCTCCCAGCCCCCCCCCCCCAGTCGGTGCAATAGGATACCATGGTCGATGGTATCAAAAGCCGCTGAGAGGTCTAACAGGACTAGGATAGAGGAATAACCTCTATCCCGTGCCCTCCAGAGATCATCAACCAACGCAACCAATGCCGTCTCGGTGCTGTGACCGGGTCGGAAGCCGGACTGGCGCGCATCTAGATAATCAACTTCCTCCAGGTGTCGCGGAAACTGTTGGGCCACCACACTCTCAACAACCTTCACTGAAAAGTGAAGGTTGGAGACAGGACGATAGTTCTCCAACAATGCTGGGTCCAGGGACGGCTTCTTGAGGAGGGGGCCTTACTACTTAGTGGCCTCTTTCAAGACGGCAGGCAAGGACCCCTCACTCAAAGATGCGTTGACAATGCCCTGGAGCCAGCCTCGTGTCGTCTCCCAGGATGCCAGTACAAGCCAGGAGGGACACGGGTCCGATAAACATGTGGTCGCCCTAAGTCTCCTTGACAACCTGTCCATATCCTCGGTGGTGACAAAGTCAAACTCCTCCCAAGAAGGAACCTCAAGACTAGTCTCGGGCGGTCCCACGGGACCACTGTCGATGGAGGGTAGCTCATTCCGAATCCGAGTGATTTTCTCCTGCAGATAAATCCCAAATTCCTCTGCTTGCCCTTGTAAAGGGGCTTCCCGCGGCCTCTGGTGAAGGAGGGAGCGGGTCACCCCAAACAGGGCGGCAGGGCAGTTATCTGCGGATGCAATAAGGGTGGCACAATACTCACGTTTGGCCACCCTTATCGCCACTAAGTAAGCCCTAATATGGGTTCTCACTAGTGTTCAGTCGGCTTCGGAGCAAGAGGATCTCCATCTACTCTCTAGGCGTCTCTTGTGGCGCTTCATCTCCCGAAGCTCCTCAGTAAACCAAGGAGCCTGGGTGGTTCGTCGCCGCAAGAGAGGCCGCAAGGGCGCGACTCGGTCCAAGGCCCCCGTGGCCGCACTTAACCATGCGGCCACTAGGTCCTCAGTCGAGTCGCGAGGCAGGGTCACAGGAATTGGCCCAAGCTCCCTCTGGAACCTTTCCGGGTCCATTAGAAGCCTGGGGCGGAACCATCTAGGAATATCCGGTTCCGCCTCCCCGCGGTGAGGTGAAGCGATTGGAAAGTCCAGCCGAAGGAGAGCGTGATCTGTCCATGACAAGGGAGTGATGACTAAATCCCCTATTCCCAGATCACTACTCCACTGTCCCAAGACGAAGATTAAATCCAGTGTATTTCCCCCCTCGTGAGTAGGGCCTAAAACTACTTGGGTCAGGTCCATGACCGTCATGGAGGCCATGAACTCCCGAGCTGCTCCAGAGGCTTCGCCCACCGATGGCAAGTTAAAGTCCCCCATGACTATCAGTCTGGGGGTCTCAACTGCCGTCTCAGCTAATTATTCTGGTATTCAGTAAATAAGGAATTTAGACTGTTCTACTGTTCCAACGCCTGCTGTATGAGAAATGTGAATTCCTTAGGCAAGAGTGATATTTTGGTTTCTGCAAGAGATAGAGATTACTACCCATTGGTAATATTGTGTGTGGGTGTGTGTGTGGCTTCAAATGGCAAAACCATGCTAAATCTTCCACTTTTGCAGTAGGCTTAAAGGAGTGTTTCTCCGCCTCAGCAACTCTAAGATATGTGGATTCAATTCCCAGAATCCCCCAGACAGTATGTTGAAAAAAACTAACTTAGAAGTCATAAAACAAGAAGTTTAATCAACTAGCTGAAAAATAGTTTATTGAGAAACTGCCCTAAAACTTTTGCAAACATTTTATAAATCATTTTGATATATTTCTTTTGTTTTTCTTTGTGTTGAAGGTTATAAAGAATTTACTGTTTGTATCCAAAGTACTGTATCTTCTGGCTCCTACTCCAGAAGATGGCAAAGAGATTGGTGAGGATGTGGTGTGGGAAACTGAAGATCAGGGTGACTTAGGAAGCGAAGATGAGAAAGAGATTCCGGATATGGAGGCAAAAAAAAAGAGCAGTCCAGCCAGTTTGTTGTGGGTAATGAAGAAACTCCTAGTCATGGCAACAAGAGAAGCTGCTCATTCACCCAAAGATTCTTTAAAGGTTGGTTTGTCTTCTGCAAATAACACCTTGAGCTCAGTGGTGGGATTCAATTTTTTTTACTATTGGTTCTGTGAGTATGGCTTGGTGGGGGAAGGTTACTGCACAATCCCCATTCTCTTCCGATCAGCTGGGACTTGGGAGGCAGAGAATACACGGGGGCAGGGGCAGTCAGAGGTGGTATTTACCGGTTCTCTGAACTACTCAAAATTTCTGCTATCAGTTCTCCAGAACCTGCTGAATACCACCTCTGCTTCAGCTCAGAAAATACTGCCAAGCTATCAGTGACTTTTACAGTTCACAAGCACAAATGGTTAAAAAAAACCAGGGCAGCTGGATACTTTCATAAACGGACATGCAAGTGGGAGCAGCATTTTTCCAGTTCAGGGCAAAAAGGCACCTGGCATCAGTTGTTGTCCTTAAGCTTCATAGGAAGAGCAGAATTTGAATGAGCAAAAAATCCTCACTTCAGTTCTCTTCGTTGCTTTTGCTCAAGTTATAGTTATTTCCCCCCCCCTGGTTTTTGAAACATGTTCCAATCCAAGGTCTTGCTTTTTTCATTACCAATTTAATAAAACCTGGGGATTAGAGACTCTAATAGTACTTGTACTAAAATATGAACAAGGTTGCCCACGTAATACTCACCTCAAAGTTAAACTGAAAGAAACCATTTGGTTTTTCACACTGAAAATGTAATGTGGGAAAGGGAAAAGGACTGCTGGGTTCTGCGGTTGCATTCGAGGCGTATGATCTATGGCAGGGGTGGGCAAACTTTACAACTTAAGTCTGAAGGAGTTCCGCTCCCAGACTTAAGACTTAATTCTGGGAGCTGAAGTCCTTCAGAGTTAAAGTTGCAAAGTTTGCCCACCCCTGGTCTATGGAGTGCTGAGAAATGCTACTTAGAGTGCGCTTGGCCTTGCCCAGTATTGTAAGAAGAAGGGATACAAAAATGAAAGGTTTGGAGAATAGGGCTGTAGAGGCACTGAAGAGGAAGCAGGATCAAATTAGGCTTAACATTAGATATTGAGCAAATCAAAACTGTTGTCAGAACTGCTGGAAAATGTTTATACTTTCCAAGTTTCACTGAGAAAGTTCTACCTTGCCACTAATTGTTAACATCTTTTGGTTGTTCTATTTGCTTTGTGGACTAATCTGTTGACCAAATGTGCTTGCCTCTTCAGAGAACTTGCATCTTTAAGTTTCTTGGTGCTATTGCAGTTGACCTTGGGAAAGAGAAGATAAAACCGTATCTTCCAACAATCATAGCCCCTCTGTATAGAGAACTGAGTAGCACATATGCAGAACAAGGTAAGGGAATTTGCACTCAGGTAATTGGCATAAAACATTTACTTTATACTTTCCATATTTTAAATCAACTAGCAAGCTTTTAGGCTTTTTCCAGTAGAATGGATCTAATGAATGCTTAAAATGGAAGAGAAAAGTTTGGCAACACCTACAACAGTTTTATATTGAGCTCATTAACATAATTGTCTTAAAATTTAATAAATTACTAAAATTTAAAACTTGGATTGCTAAATCTTCTAAAACTTGTAGGATTGCTAAATTTTCTTTAAAAATTTAAATAAGATCATATGAAACTTTTGCACTTGTAATTTTGATTTTTTTTTTTAAAGGTAATACTGCTCTTTTAAATGTCAATATTCTATTCTGGATGTTATATAGTGGATTGCATGTCTCTCCTCTACAATGCATATAAAATAACTCAATGAAGAGGATTTTATACATGGCAATTGGTGTAAGACACAGTATTTTCTGTGGATTTTTAAACTGTCTTATGGAGATATGGCAAATGGTTCATCAGGATGCAAAAATAATAGGCTATGCTCTGAAATCCTTACTCAACCTCTTCGTGTATCCTCTTCATGTATTGGATATTAAAACCCCAAATTCCTTGGAATCTTATCAGTCAGATTGCATAAGAATTATGAAACTTGAGGTCCAACATATCTGGAAAACAGTATGTCACTAAAGGCTGCTTTAAATATTCACTTGTCCCTTGTAATGGCCCAATAGTTGACGACAATGCAAGCTCTTGGATTCAGATAGCTTGGCTGCATTCTGCAAAAAGGGATTAAGGGAGTATCTGGCAAAATCCTTGCTATATATAAATAGCTGTTTCCCATGCATTTGTTTCTGTGCTAAATATTTGACTTTAATCAAGCATTACTGGCTTCATGTTAAGTGAGTGAGCCTCAGATTAGCTACCTTGCTTAAATTAATTGTGTTCTGCTCTCACTGTAAAGTCAACACTTTCCTTTTTACTCTTCTTGCACAGCTGTCAGGCAGAGATAAGAAAGGCCTCTTTTGTCTAAGTTAACTGCAGTTTAGTATATCCAGATTCTAAGATTTACTTAAGCGGAACTTTCATTGAAAATTGGTGATTTAGGTAATCAGTCTCTTGGGGTTCAGATGGCTTGGCAAGCTGCACTTAATCTCTACCAAAAGAGGTGGCTGAGGATGAAAAGAGCCTTTTTTCTCCTATAAAAAAGCGATGGCTCTTTTAAAAATGGTATTTCAAATAATTTTTTTGATGTGAAAATTAAATACTAATGCTGATTTCTGAATAGCCTTCATTTGAATATTATCCTTTATGGAACTTTGTGGAATATATTATACCTGGACAATTGTGCAGAAGATTGAACAACAGATAGCATACTTCAGTTTCTGTCCTCAAATTTTAAGTAATGAAAATCATTTCCTTGCCAGATCCAACTCTAAAGAATCTTTCCCAAGAAATCATAGAACTACTGAAGAAATTAGTTGGATTGGAGGACTTTTCCATTTCATTTGCTTTTGTGCAAAAACAAGCCAGTCAGAGGAGAGCTCAACGAAAGAAGGAGAGAGCCCTACAGGTTAGTATCTACTTTATTCTGCATCTTCATTTGCTTAAAAAAATAACCATGTCATTAGCCACGAGAGGTTTTATTAAAACCAATTTCAGAAGGTGTGGAGGAAATGAGACTGTCAAAATACTATGATTCTTTGTTTTCCATTAGGCTGTTGCTAATCCTGAGATTGCTGCCAAGAGGAAGTTAAAGAGGCATAAGAATAAAATTGAAGCAAAGAAGAGAAAAATAGAATTTCTACGGCCTGGTTACAAAGCCAAAAAACAAAAAAGCCATGCATTAAAAGATTTGGCAATGGTTGAGTAAAACGCTTATCACATAACTTTTTATTTAAACTTTTTTAATCTTTTCATGTTTGCTTAAAAGGCAGAAAACATTTTATGTGATTTTAACAAAATAAGAACAATAGATTCAACAGCTTTTATCCACTAAGAATTTGTATTTCTATGGTTTAAAAGGCAGAGGCTTAAGTATCATATCATCGCCTTTTAAGGCTTGAGATTGTTTCAGGGAAACATACTTTCAGAAACACCTACAGGGCTTACTAAATATTTATTTATAATTTTTATTCTTTGCAAATCCGGTTCAACTGATGGTAATATTGAGAAAACTGTAAAATCTTCAACCACTTCTCATTAACAGAGTTGGAAGGGACCTTGCAGGTCATCTAGTCCAACTGCCTGCCCAAGCAGGAGACCCTACATCTGCCTCTACCTAGGGTCGAACTCACAATCTCCTGCTTGTGAGGCAAGAGCTCCATCTCTAGGCCACAGCAGCAGATTTCAGTGAGAAAGCTTGTGATTAAGGATAGGGAATTCTCAGCCATTTTAGTTGTCCAGAGATTGTTGTACATTAATGTATAGCTTGTGGTAAATGTGTTTTTTATTAAACATGATTAAAACACTTTTATTCATAACTGTGTGCTAAAGTTATTTTGGTACATTTACTTGTAGCATTAAGAGTTTATTTCATACCAGCAAGCATGACATTAGTTTTTTCACAATTAAAATCTCTCATTGTAAACTGGTTTAATCTTTTTCCATCGAATTTATTTTGATGAGAAGGCTATCTCTTTCAAACAGCATATTAGTGAACTATTCTATTTTTCCACATCAGCTAAATTTAATTTGTACACCATACCAGTTCTTTCAACGTTATTGAAAGCATTTGCATATGTTGGATTCTCTGATTTTCAGCTTACAGTTACTAGGTCAGATTCCGTCCATAGCTTGCTAAGTCATGGTTTGTTGGACAAGCCACCAGTGGTTAGATTCAAACATTGCACTAAGTAGCAGTGTGTGCCAAAACAGGTAAGATAGCAGTATTAAGTTGAAAACAAGTTCCTTTTTGCTTTAATATTATCTATGAACTTTTCATTTTAAACTGAACTATTAACATGCTTTATAAATAAACTTTATAAAAAATTTAGGACATTTTACTTTTCTTCTAATAATACTGTTGACCCTATGAAAGAGGTCTCTATTCCTATGTTTTTCAGTATGACGAGGGGGATACTTGATAGAATCATCTAATTTCTCTCTGTGAAAATGCTAGGGAGCCATTCCCTTATCTCTGCAACACTGTATCTTTTCTTAAAGGAAATTAGCCCTTGACTTATAAGTTAGTGACCATTCAAAGTTACAAGGGCACTGAAAAATGTGACTTATGACCATTTTTCCATTATGACCTTTATAGCATCCCCATGATTATGTGATCAAAATTCAGATGCTTGGCAACTGACTATCTATGACCGCTTCTGTGTCCCAAGGTCATGGGATCCCCTTTTGCGACCTTCTGACAAGCAAAGTCAATGGGGAAGCCAGATTCATTTAACAACCAGATTACTAACTTAAATCAATTGCACAGATTTAACAACTGGCAAGGAAAATCGTAAAATGGGGCAAAACTTACTTAACAAATGTCTCAATATAAATTTTGGGCTTAATTGTAGTCCTAATGACTATCTGAATAAGGATCAAGGTGATTTTTGACTTACAAGTTTCCCTGAAGGAACAGGTGCAAGTATGTGATGGTTTAAGCAATTTTTAAAAGCCCACATAAACTTTCACAGCTTCACCCAATATCCCTGACTTTTACAAACAGGTTACATTAAAAATGTGTCCTAATTCACCTTCAAATAGGGAATACTTTATAGACAACTAGCATGAGACAAAAATTTAGACAGTTAAATATTTATTAGTGTTAAATAGTTTCAGACACTTAAAATAAAGATTTATTCCAATTTCTCTAGCCAATATTCAGTAAGGAGTATCATAAAAATTGATGTTACGTAACTTACACAAGATATGAAGTAAATATAGTATGCAAACTTTCAGTGTGATTGCACAGGAACACCATTTTTTAAAAAGATAATCTGTCAATCCTATTTACAGCATTGCATTTATTCACATAACCAATGAAGAAAACTTCAAGTCTGTTTCACTGTCTGCTCTTCAAGGTCTCAACGAGCCTGAAAAAAACAGGATTGTTTTGAAATTTAAAGATTTTAAACATTTTAAAAATAAAGTAATGTATTCATCTTTTAAGTTCTCTGGGTTTCTATACTATGCACTAAGACTGCAGAAATCCAAATTCAAAGAGGGAAAAGTGATTTGGAATGTGCCTCAGCAGGTATGGAGGGAACATCTGTTAGCATCTCCTTAAATGAAATGTGGCTTTTCCTCTAAGTTTCTATATAAGCTCAATATGCTACTTCAGAGTTACTCAGTCTCTCTTTCTGTGATCATGGATTCAAATTAGACTACTTCAAGGAACTGCTGCTTCATGAGCACTGCCAACCCCCCTGTGCTCTTAATTAGCATTTCCTTTTTCTTGCACTATCCTAATAAGTAATCTTCTAAGGCAGGGGTCTCCAACCTTTGCAACTTTAAGTCTGAAGGACGTTAGCTCCCAGACTTAAAGTTGCAGAGGTTGGAGACCCCTGTTCTAAGGGAATCAGAACAATACTACTCACCACTCCATAGCTTCATCAAGTCCAGTGCCTTTGGTTGCAGATGTTTTGAATATCTGCCATTTTCTGTCCTTTAGAGCTGGGAGTCCAAGTGCATTTGCCATTTCTGTAGGCGTCATGGCTTGTTCCATATCTTGTTTATTTGCAAATACCACTAAAATGGCTTTCTTTAATTCTTCTTCCTAAAAGAGCAGTCAATAGATTATATTCGATTTTCAATACAAAAGCATGCTTCCGTTATGGAGCAGCTTAATCACTGGGCCACAGAGACAGTTAAAGAATGAGTGGGGATGTCTAAATCCACAGGTTACTCAACCTAGCTTAGATTTAATAAAAGAATTAACATTTTCTTTTAATGGACAGCAACATTGGACTGTCCCTTCTTCTCTGTGTAATGCAGACTTATACTGAATCTGGGATATACCTTGGAAATTCCCAACATCTGAAAGACAAATTTCTTGTATTTTCACGTTGAACAAAAAAATCCTAGGTCAATTTCATTTCTTTTTTGGCCCCCAACTGAATCTCAAGTGACTTAACAAGCACCTAGATATTTATTTCAACACTGAATGACTTCCACAGGAATTTCTGAAGCTCATCATCTTATTTCTGCATGAGAAAGTAGAAGCAGAGATAATGTAATCAGGAAACAAAATTGTGAATAATAGTCTATCAGGCAATGAAATCTTACCACCCACTATTTAACAGAATGCTAGTACCGGTAGTCCTTGACTTATGACTACAATTGAGCTCAAAACTTTTGTAGCTAAGTGAGACAATTCTTGAGTTTTGTCCCATTTTATGACTTCGTGCTACAGTTGTTACATGAATCACTGCAGTTGTTAAGTTATTAACACAGCTGTTAAGTGAATCTGGCTTTCCCATTGACTATGCTTATTAGAAGGTTGCAAAAAGTGGTCATATGGCTCCAATACACTGCAACCATCATAAATATGAATTGCTTGCCAAGTGTCTGAATTTTGATCATATGACATTGGGGAGGCTAGAACAGTTGTAAATGTGGAAAAAGAAAATGGCTTCTTATCAGCTCTGCTATATCCATGATTTGCAGTAATTCGCAGATTATATAAAGCTTAAATTGAGCTCTTATTCGTCTCACCTCCCCGTCTCCTTCCAATCTATAGCTGTTGAGGGGAGAGGAGGAAATGATCCCTGCTAGCCTCAGAGAACAGAAAATCACATTACCAAAATTTATATATTTTCTCCTCTTTTGCATGATTCCAAAGTGAATAATAATAATAATAATTAAATTTAACAGCTCAAATGCTGGACAGTTTACAACATTTAAAAACAAGGAATAGAAAAACACAAAAATAGTGCAAAATAAAAGAACAGAGATGACAGGAAAAATAAGCTCTGATAGGAACAAGGAAAAGGAAGTCATCATCCTCATCAAAGTCCTGGATTTGGGCCCACGTCTTCTGGGCCCTTCAAAATACCAACAAGGTGGGGGTTATTCAAGTTTTGGTGGAAACTGCAAGGCATTGTTTAATCGACGGAACTAGATCGCACCAACCTTGCCAAATTGAACTGGCTGGGAAAATACTGCAGTAAAGTCCCTCAAGTAAAGAGACTTGTTATGTAGGCCATTACAGATAGCAACCAACACTTCGAATCACATCCAGAAGCAAACTGGCAACCAGTGCAGCTTGCAAAGCAGAGTTGCTACATGGGCGGACTGAGGCATGTCCATCACTGCCTGCACAACTGCATTCTGGACCAGCTGAAGCTTCTGTGTTGCCTTCAAGGGCACCTCATTATAGAGTACAATTAAGCAATGAAGTGACCAGGGCATGAGTAACTGGCCAACTAAATCAATGTGCAACTGATGCACCAGATGAAGCAGGCCAGCTACCACCTGCTTGATGCAGGAGTTCTGAGGACAGGAAGGCTCCTAAACTGTGTACTACCATTGAATGGAGAATTATGGTAGCACACTAACAAAAGTCAAAGTTGGAATAGCCCCAGATATGGGTGGTCAAAACACTAACCGTCACTACATCTTGGTGGGACTCAATGTTACCTTCTAATCCTAACTCACAGACTGCAGGCATTAGGACAGAATCTCAATAGCCTCAATTGTCTGGCTCAGAGTTGAAAGATATAATTGGGCATCATCAGCATACTGTCGATACTGAATCACTAATTAGCAGATTAGCAGGTATTAATATATATATATATATAAGTACAAAGCCTCCAAAAGAACAAACAAATTAAGCTCATCTAAAGGGTGAACTAAAATGATGCCTGAAAAAGCATGTTACTTGAAAAGGAAGAAACAGGAATAGCATCAGGGTAAGACACATTTTTATAATTATGAGCCTGATTTTAAATGCAGTATCCAGAGCCATTTTATTACTTCATACCTCCAACATGGCAACAAGCTCAGATTTTGAAATTCCAATTCTGTCTCTATCACAACTGTCTACTACATAGATAACTGCATCAGTATTGGAATAGTAACATCGCCAATATGGTCTAGAAAAGAAAAGAAAAATGTAAATTATATCTTACATTATTACAATATCTTATATTACATTACATAGCTTTCAAGAGTGTTTCTTAGTAGTTGTAAAATCAAAACTATGAATTTTTGAGTTTTAAAACAATATCTATTGATATAAAATCTTATAAAACATTTCCCCCCAGCATCCATCTACAATTGAACAACTAGCACCTTCAGTTCCTTCAAAAAGTACTTGATATTTCAGATTGTTCTTTATAGATAAATGTATTTTACAGCCTGAAAATATTTTTCCTACCTGTAATGGCAAACTGTAGAAACTGATACAACTATTCACTGCTTAATCTGTGTGAAAGCCTAACCCAAATAATTGTTTTCTGATATATATATCCACAGTCCCTCAGACCACAGTCCCTCAGACGACTGGGTGTGAGTCCCTCCTTGTGAAGTGGGGCCTAGGGAGGCAGTTGGGCGTGTTAGTTGTATACCTGGCTCCTCGCTATACAACAACAGCCCTGCCCGCGCTGCTTGAGGTTATAGCCGGGGTGGCGGTTGAAACCCCCAGACTTGTAGTCATGGGGGATTTTAACCTGCCATCTGCAGGTGAGACCTCTGGTGTAGCTCGGGAGTTCATGGTTTCCATGACAGCCATGGACCTGACTCAGGTAGTTCTAGGCCCTACTCATGAGGGCGGACACACTTTGGATCTCATCTTCGTCTCGGGTCAGTGGAGTAGTGAT